>FNXX01000002.1:9284946-9884946 GCA_900108845.1 Iljinskaea planisiliqua | reverse complement strand
CTTTTAGAGTATTATACAGGTTTAGGTTTTTTTGGAGCACTTTCAGATGTTTTGGAGCATTTTGGAGTAAGGTGCAGAAAAGTTGAAATCAGAGTCAAAGCTTTTGGTCAATATCGATCGACACCAGCACACCACTGCTGGTGTCGCTCGACCCCCGTGGTCAGCCATGATTTTTCCTTCTTTTAAAAGAACTTCTGAAGATTTGAAGGATTTCCCCAAAGTTTCTATAAATCACAAAAGAGCCCCATGACAAGTTTTTTTTTATATTTTAGAGTTTTAGACCATTATAAGTAGGGGTTTATAACATTCTTTTTACTGAATTTTTATTACAAGTTTGATTCTAAGTTTTTCATAGAGTTTTAGAGAGAGGATTTGTAGCAGAGCTTTGGAGTGAAAAATCAAACTCTTTATTTCTTCTTTTGAATTTTCATTCATGTTTTCTATTCAAATTATTACTTGTATTTCATTAATCATGTCTAAGTAGATTCCTTATAAGGTTTAGGGTTATTCAAAGGTGATAGATGAATCATAAGATTGAATTAAATTGTTAGGATAAAATCATTAGAGTTCTTCATCTAGATTTGTGTTTCATGCTTATTCTAACTTCATGACCTAGAATCTGATCTTAGGTTAATTGGTTGACACGAAAGTGTGATTAATTTCCTGAATTAATCTTAGATGACCAAAATACCTATCTGCAAAGAAATTTGGTTTAGGATTTTGTAAACAATTGAACCTACACTTAATGCTTGTATAAATTGATAGGATTTGCAAAGAAATTTGGGATTCTAGGATTTAAACATAGATAAACTATGTATTAAAAGTTGATTGACTTTACATTAGTGTTTCAAGTTCAAGAACAATGCTTAATAATTCCTAACATTCTGTTTGGATCTGCAATTTGGATTCACCCGAGAATTTCTCTAGGCTTAGCGCTTTTCCCTGATTGTTTTACAACCAATTTGTTTACTGCTTTCTGTCCTTGAATTTACTTGATTTCATCTAGCTTAATCAAAATACTGCATTCTATTGTCGATACAGAATCTCTATGGATTCGATCTCTAAATAATACTTTTGTGCCTCTGAATTTGCAGAGTATCTCAAGGGTTAATTTGAGTGATATCAGTAGATCAAAGGAATATGGCAATCGGTGAAGCAGTAGATAAGAAAGAGAAAGGAAGAAAAAGAGATGAATAAAAAGAAGATGTGGTGGCCGGTGGAGGAGTAGGAACATGGTAATTGGTGGAGGAGGAGCCTTCCGAGAATGGTGGTACAACATCATAGGAGTAGAGATAAATTAGGGTTTGGGATCTAGAGGACAAACCCGAGAATATGGGTTATCGCTCGGTTCATGACCTCCACACTTGGCTACTCTATGGGTGGTGGTGACAGTGGCTTTGAGATGACTTCACGACACCATTGGTCAAAAGCGAGGAAAATGAGGCTGATCGGGATGGCAAAGGGGAAGCTAGGGTTTTAAGATGAAACCATATGGTTGGTGACTTGCTGCTTAACTCTCATAAGGTTTTGCCTAAACCATGATGGCATTGTAGTTGGATAGTTTAGGATACTTCCAGCATAGGCAGCACACATGGTGGCTCTGGGCGGCAGATCAAAGGAACACAGAAAGGAAGACAAGAGAAGAAGGAAAAGAAGATGCAGCAGCCGGTGGAGGAGGATGGTGGCAATAGGCTTCCAGCGATAACAATGGCGGTCAGAGTGAGGAGAAAGATAAAATGGAGAAAGAAAAAAGAGATAAAGAGTTTTAGGATTTTCTTTGAAACATTCGGATGAGAAAGTATGGTCAAGGATATTATTTTTATTTATAACTTTCTAAAATTTAGAGAGAAAAAAGTAGATAAGTTTGAAAAAAAGAATAAAGGAATAAATACGAAAAATGAATTATCCCGAAAATATTAGGAAAACATATAATTCTAGAAAATAAATATCTTAGAAAAAGAGATATATTCTTAAATTTAAGAAACAAGATATTAGGAAAAAGAAAATATCTTGAGGAAAAAGGAATTAAATCTTAACTGAAATTTAAAAAATCAAAGTGATCCAGAAAAAGGAGACCGGATCATTTACATAGGATCAAATATTTTTCATCAAGTAAAGATGCAGTCGTAGATAAATTAATTACCAAGATTTAATCAAATAAACTCAATTCCAAAAATGACAATGCATGAGGGCTGCTACATTGCCGATTTACTGAAATAAATATAAAAAATTGTATTTATAGTCTTGCATGCGCTCCATCTCAATCAAATAATTCTCACTTGTATCACAAAGGAGGAGTAAATCAAAATTTCTCAGTGACAACGCTCATACCTGCCCACATGCAAATACAATATAATGAACAATTCCATCAAATTATACAATCCATACTAGCAATGTATCAATTCGTTTTACATTTTCGTCAATTAACCATTTTTGTATAGGCAATTTCATTACTTAGCCATTTTACATGTTTTCTATACGATCTCGAATATCCAAACGATTTGAAGATCAAGACGACCCTGAAGGTCTAATAATCTGAAGATCCAAAGATCCAAGTTACCCTAAAGATTTATCTGAGCAAGGAAAAATAAAAGCACTAAAGAAAAGGGGGTACTATTAAAATATAGTCGTTGGTATTTTTGGTGCAAGTTGAATCTGGTGTAGTTTAATTCTGTCACTGAACTTTTATTCAGCTAACTAGAATTTACTACAACAGCTCTTTTCTCTCTTACAATACATCTTGGACGAAATTATAATTTTTTTCTCCCTTCATGCAACCTTATCATTTATATGTTCATAACAGTTAGTTTTGTCTCTAAAATATAGAAATCATTGTAGAAATCAATATATAAATTATTTCTGCTTACTAATGGTTCTATTATCTATTTTCTAAACTCTATTTTGTTCATTCTCTTTACTTCTACATCAATTTCTACAGGCACAAACACATGAAACAAAGTTATACAACAAAATTTACTAAAGAAAGATGGTAGTAGAGATGGAAAATTCAAGCGAGAATATAGGAAGACAATTGGAAGAAGGAGATAAATAATTTAACGGGAGAAATCATTGACAAAATCAATTTTTTTCTAATTTGATATATTTTTCTGGCAAACACCAATTTCCAAATTTGTCACTATGCATATCCTTTGGGGTTTGCCCCCACCTCTGATCAAAATCGCTTTAAAGCCAGTGTTTCTTAGCCTCCTCTTATCAAACATGAAACATCATTTCACCATTGTATTTCCAGCGTTAAACGATGTCAGAACTGGGCAATGATAAGCTAAAGGTGGTACTCCACATTTGTGCAGAAAAACATAAAGAGCCAGTTTTCATCCCCAGTAAATCTATCCAGCTTGCATTTTACATTTATAAAAGGACGTTTCGCAGCCTAGGAGAAAGCATTACCTTTAAAAGGAAAGTCTACCATGCCACAATTGGACAGCTTTGTATAAAACGATAAATAAGAGGCTTATAGGAGGCTTCAGACCAGTGTGTTTCTCTTCTCTTTTCATCGTTTTCTGTTATATCATTAAAATCTCCAGTCACAAACCAAGAGCTGTGGTGTGATAAGTTTATCCTTGTCAAACGTTTCCACACTTGTTCCCGACACTCAAAAACTAGATCACATTAAACAATGTCATGAATATTGTATTGTCATCATTAGACGCTTCAATGTCAATGCGATTATTAACAAATAAAATTGTACATCTATAAGATATTCGTAGAAAATACGCTAAACCACCACTTTTACCTCACAATTATTAGGTGAATAACTTAACATAACTAAAAAAACTTGTAAATCTTACAAAAACTGTGATTATTTTTTGTTTCAGAAAAAAATGAAATAAATATTTTGGATCTTCCTCAATAGATCCTGCGTCAGCGGAGTCTCAGCCTCCTGACAATTTCATGCTAATGTCTCATATCTGAGTACTTGGTTGTTTTTGGAGCTCTAACAAACCTGATTTGGAGATAGATAACTTGTTTAAAGCAGAAAATAACACATCATGATGAGGGACATAGTTAGCCTTCGATGATTTTGGTTTAGGCGAGCCGCACCTTATTGCCACCAAACGCTTCTTCATCAAAGCTCATTTGAAATCCGGACTCCTTATCACCTTTTACTTTATCTTACTAGGCACTAAAGAAGATTTACGGACGGTGACATTCTTCCACACATCTTTTTGTAACTGGGCTTAACACCTTTTTAATTGGAGTTTGATGCCTATCTATATGCTTAATCAACAACTGTTGAGATGTACCTTACTACTTGACGCCTCTGCTTGATTTAACACAGTATGTATCCAATTTTTCATGGAACCGCCCTCGATAAGCACTGCATATTTAAATACCAGTAGTCCTGCCTTTAATTCTTTTCTATTTACTTTTTCAACATCCATTGGATCATCAGAATCCTCTGTTGCTATTTCCCTCCGTTTATCCTTTAAATTTGTAGATGTAGCGCTTGACTCTTGTTTGTTTTCTTTTATGTCTTAATTTCTCTCTCTTATCTCATTTTGAGTCTTCTTCTCATATTGTTGGTTCCATCTACTGGAACATGCTTAAGGGTGATAATGTCTTTTATAATTTGAGATTGTAGTCTTTGTATTTTTAACAAAGAAATCCACTCAAATCCACTCAATTTCATTATAAAATCAAATTCATTAATGAATCTGTATGATTGAATAACACATGATTTTAATTATGATTTATAAATCATATAACCAATAACACTTGATTTTAATATGGATATTAAAATCATATAACCAATAACACTGAATTTTTTTTAGATTTATAAATCTATTAAAATACATAAATCAATAACCCCCATTTCGTGTAGATAACAATCATTTTTCTTTCAGATTAATTAGAAGTTAAACTATAATAATCTTTTTCTATTTAATGAATGTTATTTTTGTCATTCTGGCCCCTATGTACTGTTTTTTTTATAAAAACATCAAAATTTTCTTTTAAAGAATTTCCCATATTTTATTTATTTATAAGTTACACAGTCATATATAGCAGCAAAATCATATACCAACATGAAAATAATTTACAAAAGTATAATATAAGAAACAAATAGTGTTAAATATATATATAATTATATATAATATCATATTAAAATTGTATTTTACAAACGTCATAATTATAAATCAGTAAGCGAACCGACGGAAACCCTCTTATCTGGTTTTGCAGAATTAAATGAATAAAAGCCGACAAAAAAAAATGAATGAAAGTCACCCCCTCAACGACTTACTTTTCCTCTCTATAAATACCCCAACCGACGGAAATCACCTCACCATTTATTATAAAACTCAGTGAGCGAATCAAGAAACTTGCGAGAAAGAAATATTAAAACTCTCTGCAACTCCAAACTTTCAAAGATGATCGGAGATTTAGTGGATCTGTTCACCGGCGGCGGCGGAAACGCAGCGAAGGTGAAAGGAGCAGTGGTTCTGATGAAGAAGAACGTCCTCGATTTCAACGATTTCAACGCTTCGTTTCTCGATCGCCTCCATGAATTTCTCGGAAACAAAGTCACTCTTCGACTTATCAGCTCCGATGTTACTGATCCAGGTACCATCGCAGCTCTATTTGAGTATTTTCACTTTCAATTATTTTGTTTTCCTTTTTGAAATTTTTATTTTTCTCTCATTTCTTCATTTACTTGTGTGCAAGTTAAAACAAGAATCTCCTAAAAGATGGTGTAGTTTTTAATTTGTATACTAAAATGAAAATATGGTATGTAGTATTAATTACAAAACATAATTACTATGTTATAATCTAAAATATAATTTCGCGATTACCGATATATTTGTTTTTTTTACAGACCTATTATGTTCTTGTCCTTTTACCCTGTCTCTGTGTGTTTTGTTCTTTTTAAGTTGAAAGAACAATCAAAATCAAAACTTTGATACCATCTTTTGGATATTTTCGGAAAAAAATCAAATTTTCTTTATCGTTTGTTTTGAGTTGAAAAATAAAAATTTGTTTGTTTGATATATGGAAACTTCTTCGGCAAGAAAGCTGGAATTATTTTGGCTTTTCTTTCTCCTCCTTTCAGGCCAAAAACATTATTCTCTCTGAAAAGACGATAAATCAGATACTCCTTTGGTCTTACTCTTACCAAGTGTTGTAACCTTCCTCTTTAATATTTCCCACTTAACAAAAGACATTTGTATTTTGCCTTCTTTTTGGGATTTTTATTTTATTTTTTTGGTTTTAATGTTAAAATTTTTTGGGATTAATTTTAAGTCAGAGAGTTAAATATTTAGGGTGAAGAATATATTTATAACTTGTTTATATGATTATGTATATATAATTATCAAAATAGAAAATATTAGTGTGGAATCTATACTTCGTGCTTTCATGTCTCTCCTATGCTAATAACTTCTATATTTTTCAGCTTATCTACAAAGTAGATAGATTTCAAACTGTTATTAAGATTGAAATTCGAAGAAAAGCTCGAAATAAATTATGAGAAAATAATATTTTATTCATTTCATTTTATTTGATGTTTTAGAATATTTTTGGTGTTTCAAATTGTTTAATATTTTGTTATTATTAAATTAATTCTAATTTTATTAAAATTGTGTGATTAATTTTATTTTTTACTCTTTTTATAATTGATTAAGTTGTTTTTAATTAATATTTTTAATAATATTTTTTAGAAAAAAAAGTATGTCTTAATTTTTGTGATTTTAGCTAAAACATCAAATATTTTGAAAAAATTTTAAAACAGAAAAATATTGTTTTAAGTGTTTAACATTTAATCTCTTTTTTTAATTTTTGTTATAAATTTTGACAGAAAAAGTTGATTAAAATATTTAATGAGATATATCCAAATAAAAGCAAAAAGTAAATTTGTCTTAAAAGCTTGAAAATGCTCCGTTATTCTCCCGTTCCATATCGTGAAGCAGAGTGAGGTTACGTATCCCCTAAAGAGAATCTTTTCTTTTCTGAACTTTTTTCCGGAATATTTACTACATCAAATCTGATTATATATTGAGCAGAATAGCCAAAAAAATATATATATCTTCAAAAGTAACTAAAAAATCTAAATTTAATGGTGGAGATTTTGCCACATGGAGAGTTTTAATTATTTTGTTAAATATGTTTTTTTAGTTATTTAGCAAATTATTCATTATATATTCCATTTTGCTGTAGTTTTCCTCTTGGTTAACAATTCCAGAAAATTAGTGATGAATGTATTTAATTAATTCAATCTATAGTTTACTATTGTTGCAAAAAAAAATATCTATAGTTTACTTTTTTCCATTTAAATGATTATTTTATTTTTACATGTAGAAACTAACTGATGACCATTAAAAAAAATGAATAAGAAAGAAAAAAAGATAAACATAATAATAGAAATAAGAATGAAGAATAATATTTGTTTTTATTGTTTTTTTCAAATTTGATTAGTAATATTTTATAAAAAAATAAGAAGGAATTACGTATAATTAATATTACTAATAAATTATTATTTTTATTATTATACCAAATATTATTAATAAATTGTGTAACTTTTTAAGAATAAATAATAATTTTTTTTTTTATCAGTCTTTTGGTTACCATTTATTTAGATCAATCCTACAATTATTTTTTTTTTTATCTATCTTCTTCCAACAATAGTAAATAGATGCATTTTGTTTTTCTCTTTACAACTTTGTGTATATTTTATTTATTTATTTTGGCGTTTTTTTGTTTCTTTTTGCAGAAAATGGTTCGAACGGTAAACTAGGGAAGGCTGCTCACTTGGAGGATTGGATCACAACGATCACGTCTTTAACCGCGGGCGAATCGGCCTTCAAGGTCACGTTCGATTACGACCAAGATTTTGGTTACCCTGGAGCATTCTTGATCAAGAACAGTCATTTTAGTGAGTTTTATCTCAAAAGTTTGACGCTTGAAGATGTCCCAGGCCATGGCAGAGTCCATTACGTCTGCAATTCTTGGGTTTACCCTGCTAAACACTACACCAAAGACCGAGTTTTCTTCTCCAACAAGGTAACCAAAATATTCTTTGTTTCTTTTTCTTGACATTAGTGGAAAGATGTGTTTATTTTTCTAAAACGTTTACTTCTGTTCTCAGACTTATCTTCCACATGAAACGCCAGAGCCACTGCTTAAGTACAGAGAAGAAGAGCTAGCGAGCCTAAGAGGAACAGGAGAAGGAGAACTTAAGGAATGGGACAGAGTGTATGACTATGCTTACTACAACGACTTAGGCGTACCACCAAAGAACCCACGGCCTGTACTTGGAGGGTCACAAGAGTATCCTTACCCGAGAAGAGGAAGAACCGGGCGAGAACCGACCAAAGAAGATCCTCAAACCGAGAGCAGGTTACCGATAACTTCGAGCTTAGACATATATGTTCCAAGAGATGAAAGATTCGGACACTTGAAGATGTCTGATTTCCTTGCTTATGCTCTGAAAGCTATTGTTCAAATCATACAGCCTGCGCTTGAGTCTGTGTTTGACGAGACTCCTAAGGAGTTTGATTCTTTTGAGGATATTCTTAAGATTTACGAAGAAGGAATTGATTTACCAAACCAGGCTTTGATTAATAGTATCGTTAAGAATATACCACTTGAGATGTTAAGAGAGATATTCAGAACAGATGGCCAGAAATTTCTTAAGTATCCAGTGCCTCAGGTCATCAAAGGTATCTACTTTATTTGAATCTTGTTTGTTTATTCCTCTGATGCAATCTGAATAACATTTTCGATGCATCTAACTTTGATTTACTTCTTCTTCTAGAGGACAAAACTGCATGGAGAACCGATGAGGAGTTCGCTAGAGAAATGCTTGCTGGCCTAAACCCTGTTGTTATTCAACTTCTTCAGGTGAATTTTCATGAAAACTCTCCTTAAAGAACAGTGTTTCTCTTTTCTGCTTTCTTACAGGTTATGCCATGATAACTTTCAGGAGTTTCCTCCAAAGAGCAAGCTTGACAGCGAAACATACGGTGACCAGAACAGTACAATCACTAAAACCCACATAGAACAGAGCTTAGATGGACTCACTGTGGAAGAGGTAAAAGCTACTATCAAATGAAGTGCTTATCTGATACCGAGTCAATTTGAAAAACAAATGTTATTTACTATTTCAGGCTTTAGAGAAGGAGAGGTTATTTATATTAGACCACCATGACACACTGATGCCTTACCTGGGCCGTATAAACACAACCGGGACCAAGACTTATGCAAGTAGGACACTTCTGTTCTTGAAAGATGATGGGACCTTGAAGCCATTAGTGATAGAGCTGAGCTTGCCTCATCCTGATGGAGACAAATTTGGAGCAGTGAGTGAAGTATATACGCCTGGTGAAGGGGTTTACGACTCTCTGTGGCAGTTGGCCAAAGCTTACGTTGGCGTAAATGACTCTGGAAACCATCAGCTTATTAGTCACTGGTAATGGTTAAGTTGGGGAGAAACTAAACTATGATTCTATCTTGATGATCTGAAGTTAAACTTTCGGTTTATTATTTGCAGGTTGCAAACACATGCATCGATTGAACCTTTTGTGATTGCCACGAACAGACAGCTGAGTGTTCTTCACCCGGTTTTCAAGCTCCTCGAACCTCACTACCGTGATACGATGAACATCAATGCGTTAGCTAGGCAAATCTTGATCAATGGTGGTGGTATCTTTGAGATCACTGTGTTCCCTTCTAAATATGCCATGGAGATGTCATCTGTCATCTACAAGAACCATTGGACATTCCCTGACCAAGCGTTACCAGCAGAACTTAAAAAGAGGTAACGCATATTTACTCAAATCTTTCGATACATTCACAACACAACACAAAGCTCGCTGGCTAAATGATGAACTTGTTATGGCTTTTCACTGGCAGAGGGATGGCTGTTGATGACCCAGAAGCACCACACGGACTACGTCTGAGGATAGAAGACTATCCTTATGCTGTGGATGGGCTTGAGGTTTGGTATGCTATCGAGTCATGGGTCCAAGACTACATTGCCTTATATTACAAGACGGACGCGGATGTCCAAAGAGACACCGAGCTCCAAGCTTGGTGGAAGGAGGTGCGAGAGGAAGGTCATGGAGACAAAAAGTCAGAAACTTGGTGGCCCAAAATGCAAACCCGCAAAGAACTAATTGACTCTTGCACTATCATAATTTGGGTGGCCTCTGCTCTACACGCAGCGGTTAACTTCGGACAGTATCCGATTGCAGGGTACCTCCCAAACAGGCCGACCATAAGCCGACAGTTCATGCCAAAGGAAAACACTCCTGAGTTTGAAGAACTTGAGAAGAATCCTGATAAAGTGTTCCTGAAGACGATCACGGCTCAGCTTCAGACACTTCTTGGGATATCTTTGATTGAGATTCTGTCTACTCATTCGAGCGATGAGGTGTATTTGGGACAGAGAGATACAAAGGAATGGGCGGCCGAGAAAGAGGCGTTGGAAGCGTTTGAGAAGTTTGGAGAGAAAGTGAAAGAGATTGAGAAGAAGATTGATGAGAGGAACGAAGACAAGAATCTGAAGAACAGGACTGGTCCGGTTAAAATGCCGTACACTTCTTTGTTTCCGACAAGTGAAGGTGGAGTCACCGGCAGGGGGATTCCAAACAGTGTCTCCATATGAAACATGTCTCAAGGTGTTTGTTCTATTCATATTTTCTTAATTGTGTTTGTGTCAGTAAGTTTGTATTCTCCCATGGTTTACTTGTTCCACAGGTTAACCATTGATTCTTGTTATTAGCGATACTGCATTCCGGTATACGGGATCGGTTATTAATCGGTGTGGCCTATTATCATCAGAATAAAACAATCTATACTATTAACATTCTGTTTAATGTTTATTAAAAACATTAGACCAAGTCTTGTGTGTTTACAACCTAACAGGGACATAACACTTAACTTGAAAACATAACCAGGTCAAGAAAGAAGTAACCACAAGAAAAGTAATATCAATAAAAGGGTGGATTCACCTCATAGATGCTTTCAAGTGAAGATGGTTCCTCAGCAATTTTGTTCCTCGAGGATTAGCTAATTTATGAAAGATGTCTAGAAAGCTTTTGTCTAATCTCCTATCACACAACATATTAGTGACCAAGCTTATTATTAAAGCATCTCTAGAAAATCTGCTAATCGTCATTTCTTTGATGACTTCCCACACGCATCTTCCAACTTACCATCCTTCCACTTTCCTTTAATGACAATACTACCCATTTCACTCTTTTGTAGATCCTGAAACATGACCAATGCTTTCTCTAGCTTTCCATTAGTACAAAATCCATCTAACAAAATGTTGTATCTCATAATATTAGGAGGCACACCACCAGAAACCATCTGTTTGAAAACTTCTTGGGCATTACCACAATCTCCAGCTTGAAAAAAACCGTGGATCAGTTTATAATTAAATATTTAAAAATTATTTAACAACAATATAATATCAATTATAACATTTATTATAGTAATTTGGATAAGTTTATTAATATATTTTCACATATATATTAATTTAGCATAATTTTATTTTAATAAAAAACTATTAATATATAAACAGTCTCTACAGTTTTTGATACCAATTAAATTTTCAATAATATTAAAAGTAACAACCATAATTTTTAAAGTCAAAATCACTACAGCAAAACAATAAGTCACCACCTAAAACCAAAGTGGTTACCAATCAGAGCCATTATATTGTTGATTGTTCAAAGTTATTAATGAATACATTGAATTTTGTAATGCCGTGTGTAAATTGGAGTTTCTATATATATAAAAAAAATAGCTATACACAACTTGCATATAAAAAAATCGTTCACGGAAAAGGAATATAATAGATTAAACAATTTGTTAGGGAATAAAACTTTTGTGAAAAAATTGTCAAAATTATTTTTAGTTTTATTATTTTTTATATGATATATTTCTGATTACATAGACTTCGATTGGTGATCAACAAAATGAAAAATATAATGAATAGAAAAATGAACGAAATGAACAAAAGCGTTTTGAGAACTGGAATAAAATTTTATTTAAACAAATTTTTACAGTGAATTGTGATCATAAGATGAATACAGTTTCTTAAATTAATAAATAAATAGATAAATAAATATAAATGAATTTATTTTTGAAAAGAATATTCATAAGAATATAGAGATTGTTAAAAAAAATAAGTTTAAATGATTTAATGATAAAAACCGAATTTTTAATTTTTGTTTCTCATTGTTCCTTTCAAATTTAATGAGAAATCAATTTGTTTTACAAATTTTGTAGAAAAATAAATTTGTTTTACAAATTTTGTAGAAAAATAAATTTGTTTTACAAATTTTGTAGAAAAATAAATTTGGAAGAATGAAAAAAATATATATATCTGAATTTTAAAAATCAATTATTCTTTAATGATGTAAATTTTGAGAAACATCACATTCCTCCAAAAAATTTTTCCCTTGAGTCATCAATTGAAGCCATAATAATTTGCTTTCAAATTTTTGTAAGGAATTTGTAATTTCGTTTTGATAATGAAATACCGTTATAAAATAAAATATTATCATAGTGAAAATGAATGTGTGATGCTTGCTGACACGACCGATCTTTTTTTTCAATGTGTTATAAACCCAAATCGAATGTCTTTAAACCGAATCGAACCGAAATCCAAGATTCTCTTGGGGCTGCGAGTCTTCGCTGGGTTTAACAAGAGACAGAGGGCATAAACCCTTTCTCCTAAGAACCGTTTCCATGGCCGATTCTGCAACCTTCATCACTCTTTAAATCTCTTTCCTATGTCCATTTCTCTTAAATGGCTCCTTCAATCTCTCTCCTCCTCATCAAACGCATCTCTCTCTTCCACATAAACCCTAAAAGCCGCCGCCTTTTCCAACCATTTCTCGTAAAATCACTCTCCACTTCCGCACAGAGCAACCCTAACTCTTCCCCTGAACAAAATAACAAACCTTCTTCACTTTCTTCTCGCCTCAGCTTCGTCTTCGATCAAATCGATGCTATTGAGAAACGTCACACTGAGCAAGACGAAACCCTCGAGCGTATCCGTGCTTGGCGCCAATCCAAACAACCACCTTCTGCTCAACGACAAGTTCCAGATCTGGTTCCTTTTGAAGGAGAACCCGTATCCGAATCCGCCGGGTCTATTATTAAACCGGACTCTCCTGCTGTGGCCGAGTCGACTCAGCTCAACTCTGGCGAGTTGAGTAAAGAGAATGGTGTGGTTGAGTTGGTGCATCCATGGCCTGAGTGGATGGAGCTTATGGAGAGATTGATGAAGCAGAATTACTTTGATCATAGGAGGCAACGTGATGAAGAAGACGAGATGGTGCATAGTTTGGGGATCGATGTACCATCATCATCCAATGAAGAGAATCCTGGAGTTGCTCTGTTTCAGGATTTTAGAGCTGTTCAAAACGCTTGTGTCAATTTCGGAAAAGACCGTTTCGATATTCTAAGGTTTGTTCAAGCTTCTGAAATCAAACAAAGTTTACGTTTTTATCGAGTTTGATCATAGCCACAGTTGAGTTTTTAGCCTCTGTGATTATGTTAATGTTCCAATTTTGCAACTGCTGTAAGTCATTTTCCATTTGCGTTTGCTTTTATTGAATTTGAAACCTTATCTCCGCTTTTCTTTCTTTTTGCTTTGAGATGTGCTTATATGAATATAAATGTTTCTTTCTTCAACTTACCAAAGAAAAAAATGTTTCTTTCTTCAGATCATTGTCGAGAAATGACATTCAAATCCTTGTTGGACATGGATGTCCAGCAACTGATAGAAAAGTGGTTTTCTCAGGGAAACTACTGAGGAAGCGTGTCCATCTTGATGAAGGAGATGTAAGCTTTGTTTAATAAAGTATTCATACAATACTGCCTTTTGTATGAGCCTGTGTGGTTTCAGTAATTCCAATTTTTTTTATTCTATTCATGAATCTTGAGGCCTAGCTATCAGTGCCATTGCAATATCCTGATTTTTGGTTACTATGCATCTCTTACACTGAGATTCTGATAGGTAGTAGAATGTAAGGTGTTTGATACATACAGATGAATACGAAGGAATAGTACAAATAGGTGGAAGGAACAACAAGTTAGGAGTCTTGTGCTTAGGCCTTTGGGATAGTTAGTTCTTTCTTAGAGTTTGGTCATTGGTTCTACATTTTAATCGTTGATTGAAGTAAGACAAGAGGATTTCATTACTGTTCTAATCAGGTTCCGATTATAAAGCATTATTTGGCCGGGGTATAGGGTTGTAGCTATCTGCTTTTAGGTTTCATAAAGTCTCCTTTTTTAATCTTTATGTTTTCTTCCACTTGAGATATGGTAAATTTCCTAATTGGTTTACTATCAATAGGTTCTTCAGATGATAACATTCATTCATATATCAGGTCTGCAGTTCCTGCAGCTTGAGGAACTCGTGCGAGAAGGCGTTTTTGCTAACAAACAAAGAGGACGAGGCTCGAACCCTTGACCTCATGCGCATTTTGTTCACCTATGGCTTTGACCCAATGAATGATACAGTAGCTAACAAAAGTCTCCTGAAGAAAAAGTCTGTTAAGACTGTGGTGCGTAAACTGCTGCATGAGATTGTCAAGTTAAGCAGTGTACCGATAGATCCTAATCTTACTCCACCAGTTATCAAGAAAGCGCCCCCTAAAGTCAAGCAGCCTCCGCCACCTCCTAAGAGACGTGTTGGCCGTGATGACATTGAGATGAAGAAAGGTGATTGGCTGTGCTCAAAGTAAGTTAAACCTTGGTCTTTTGATGACCTCATGGTTTTCTTTTTAAGCCTATTTCACGGTCTTACCTTAACGAACCATAAAACTAGATGCATGGCCGTAGCTTTGTATAGAAGCGTAAAGCTCTCATGTTTTTTTCCTTAGTTCGTCCTTGTTCGAATTATTACCTTAAACTAAGAAAGAATCTTCGGAGTTCAAGGTGTTCATCGTAGTAGAGTCCTGGTTACGCAACAGTTATAGATGAAGCTAAGTGAGAGGTATAAATTTTCTTCTACATTTGATCTGAAGGCATCAAACCGATTAGTTTAGTAATTGAATTATAAAATTTTGGACTTTGAGGCCTCACTTTCTATAAATTTTGCACGGAACATAGATTTCAGCACAAGCTAGGCGCATCTAAGAAAAATTCTTTTATGTTCTTGTTTCGATATATGTCCTGAGATGGTACCACATAATTTTTGCTCTTAGGTGCGATTTCATGAACTTTGCAAAGAACACCATTTGCTTACAGTGTGATGCAAAGAGGCCAAAGAGAGAGCTCCTTCCGGGAGAATGGGAATGCCCTGAGTAAGTTGCTACACTTTTTGGGATATGTCGAATCTGAGAAAAAACATACTGGTGTAAATATCATGTCATGGAACTGATCATATTGCTTGTTGTTATGGCAGATGCAACTTCTTAAACTACAGGAGAAACATGGCATGTTTTCATTGTGATTGCAAGCGTCCACCGGATGCTTTCATAGAGAACAAAACACAAGAAACACATCGCTTCACTGACGCACAAACAGAGAGGGTTGTGAAGCGGGATGATGTTTCCAATGCATGGAACTTTGATTTTGATGACGATGAATCAGACGGGGCAGAAGTTGCTGCCTTTGAATATGCGGATTCTACTAGAAAGAATGAAAACCTTCCCCGGGATGGTTTGAGAGATCCTGAAGAAGAATTTGGTAATCTTCCTCCAGGAGCCCGAGAAAGTTCTGAGGTTGGCAGGAGCAGAAGACCTGGTGTTGGGTTTGATGATTTTGACGATGAAGATGACGTTGATAGCTATGAAATAGACGAAACTGGAGACAGAGAGGTCCCAGTAGCAGGAGCTCGATCTTCATTTGCTCCTGAAGAGTTCTCAGAGGATGAACAGTTTCCGGAGTCGAAGGCTGGTTACAATGCACACAGAGGAGGAAGTTCACCGTTTCATAATAATAGAAACAAACATGGAAACAGCAGGGGAGGCTTCTCTAGGGATGACGAGCTCGGTTTCAGTTCAGATGATGAAGCTTCCGTCACTCCCAGGTGGAAATCAAGCCACGTTGCTTCGACAAACAGAGGTCCACCTTCGAGAAAACCAAGTTTTGGGTCGGACGATGAATTTGGGCTCGACTCTGATATGGAGGACGATGGTCCCATGTCTGGTTTAAGGAGTGGCCAAAGAAGTAACGTTGGAAGAGGTGGGTTTAAGGGTAAAAGGAGATCCTATTCAGCTTCAGAATCTGATGACGACATGGATGATCAAGACTATAGAGGGTCAAGTTTCTCTGGTAATAGATCGAGAGGGGGCAGAGGAAGTATGAGAGGTGGACGGGGTGGTTTCAATGACTATAATGCCTCTGATAGCTACAAGGGATCAAGTGGCTTCCCGGGTAATAGATCAAGAGGGAGGGGAGGAAGAACGGGAAGCAGAAGGAGTGGTTTTGATAGTGACGGTGAAGATTACAGAGGATCTAGCTCCTCGGCTACTAGATCAAGAGGGAACAGAGAAGATCGTGGTGGGTTTGGGGGAAGAATGGGAAGTAGAAGAGGCGGTTTTGATGATGAGTTTGATAGAAAGAGCAGCCGAGGACGCGGTTCAGGGAGTTCCAGAGGATCTAACAGAGGAGGAAGAGGACGGGGAGGAGGAGGAAACCGGCAGGGGAATAGTGATGGTAAAGACACAGACTTTGGAGATTTCAGAAACAGTCGAAGAGTTATCGAAAGATAGAGAGATGTAAGAAACTGATTTCCATTTGTTGAACAGAAGTTTCTAGACGATGATATCCAATATTCAGTTGGTTATACTGTACTTTATTGCATTGGTAGTTAATGAAAATGAATTTATAGATTATGAAACATTGAAAATTTAAAAAATGAAAATTAAGAAAAAGACAATGAGACAAATATATAAATAAATTTGATTTAGATGATTAAGATCACAAAACTTTGCTTAAATATTTGTGCAGTAAGCTGTCAACGATCACTTGATAAGCTCTTTCAGTTGGATGGTAGCTATCATAAAATATATAAGCCAAAGAATTAGAACATGTGAATGAATTCAATGTGTTACACATGTAAGATATTGTGAGCAAGCCACTACCACAACATCCTCTATCAGCTACCTCAAAACCTGAAAAATGATAAGATAATTAACTTATAATTTAGCTCAGGTTATATAACATAAATGCAAAATTTTATATAGATGTAATTATAAGATGAGCTTATCATATTTCTTAGGATAGGATGTTGGATCATGTCGAAGAGAGTATCATACACATCAATGTACAGAATAGTACCATCCAACTCTTTATCTATAGATTCTAGTGCTGGAGAAAGCCTTTTGTTGAATTGTTTTGCCATGTTGTTCAAAGGTTTGTTACATCCTCTTGTGAAAAACCCTCCAAACACTGTTCGTTGAAGTGGTACACATCCAACAGGAACTGCACTAAACACTCCAATTTTCTTAGCTCCGAGCTTATGTAATTCCTAAATATTATATAGAGAAGATAGTTAGTTTTAGATATAACTCTATTGCTGTTTAATGTATATTTATGTATAAAACAATTTAAAGAACTTACTCTTACGAACTTGACTGCTGAGTCAGCCAAGAAATTGGCATACGAAGTACGATCATACTTATGAGATTGAGGTAAAAATGTATGAGCAAGGTCATTGCTACTAGAAACCACGAGAAAAAAAACTATGGTCCAAGATATTTTGGGCTTTTTCTTCTCCAAAATGTTTCTTGATCGTTGATATATATTGTTTGAAATATGTTAGCTGATCCCATACTGATATCACTGACTACAAAACAACAAAATAATAAAATTTGTATCAATTATAATAAAAAAAGTAGTATGGACGATGCAAAATATATTACAATGTACCATAATCTTAGCCGTCAATGGATCATAACCAGTTCCTCCAGATGCAAATGTTACACCTTTAAGAAGATCTTCGGGCTTCAAATCGGGTTCATATATGCTGGCAGTGTCTTAGTTAATCCCAATTTTTCGGCTGAAATAAAATTGGTTAAAAAAATATATCACAATATAAAGATATATTTACAATTATATATTACCAAATATAAACAATTACTTTAAATCATTATCAATGAGATCAGAGGGAACTCTTCCATCGGAGAATCTTCCAGTGGCTGATCCGCCGGGAAAATCTTTGCCGTAGGGAGGAAAGTTGCACTTAGAAGAGTTGAGAGTCTATTATTATTACCAGTATCCATAATTGAATCTCCAAAAACTATTAGTGCAGGGATTGTTGCATACTTTCCTTGCTTCCCCGCATTAGCTTCAACAGCTAGGACTACCAAAGCAACCCATAATATTTGAAGCTTCATTGTCTTGTTTGAGCCTGCTCGAGATTTTCTTTTTTAAATTTTTTTTTGAAGAGATGTGTGTATATATATTCTTTAGATTTGTTGGAACTTCTAAAAATATATTTTTTGACTAGTAGTTGTTTCATCCGATGTGATCTCTAGTCAGTTATTACATTATTTATGGTTTTGTAGACAACAAAGTTTAATTGTTATTTTTACCAATAAAATGGTACTTGGTTGTTACAACTTAAATATACAATGTTTGGATTTACACCAATTACATAAATGTAACTGTGAGACATAAAATGTTAAGCAAACTTGAACATGACATCTCATATTATGTATGGTTTATAAGGTACTATCGAATTTTAGATTAGAACTCACATTGTATACAGTTTCAATTATCAAATAAGTTCTAACTATCATTCTTTCATTAGTTATAGTCATATATATAAATATTTATATAAAGATAAATTATATATCATCATCATTACCTCAATATATATATATACATTTTAATAAATAGAGACAAACTATGTTCCAAATTTTCAAAATAAAATTATGTATTCTTCTCGTTTAAAACATTCTTACTATCTAAAAGAAAACCACCCTGATTTTTCATAGATGATGGAAGTCTGGAACTTTGCTCATATATGATGCGTATATTTAATAATGTTGATCTAAATTTTTTTCCTTACTTTATTTACTAGATTAAGATCTGTGTGATATATTTGTAATGCTACTCTTTTAATTAGATTTACATTAAGATATGTATATTGTTATTCAAAAATTATGTTTTGTAAACCGCAGCGGACAATATCTAAAATTGATACATGTTATCCATCGACAAGAGAAGCAATACCTCTAAATAAATGAAAGGGTTCCAAAACCGATTTCAAATCCTAGATGATATAAAAATGAATCTAATTAATAAATAAACAAAATATCATTTTGAATATATAAATAATTTTCTAAAAATAAATTTGTCTTGTATATTTGATATTTTTTCATAAAGAACCCTATGAATAAAATTTAAGATGTGTAAATTTTGAACCTAAATTGTATACATTAAAACATAATTTTCCTAACATACAATCACACAAAATGGCGAAAATGCTTTATCTTGCATTATATTCTTCTAATTTCATGCATTATGGATCTCATACAGATTTTATAGTTTATATAATTTTTTAGTTTACTTTCATTGTTTTTCGATCTTACAATTTTTTTTAAAAAAATATTCTGTATCTTATTAATTAATAACTACTACTCAAAAATAGTTTATTTATTTATATCATTATATTGACACCTGTTACAATCTAAATTAACAGTAAAAAATATTACGTACAGTAACTAAAAATATATATACTTATATTCTAAAATTGAATGGTTTTAAAATGATTGTTAATTCTTTAAAAAATAGACACAATCACGAAAACTCAGATCTGTAAACCTTTAGACATGCAAACCTAATTTTTAATTAAGTAAAAGAATTTGAATAGTTAAATAACGAAATATCAACATAATAAGTAGGAAGTTAATAAAAAGGAATTTATAAATTATAAATAAAAGAAAATTTGAAGAATGAATACATAGAGACAAGAATGATAAGAACCACAATGATCACAATGATTTAGATGATTAAGATCACAAAACTTTGCTTAAATATTTGCCGAGTAAGCTGTCAACGATCACTTGATAAGCTCTTTCAGTTGGGTGGTAGCTATCCCAAAATATATAAGCCGAAGAATTAGAACATGTGAATGGATTCAATGCGTTACACATGTAAGATATTGCGAGCAAGCCACTACCACAACATCCTCTATCAGCTACCTCAAAACCTGAAAAATGATAAGATAATTAACGTATAATTTGGCTCCGGTTATATAACACAAATGCAAAATTTTATATAGATGTATTTATAAGATGAGCTTACCATATTTCTTAGGATGTTGGATCATGTCGAAAAGAGTATCATACACATCAATGTACAGGATAGTACCATCCAACTCTTTATCTAAAGATTCTAGTGCTGGAGAAAGCCTTTTGTTGAATTGTTTTGCCATGTTGTTCAAAGGTTTGTTACATCCTCTTGTGAAAAACCCTCCAAACACTGTTCGTTGAAGTGGTACACATCCAACAGGAACTGCACTAAACACTCCAATTTTCTTAGCTCCGAGCTTATGTAATTCCTAAATATTATATAGAGAAGATAGTTAGTTTTAGATATAACTTTATTGCTGTTTAATGTATATTTATGTATAAAACAATTTAAAGAACTTACTCTTACGAACTTGACTGCTGAGTCAGCCAAGAAATTGGCATACGAGGTACGATCATAATTATGAGATTGAGGTAAAAATGTATGAGCAAGGTCATTGCTACTAGAAACGACGAGAAAAAAACTATGGTCCAAGATATTTTGGGCTTTTTCTTCTCCAAAATGTTTCTTGATCGTTGATATATATTGTTTGAAATATGTTAGCTGATCCCATACTGATATCACTGACTACAAAACAACAAAATAATAAAATTTGTATCAATTATAATAAAAAAGGTAGTATGGACGATGCAAAATATATTACAATGTACCATAATCTTAGCCGTCAATGGATCATATCCAGTTCCTCCAGATGCAAATGTTACACCTTTAAGAAGATCTTCGGGCTTCAAATTCGGGTTCATATATGCTGGCAGTGTCTTAGTTAATCCCAATTTTTCGGCTGAAATAAAATTGGTTAAAAAAATATATCACAATATAAAGATATATTTAAAATTATATATTACCAAATAAAAATAATTACTTTAAATCATTACCAATGAGATCAGAGGGAACTCTTCCATCGGAGAATCTTCCAGTGGCTAATCCGCCGGGAAAATCTTTGCCGTAGGGAGAAAAGTTGCACTTTAGAAGAGTTGGGAGTCTATTGTTATTACCAGTATCCATAATTGAATCTCCAAAAACTATTAGTGCAGGGATTGTTGCATTCTTTCCTTGCTTCCCTGCATTAGCTTCAATGGCTAGGACTACCAAAGCAACCCATAATATTTGAAGCTTCATTGTCTTGTTTGAGCCTGCTCGAGATTTTATTTTTTAATTTTTTTTTTGAAGAGATGTGTATATATATATATTCTTTAGATTTGTTGAACTTCTAAAAATATATTTTTTGACTAGTAGTTGTTTCATCCGATGTGATCTCTAGTCAGTTATTACATTATTTATGGTTTTGTAGACAACAAAGTTTAATTGTTATTTTTACCAATAAAATGGTACTTGGTTGTTACAACTTAAATATACTATGTTTGGATTTACACCAATTACATAAATGTAACTGCAAGACATAAAATGTTAAGCAAACTTGAACATGACATCTCATATTATGTATGGTTTATAAGGTACTATCGAATTTTAGATTAGAACTCACATTGTATACAGTTTCACTTATCAAATAAGTTCTAACTATTATTCTTTCATTAGTTATAATCATATATATAAATATTTATATAAAGATAAATTATATATCATCATCATTACTTCAATATATATATATATATATATATATTTTAATAAATAGAGACAAACTATGTTCCAAATTTTCAATATACAATTATGTATTCTTCTCGTTTAAAATATTCTTACTAGCTAAAAGAAAACCACCCTGATTTTTCATAGATGATAGAAGTCTGGAACTTTGCTCATATATGATGCGTATATTTAATAATGTTGATCTAAATTTTATTCCTTACTTTATTTACTAGATTAAGATCTGTGTGATATATTTGTAATGCTACTCTTTTAATTAGATTTACATTAAGATATGTATAATTTTATTCAAAAATTATGTTTTGTAAACCGCAGCGGACAATATCTAAAATTGATACATGTTATCCATCGACAAGAGAAGCATTACCTCTAAATAAATGAAAGGGTTCCAAAACCGATTTCAAATCCTAGATGATATAAAAATGAATCTAATTAATAAATAAACAAAAAATTATTTTGAATATATAAATAATTTTCTAAAAATAAATTTGTCTTGTATATTTGATATTTTTTCATAAAGAACCCTATGAAAAAAATTAAGATGTGTAAATTTTGAACCTAAATTGTATACATTAAAACATAATTTTCCTAACATATAATCACACAAAATGGCGAACATGCTTTATCTTGCATTATATTCTTCTAATTTCATGCATTATGGATCTCATATAAATTTTATAGTTTATATAATTTTTTAGTTTACTTTCATTGTTTTTGGATTTTACAATATTTTTTAAAAAAATATTATGTATCTTATTAATTAATAACTACTACTCAAAAATAGTTTATTTATTTATATCATTATATTGAAACCTGTTACAATCTTAATTAACAGTAAAAAATATTACGTACAGTAACTAAAAATATATATATTTCTAGTCTAAAATTGAATGGTTTTAAAATGATTGTTAATTCTTTAAAAAATAGACACAAACACGAAAACTCAGATCTGTAAAACTTTAGACATGCAAACGTAATTTTTAAGTAAATAAAAGAATTTGAATAGTTAAATAACGAAATATCAACATAATAAGTAGGAAGTTAATAAAAAGGAATTTATAAATTATGAATAAAAGAAAATTTGAAGAATGAATACATAGAGACAAGAATGATAAGAACCAAAATGATCACAATGATTTAGATGATTAAGATCACAAAACTTTGCTTAAATATTTGTCGAGTAAGCTGTCAACGATCACTTGATAAGCTCTTTCAGTTGGGTGGTAGCTATCCCAAAATATATAAGCCGAAGAATTAGAACATGTGAATGGATTCAATGCGTTACACATGTAAGATATTGCGAGCAAGCCACTACCACAACATCCTCTATCAGCTACCTCAAAACCTGAAAAATGATAAGATAATTAACGTATAATTTGGCTCCAGTTATATAACACAAATGCAAAATTTTATATAGATGTATTTATAAGATGAGCTTACCATATTTCTTAGGATGTTGGATCATGTCGAAAAGAGTATCATACACATCAATGTAGAGGATAGTACCATTCAACTCTTTATCTAAAGATTCTAGTGCTGGAGAAAGCCTTTTGTTGAATTGTTTTGCCATGTTGTTCAAAGGTTTGTTACATCCTCTTGTGAAAAACCCTCCAAACACTGTTCGTTGAAGTGGTACACATCCAACAGGAACTGCACTAAACACTCCAATTTTCTTAGCTCCGAGCTTATGTAATTCCTAAATATTATATAGAGAAGATAGTTAGTTTTAGATATAACTCTATTGCTGTTTAATGTATATTTATGTATAAAACAATTTAAAGAACTTACTCTTACGAACTTGACTGCTGAGTCAGCCAAGAAATTGGCATACGAGGTACGATCATACTTATTAGATTGAGGTAAAAATGTATGAGCAAGGTCATTGCTACTAGAAACAACGAGAAAAAAACTATGGTCCAAGATATTTTGGGCTTTTTCTTCTCCAAAATGTTTCTTGATCGTTGATATATATTGTTTGAAATATGTTAACTGATCCATACTGATATCACTGACTACAAAACAACAAAATAATAAAATTTGTATCAATTATAATAAAAAGGTAGTATGGACGATGCAAAATATATTACTATGTACCATAATCTTAGCCGTCAATGGATCATAACCAGTTCCACCAGATGCAAATGTTACACCTTTAAGAAAATCTTCGGGCTTCAAATTCGGGTTCATATATGCTGGCAGTGTCTTAGTTAATCCCAATTTTTCGGCTGAAATGAAATTGGTTAAAAAAATATATCACAATATAAAGATATATTTAAAATTATATATTACCAAATATAAACAATTACTTTAAATCATTACCAATGAGATCAGAGGGAACTCTTCCATCGGAGAATCTTCCAGTGGCTAATCCGTCGGGAAAATCTTTGCCGTAGGGAGGAAAGTTGCACTTTAGAAGAGTTGGGAGTCTATTGTTATTACCAGTATCCATAATTGAATCTCCAAAAACTATTAGTGCAGGGATTGTTGCATTCTTTCCTTGCTTCCCTGCATTAGCTTCAACGGCTAGGACTACCAAAGCAACTCATAATATTTGAAGCTTCATTGTCTTGTTTGAGCCTGCTCGAGATTTTGTTTTTTAAAAAATTTTTTGAAGAGATGTGTGTATATATATTCTTTAAATTTGTTGAACTTCTAAAAATATATTTTTTGACTAGTAGTTGTTTCATCCGATGTGATCTCTAATCAGTTATTACATTATTTAAGGTTTTGTAGACAACAAAGTTTAATTGTTATTTTTACCAATAAAATGGTACTTGGTTGTTACAACTTAAATATACTATGTTTGGATTTACACCAATTACATAAATATAACTGCAAGACATAAAATATTAAGCAAACTTGAACATGCCTCACATTGTATACAGTTTCATTTATCAAATAAGTTCTAACTATTATTCTTTCATTAGTTATAGTCATATATATATAAATATTTATATAAAGATAAATTATATATCAACATCATTACCTCAATATATATATATATATATATATATATATACATATATATATATACATTTTAATAAATGGAGACAAAATATGTTCCAAATTTTCAATATAAAATTATGTATTCTTCTCGTTTAAAACATTTTTACTATCTAAAAGAAAACCACCCTGATTTTTCATAGATGATGGAAGCATGGAACTTTGGTCATATATGATGCGTATATTTAATAATGTTGATCTAAATTTTGTTCCTTACTTTATTTACCAGATTAAGATCTGTGTAATATATGTGTAATGCTACTCTTTTAATTAGATGTACATTAAGATCTGTATATTGTTATTCAAAAATTATGTTTTGTAAACCGCAGCGGACAATATCTAAAATTGATACATGTTATCTATCGACAAGAGAAGCAATACCTCTAAATAAATGAAAGGGTTCCAAAACCGATTTCAAATCCTAGATGATATAAAAATGAATCTAATTAATAATTAAACAAAAAATCATTTAGAATATATAAATAATTTTCTAAAACTAAATTGGTCTTGTATATTTGATATTTTTTTATAAAGAACCCTATGAAAAAAATTTAAGATGTGTAAATTTTGAACCTAAATTGTATACATTAAAACATAATTTTCCTAACATACAATCACACAAAATAGCGAACATGTTTTATCTTGCATTATATTCTTCTAATTTCATGCATTATGGATCTCATATAAATTTTATAGTTTATATAATTTTATAGTTTACTTTCATTGTTTTTCGATTTTACAATTTTTTTTAAAAAAATATTCTGTATCTTATTAATTAATAACTACTACTCAAAAATAGTTTATTTATTTATATCATTATATTGACACTTGTTACAATCTAAATTAACAGTAAAAAATATTACGTACAATAACAAACAAATATATATTTATAGTCTAAAATTGAATCGTTTTAAAATGATTGTTAATTCTTTAATAATAGACACAATCACGAAAACTCAAATCTGTAAAACTTTAGACATGCAAACCAAATTTTTAATTATATAAAAGAATTTGATTAGTTAAATAACAAAATATCAACATTAAAAGTAGGAAGTTAATAAAAAGGAATTTATAAATTATGAAAAAATGAAAATTTGAAGAATGAATACGTAGAGACAAGAATGATAAGAACCACAATAATTTAGATGATTAAGATCACAAAACTTTGCTTAAATATTTGTCGAGTAAGCTGTCAACGATCACTTGATAAGCTCTTTCAGTTGGGTGGTAGCTATCCCAAAATATATAAGCCGAAGAATTAGAACATGTGAATGGATTCAATGCGTTACACATGTAAGATATTGCGAGCAAGCCACTACCACAACATCCTCTATCAGCTACCTCAAAACCTGAAAAATGATAAGATAATTAATGTATAATTTGGCTCCGGTTATATAACACAAATGCAAAATTTTATATAGATGTATTTATAAGATGAGCTTACCATATTTCTTAGGATGTTGGATCATGTCGAAAAGAATATCATACACATCAATGTAGAGGATAGTACCATCCAACTCTTTATCTAAAGATTCTAGTGCTGGAGAAAGCCTTTTGTTGAATTGTTTTGCCATGTTGTTCAAAGGTTTGTTACATCCTCTGTTGAAAAACCCTCCAAACACTGTTCGTTGAAGTGGTACACATCCAACAGGAACTGCACTAAACACTCCAATTTTCTTAGCTCCGAGCTTATGTAATTCCTAAATATTATATAGCGAAGATAGTTAGTTTTATATATAACTCTATTGTTGTTTGATGTATATTTATGTATAAATCAATTTCAAGAACTTACTCTTACAAACTTGACTGCTGAGTCAGCCAAGAAATTGGCATACGAGGTACGATCATACTTATGAGATTGAGGTAAAAATGTATGAGCAAGGTCATTGCTACTAGAAACCACGAGAAAAAAACTATGGTCCAAGATAGTTTTGGCTTTTTCTTCTCCAAAATGTTTCTTGATCGTTGATATATATTGTTTGAAATATGTTAGCTGATCCCATACTGATATCACTGACTACAAAATAACAAAATAATAAAATTTGTATCAATTATAATAAAAAGGTAGTATGGACGTTGCAAAATATATTACAATGTACCATAATCTTAGCCGTCAATGGATCATAACCAGTTCCTCCAGATGCAAATGTTACACCTTTAAGAAGATCTTCGGGCTTCAAATTCGGGTTCATATATGCTGGCAGTGTCTTAGTTAATCCCAATTTTTCGGCTGAAATGAAATTTGTTAAAAAAATATATCACAATATAAAAATATATATAAAATTATATATTACCAAATATAAACAATTACTTTAAATCAATACCAATGAGATCAGAGGGAACTCTTCCATCGGAAAATCTTCCAGTGGCTAATCCGCCAGGAAAATCTTTGCCGTAGGGAGGAAAGTTGCACTTTAGAAGAGTTAGGAGTCTATTGTTACTACCAGTATCCATAATTGAATCTCCAAAAACTATTAGTGCAGGGATTGTTGCATTCTTTCCTTGCTTCCCTGCATTAGCTTCAACGGCTAAGACTACCAAAGCAAACCATAATATTTGAAGCTTCATTGTCTTGTTTGAGCCTGCTCGAGATTTGCTTTTTCAACATTTTTTTTGGAGAGATGTGTTTATATATATTCTTTAGATTTGTTGAACTTCTAAAAATATATTTTTTGACTAGTATTTGTTTCATCCAATGTGATCTCTAGTCAGTTATTACATTATTTATGGTTTTGTAGACAACAAAGTTTAATTGTTATTTTTACCAATAAAATAGTATTTGGTTGTTATAACTTAAATATACTATGTTTGGATTTACACCAATTACATAAATGTAACTGCAAGACATAAAATGTTAAGCAAACTTGAACATGACATCTCATATTCTGTATGGTTTATAAGGTACTATCGAATTTTAGATTTGAACTCACATTGTATACAGTTTCATTTATCAAATATGTTCTAACTATTATTCTTTCATTAGTTATAGTCATATATACAAATATTTATATAAATATAAATTATATATCATCGTCATTACCTCAATATATATATATGCATTTTAATAAATAGAGACAAAATATGTGCCAAATTTTCAATATAAAATTAAGTATTATTCTCGTTTAAAACATTCTTACTATCTAAAAGAACACCTTACTGATTATTCATAGATGATGGAAGTCTGGAACTTTGCTCATATATGATCCGTATATTTAATAATGTTGATCTAAATTTTATTCCGTACTTTATTTACTAGATTAAGATCTGTGTGATATATGTGTAAAACTACTCTTATAATTAGATGTACATTAATATTTGTATATTGTTATTCAAAAATTATGTTTTGTAAACCACAGCAGACAAAATCTAAAATTGATACATGTTCTCCATCGACAAGAGAAGCAATACCTCTAAATAAATGAAAGGGTTCCAAAACCGATTTCAAATCCTAGATGATATAAAAATGAATCTAATTAATAAATAAACAAAAAACTCTTTTAGAATATATATTTAATTTTCTAAAACTAAATTGGTCTTGTATATTTAATATATTTTCATAAAGAACCCTATGAAAAAAATTTAAGATGTGTAAATTTTGAACCTAAATTGTATATATTAAAACATAATTTTTCTAACATATAATCACACAAAATAGCGAACATGTTTTATCTTGCATTATATTCTTCTAATTTCATGTATTATGGATCTCATATAGATTTTATAGTTTATATAATTTTATAGTTTACTTTCATTGTTTTTCGATTTTACAATTTTTTTTAAAAAAATATTCTGTATCTTATTAATTAATAACTACTACTCAAAAATAGTTTATTTATTTATATCATTATATTGATACTTGTTACAATCTAAATTAACAGTAAAAAATATTACGTACAGTAACAAAAAATATATATATTTATAGTCTGAAATTGAATCGTTTTAAAATGATTGTTAATTCTTTAATAATAGACACAATCACGAAAACTCAAATCTGTAAAACTTTAGACATGCAAACCTAATTTTTAATTATATAAAAGAATTTGATTAGTTAAATAACGAAATATCAACATTAAAAGTAGGAAGTTAATAAAAAGGAATTTATAAATTATGAAAAAATGAAAATTTGAAGAATGAATACGTAGAGACAAGAATGATAAGAACCACAATGATTACAATGATTAAGATGATTAAGATCACAAAACTTTGCTTAAATATTTGTCCAGTAAGCTGTCAACGATCACTTGATAAGCTCTTTCAGTTGGGTGGTAGCTATCCCAAAATATATAAGCCGAAGAATTAGAACATGTGAATGGATTCAATGCGTTACACATGTAAGATATTGCGAGCAAGCCACTACCACAACATCCTCTATTAGCTACCTCAAAACCTGAAAAATGATAAGATAATTAACGTATAATTTGGCTCCGGTTATATAACACAAATGCAAAATTTTATATAGATGTATTTATAAGATGAGCTTACCATATTTCTTAGGATGTTGGATCATGTCGAAAAGAGTATCATACACATCAATGTAGAGGATAGTACCATCCAACTCTTTATCTAAAGATTCTAGTGCTGGAGAAAGCCTTTTGTTGAATTGTTTTGCCATATTGTTCAAAGGTTTGTTACATCCTCTGTTGAAAAACCCTCCAAACACTGTTCGTTGAAGTGGTACACATCCAATAGGAACTGCACTAAACACTCCAATTTTCTTAGCTCCGAGCTTATGTAATTCCTAAATATTATATAGAGAAGATAGTTAGTTTTATATATAACTCTATTGTTGTTTGATGTATATTTATGTATAAATCAATTTCAAGAACTTACTCTTACAAACTTGACTGCTGAGTCAGCCAAGAAATTGGCATACGAGGTACGATCATACTTATGAGATTGAGGTAAAAATGTATGAGCAAGGTCATTGCTACTAGAAACCACGAGAAAAAAACTATGGTCCAAGATAGTTTTGGCTTTTTCTTCTCCAAAATGTTTCTTGATCGTTGATATATATTGTTTGAAATATGTTAGCTGATCCCATACTGATATCACTGACTACAAAACAACAAAATAATAAAATTTGTATCAATTATAATAAAAAGGTAGTATGGACGATGCAAAATATATTATAATGTACCATAATCTTAGCTGTCAATGGATCATAACCAGTTCCCCCAGATGCAAATGTTCCACCTTTAAGAAGATCTTCGGGCTTCAAATTCGGGTTCATATATGCTGGCAGTGTCTTAGTTAATCCCAATTTTTCGGCTGAAATAAAATTGGTTAAAAAAATATATCACAATATAAAGATATATATATATATATATATATATAATTTTATATTACCAAATATAAACAATTACTTTAAATCATTACCAATGAGATCAGAGGGAACTCTTCCATCGGAGAATCTTCCAGTGGCTAATCCGCCGGGAAAATCTTTGCCGTAAGGAGGAAAGTTGCACTTTAGAAGAGTTGAGAGTCTATTGTTATTGCCAGTATCCATAATTGAATCTCCAAAAACTATTAGTGCAGGGATTGTTGCATTCTTTCCTTGCTTCCCAGCATTAGCTTCAACGGCTAGGACTACCAAAGCAAGCCATAATATTTGAAGCTTCATTGTCTTGTTTGAGCCTGCTCGATATTTGCTTTTGTTTTACAAATTTGAAGAGATGTGTGTATATATATTCTTTAGATTTGTGAACTTCTAAAAATATATTTTTTGACTAGTAGTTGTTTCATCCGATGTGAACTCTAGTCAGTTATTACATTATTTATGGTTTTGTAGACAACAAAGTTTAATTGTTATTTTTACCAATAAAATAGTACTTGGTTGTTACAACTTAAATATACTATGTTTGGATTTACACCAATTACACAAATGTAACTGCAAGACATAAAATGTTAAGCAAACTTGAACATGACATCTCATATTCTGTATGGTTTATAAGGTACTATCGAATTTTAGATTAGAACTCACATTGTATACAGTTTCATTTATCAAATAAATTCTAACTATTATTCTTTCATTAGTTATAGTCATATATATATATATATATTTATATAAAGATAAATTATATATCATCATCATTACCTCAATATATATATATACATTTTAATAAATAGAGACAAAATATGTGCCAAATTTTCAATATAAAATGATGCATTTTTCTCGTTTAAAACATTTTTATTATCTAATAGAAAATCACACTGATTTTTTATAGATGATGGAAGTGTGGAACTTTGCTCATATATATATGATGTGTATATTTAATAATATTGATCTAAATTTTATTCCTTACTTTATTTACTAAATTAAGATCTGTGTGATATATGTGTAAAACTACTATTATAGTTAGATGTACATTAAAATCTGTGTATTAAAATCTGTGTATTGTTATTCAAAAATTATGTTTTGTAAACCGCAGCGGACAAAATCTAAAATTGATACATGTTATCCATTGACAAGAGAAGCAATACCTCTAAATAAATAAAAGAATTCCAAAACAGATTTCAAATCTTAAATGATATAAAAATGAATTTAATTATTAAATAAACAGAAAAATCATTTAGAATCAACCTTATGAATGTTCTCTCCAGAAAACTACATCTCAGCATGATAGAATATGACACGTGTATTCCAAAATTTTAAAGGCTTTGATATTCCACAATTTTAAACCTTCAATATTATGACGTCTGGATTTAACCAGTTTCTTCCTTTCATGCCTTCAACTTTTCAATTCCTCCTTGAATATCTATGTTTAGCCTTCACAAATTCTTAAATTTCTTGTTTCATCTGGCTTGAAAAAACCAAATGTCAGAGTTAAAAAACCCTAATGTCGCATCGAAGAGGAAATAACCAGAAACTTTGAGCTTGGACCTGTAAGGGTTAATGTCGTGCTTCTCAGATCTGTTTCAAAGTTTTTTTTTTTTGTGAATTGAGTGTCTAACAGGCGTAGGCGGATCTCAGCAGCCTCACCTTATTCTTCCCCACAAGCTTTTCCTCCTCACTCATCTCGACATCCAAGACATGGAGAAAGTCCAGCTCGAGGCAGAGGTCTTGGATTCCATCAAATCTGATGGCAAAGTAGCTTGCTTTCTTTAATCAGTGACCATTAATTGACTATCTTCGAGAATTTTCTTTGGTTTTCTGTTTCTGATGTTGGGTTGGTGTTTTTTTTTTTTTTTGGTTCCTTTGTACGAAACCCAAGCGGCATCTTCTGTGCTGGAATTGGATCAAAGTCATCAGACCTTGTTAGATTATATGCAGGCAATTCTGGATAATTTTATTACGTATTCAGCTTCTTAGATTCATATACCAATAGTTCCTGACCAATATTGTCTGCATTTGCATTGTCAATGCAAAATATTACAACTTCCATAGAGATACAATCGGCAGTGCCTTGAAAGTCATGTTCTTGTGTTATTGTTTGTTGGTTTAGAGTGATGGAAGGAAACTGTAGCATTATGATCAATTGGGTCTTTTAATTGGATGTTACAGAGTCGTTTGAAATTTTAGAAAGCGAGGCAGGTTGGGTGGAGTTAGGTCTTGAATTGGATGTTGCTGTGTAGCTGATGTAATGATTTTGCAGGGACTAAGTTTAAAATAAGATCGAGCTTTTCCATTACAGTATGATGATTTCTTAGTTCTTTTCTTAAGAGTTAACCATTATATAATTTTTGTATAAAATATCTCCTGCCTTTGTTATGGTTTTAAAAGCTCATCCTATCTTAAATTTATTCTCTTACTTATTCCTTTTGTTCTCCTTTGTTTACGATTGCAGATGCAGAAGAAAATTTGGACGAAAGTGACTTAAGCTCATCGTGCTAAGGCTCTTTATTTCATTAGGATGAGCATGTCAAAGTTAATATTTATGCACTTAAGAGAACTTGCTAGACCATTAATTTTTTGCTTTAAGAATTCTAAGAGAAATTTTTTATAACGATCCAATTTTTGGGTCCAGTAAAGTCCAGCAAAGCCCAAATCTCATAGGTCAAAATTCTAGTTTTTCTTTTATATAGTCTCTTCTCTCTTTCTTTTTTTCTACAAAAAGCGAAGCTTTGTTAAAATTAATTCGTCGGAGTGTTAGAGGTGATTTCTCACAGCCAATGCGTTAATCTATCAGTGTATCATTGAACCCGATGAAAAGATAATCCCATAAACCAATTTTCGATTACTTTCCGCTTCAGCCGATCAGTAAATCATCCATAACTTTCTAACCGTTTGGAATCTCGCAAATCCAAGACCACCAACAGGATTCAGGACGACGAGAAGAGTCCGTAGACACCAAGATCGCATCAAACCACCGCTGGACGCTCCCACAATCGCTGTCAGAAGCATTGTGCGTGTCGTATACGCGCCGCCGTTGACCGCCGCCGCCGCCGTTGACCGCCGCCGCCGCCGTTGACCGTTGCCACCTCCGGTAAGTCGTCACCACCGTCAAGTTGACTCAGTGAGTCACCGAGTTGATTCGGTCGACTCGGTTTGGTTCGGTTTGATTTTGAGTCTGGTTTGGTTCGGTTTGAGTCCGGTTTGACTATTGACCGGTCTGACCGTTGACTCTGACTGGTTTGACCGTTGACCTTGACCGTTGACTTGCCCGTTGACCGTTGACTTTTTCCATTGACTTTGACCATCTGATCCATTATCCGTTTTTGTCGTTCGAAGGCCTTTCTCACTCGATTTTTCGTGCTGATTTCAGATTTTAGCATCCGTTTTAGCATCCAGAGTCCAGAAACCGCAGTTATCAGTCCTTTTCCTAAGGTGAGAGTGGCTTTTCCACATAAATCTGTACTTTCGTCTAGAACTTCTGAGATGGGATTTAGAACTATATATGATATGTTTCTCTGGTCGAGTCTAGGTAGTTTTGTTTGTAAATTGGACTTAGGAAGATAGATGATTCAACCTATTGATTGTACATTAAAATGTTAATTGTTTTCTTTATACATGTTTATTTATTTAGTTAGTTGAGTAGGTTAGACGATAGGGATTGCGGGGTACAGAGACAGTCATTTGTACTTGCGTCGCGTGTTGTGTGTGAGATGGTGATGGGCAGGTTAGTCGATCTGTTGTCTAATGCCTTAAGAGATTGATAATCGTCTACGGGCAGTGCCATTAGACACTTATTCCATGTTATCATCTTTGGGGGGTGTCGGCGGTCACTGGAGCCGTCAATAGGACAGTTATTTGTTGTTTGAGTATTTTAGGTGTCGTGTTTGTTCATGTTTAGTTTCTTTTTATTGTATTTGGAGTGCTATGACCGGAACTGCGTTTTCTGTGTTTTAGCATCCCAGCCTCACTGAGTGACTCTCCTATTACTCACCCCTCTTTCTTCCTTTTCAGGTGAGACGGAAAAGTAGTAGATGTGTATCGGATCTGGTGCTATTTTGAGATTTCCATGTTTTCTTCGTATTTTTTTAGACGTTTGTTTTATGACTTATTCGAGACATTACAGCTATGGATTTATTTAAGGATTTCCGGAAATCAAATCGTATTTATTAAGTCAGAGCATTTGAGTTATAAGATGTGTTTAGTGGCACGCCGTTCTCGAGTGAGGATGAGACGGGTGTTACATTTTGGTATCATAGACGGTAGTAGAAAGAACTTTTAAAAATTCGGTTTTCGACATTTTTCAATTTTTTTTGGAACTTGGGAATTTTTTTAAAAAAATATACATATAACACCCATTATGTCTGTTTATTCGTTAATCTCAGTTCCAATAGAAGCTTAATCAACACCTTTTTCGTTGTTTCAGATGCCACCGAAGAGAGGTCGCCCCTGAACTAGGACCATTAATCGTGAAGAAGCGGCATAGAATAGCCAGGCTGCAGGCAACCAGGTTGATGTTACTCAAACAGTCGTCCAACAGCAGGTCAATGAGGATGCAGTCAGGCAGATTGCACAGGAGGCAGCCAGACAAGCTGCTCATGAGGCAGTGCAGCGCATTGTCCAGGAGACTGCTCGGGTAGCTGCGCAGGAGGCTGCTCGAGTAGCTGCACAGGAGGCTGCACGGGTAGCTGCTTAGGAGATCGCTCGCCAGTTTGCTCTTCAGGCAGAGTAAGCAGCAGCCGCCGCCCCACCGACACCAGCGGGTAATGCTCCAGGTGTCGATCTTCCGCCACCACCGCCACCGGTCAGGGTCAGAGAGGGACCCACATATTGGGAGTTGATGAAACATATGCGGGAGATAGGTTTGGATCAGTTCACTGGAACTGTGGATGCTGCCGCCACAGACAGTTGGAGGAGGATGCTGAACCGCAACCTTGATCATATGAGGTGTCCAGAAGAGTTCCGGTTCAACTTGGCTGCTCAGTATCTGAGAGATGATGCTCTTCACTGGTGGGATGGAGTTGTTGAGGGTAGTCGCGACCGATATGTGCTGACATTTGAGCATTTTCAGAGGGAGTTCGACAGGAAGTTCTTTCCTCGAGAAGTCAGGCACACGAATGCAAATCCATTTAAGCACCTTTCTCAGGGCACTATGAGCGTCAGGGAGTACGAGCGGGAATTCAGTCGTCTGCGCAGATTTGCTGGAGGTATCTTAGACGTGAAGGACTTGATCAGGAGGTTCCTGAATGGTTTGCGAGTGGATATTCGCAACCGCTTTGCTGTGCGAGACTACTCCAGCCTGATCAACCTGGTAGAGAAGGCTGCTATTCAGGAGGTAGGGATAGCTGAGGAGCAGAAACTCTTCAAGTCGACTCAGCCCAAGCATGACAAGGCCCCAGAGATACAGAGGAGGACGACGGATCAGTCAGGGCTGCCAGTTTGTTCACGATGTGGACGCCATCATACCGGAGAGTGTACTAAGTGTTTTTCTTGTGGTCAGATGAGACATATTTCTAAGTACTGTTAGAGTAAGCCAGTTAATGCACCATTCATCAGTGAGGTCCCAACACGAGGAGTTGCACCGAGGGTCTGCTTTAGATGTACCCAGGAGGGTCACATTTCCAGGGATTGCCCGCAACATGTGCAGGCATTGCTACCACCACCAGCCAAGCGTCCAACCATTGCTCCACAAGTGTTTGCTGTAGGAGACCACACAGGAGCCGAGCCGATCGCCGGTATGTGTTCTTTGTTTACATTTTCTTTTTGTTTTGAGTATTTAGTGGTTTGTGAGTATTTAGTCTTTGGTGGATCAATCTTGTTAGTCGTAAATTCGTGTGGTCAATTTTGTTTGAGGATGGGCTAGCTTACATGTTCTTTTTAGTTGATTATAGAGATTAGCGTAGTTCGTATGTCCGATATTGTTCAAGTGTTGTATTTTCAAGTTGTGACGCCTCTAGCCAATCAGCGATGGTTCTAGTTAGTCACGGCAAGCAAGTTCAGTGGAAAATATCTGTGATGGTCCAAGTTGTTGGAGAGAGACATAATTCAAGAAAAGAACTAGAAGTCCAAGTCTCAGATGAATTTAGACGTTTCCAAACTTTTTCAAGATGTGATCGAGCAGGCGGGTCAGGATTTGAATTCGGGGACGAATTCCTCGTTAGTGGGAAAAAATTGTAACAACCCAATTTTTGGGCCCAGTAAATTCCAGCAAGGCCCAAATTTCATAGGTCAAAAGCCCTAGTTTCTCCTTAATATATAAGCTCTTCTCCCTTTCTTTTTTCTACAAAAAACTTCATCAAACCGAAGCTCTATCAAAATTAATTCGTCGGAGAGTGTAAGAGGTGACTTCTCACAACCACCGCGTTGATCTATCAGTGTATCATCGAATCCGAGGAAAATGTAATCCCAGAAACCAATTTTCGATAGCTTTCCGCTTCAGCCTATCAGTAAATCGTCCATAAATTTCTAACCGTTTGGACTCTCGCAAATTCAAGACCACCATCGGATTCAGGACGACGAGACGAGTCTGTAGGCACCAAGATCGCCGCAAACCGCCGCCGGACACGCCCACAATCGCCGTCGGAAGCCTCGCGTGTGTCGTCCACGCGTCACTGTTGACCGCCGCTGCCGCCGTAGGCCGTCGCCACCTCCGGTAAGTCATCGGTGCCGTCGAGTTGACTCGTTGACTCGCCCAAGTTGACTCAGTGACTCACCAAGTTGACTCGGTCGATTTGGTTTGGTCCGGTTTAGGTCCGGTTTGATTCTGAGTCCGGTTTTGTCCGGTTTGGTTCGAGTGAGGATGAGATGGGTGTTACATATATAATTCTAAATCCCATCTCAGAAGTTTTAGACGAAAGTACAGATTTCTGTGGAAAAGCCTCTCTCACCTTAGGAAAATGGCTGATTAACTGCGGCTCTGAACTCCGGATGCTAAATCTGAAATCAGCATGAAAAATCGAGTGAGAACGACCTTCGAACAACGAAAAACGGATAACGGATCAGATGGTCAAAGTCAACGGTTAACGGTCCAAGTCAATGGTCAAACCAGTCAGAATCAACGGTCACACCGGTCAACAGTCAAACCGGACTCAAACCGAACCAAACCGGACCGAACCGGACTCAGAATCAAACCACCGGACCTACACCGGACCACGCGCGAGGCTTTCGACGGTGATTGTGGACTCGTACAGCGGTGGTTTGCGGCGATCTTGGTGTCTACGGACTCTTCTCGTCGTCCTGAATCCGATGGTTGTCTTGGATTTGCGAGATTCCAAACAGTTAGAAAGTTATAGACGATTTACTGATCGGCTGAAGCGGAAAGCTATCGAAAATTGGTTTCTGGGATCACCTTTTCCTCGGTTCGATGATACATTGATAGATCAACGCGGTGGCTGTGAGAAATCACCTCTAACACTCTCCGGCGAATTAATTTTGACAGAGCTTCGCTTTGATGAAGTTTTTTGTAGAAAAAAAAAGGAGAGGAGGTTATATGAAGGAGAAACTAGGGTTTTTGACCTATGAGATTTGGGTCTTGCTGGACTTTACTGGGCCCAAAAATTAGGCCGTTACAATTCTTCCCACTAACGAGGAATTCGTCACCGAATTCAAATCCTGACCCGCCTACTCGATCACATCTTGAAAAAGTTTGGGAACATCTGAATTCATCTGAGACTTGGACTTCTAGTTCTTTTCTCGAATTATGTCTCTCTCCAACAACTTGGATCATCACAGATATTCTCCACTGAACTTGCTTGCCTTGACTAACCAGAACCATCGCTGATTGGCTAGAGCCGTCACAACTTGAAAATACCAACACTTGGACAATATCGGACATATGAACTACGCTAATCTCTATAATCAACTGAAAAGAACATGTAAGCTAGTCCATCCTCAAACAAAATCGACCACACGAATTTACGACTAACAAGATTGATCCACCAAAGACCAAATACTCACAAACCACTAAATACTCAAAACAAAAAGAAAATCTAAACAAAGAACACATACTGGCGATCGGCTCGGCTCTTGCGTGGTCTCCTACAACAAACACTCGTGGAGCAATGGCTGGACGCTTGGCTGGTGGCGGTAGCAATGCCTGCACATGCTGCGGGCAATCCCTAGAAATGTGACCCTCCTGGTTACATCTGAAGCAGACCTTCGGTGCAACTCCTCGTGCTGGGACCTCACTGATGAACGGTGCATCCACTGGCTTACTCTGACAGTACTTAGAAATATGTCTCATCTGACCACAAGAAAAACACTTAGTACACTCTCCGGTATGATGGCGTCCACATCGTGAACAAACTGGCAGTCCTGACTGATCCGTCGTCCTCCTCTGTATCTCTGGGGCCTTGTCATGCTTGGGCTAAGTCGACTTGAAGAGTTTCTGCTCCTCAGCTATCCCTACCTATTAAATAGCAGCCTTCTCTACCAGGTCAATCAGGCTGGTTTAGTCTCACACAGCACAGCGGTTGCGAATATCCACTCACAAACCATTCAGGAACCTCCTGATCAAGTTCTCCTCGTCTAAGATACCTCCAGCAAATCTGCACAGACGACTGAATTCTCGCTCGTACTCCCTGACGCTCATAGTGCCCTGAGAAAGGTGTTCAAATGCATTTTCATTCGTGTGTCTGACTTCTCGAGGAAAGAACTTCCTGTCGAACTCCCTCTGAAAATGCTCAAATGTCAGCACATATCGGCCGCGACTACCCTCAACAACTCCATCCCACCAGTGAAGAGCATCATCTCTCAGATACTGAGTAGCCAAGTCCAACCGGAACTCTTCTGGACACCTCATACGATCAAGGTTGCGGTTCAGCATCCTCCTCCAACTGTCTGCGGCGGCAGCATCCACAGCTCCAGTGAACTTATCCAAACCCATCTCCCGCATCTGTTTCATCAACTCCCAATATGTGGGTCCCTCTCTGACCCTGACCGGTGGTGGCGGTGGCGGAAGATCGACACCCTGAGCATTACCCACCGGTGGTGGTGCCTGTGGGGCGGCGGCTGCTGCTTGCTCTGCCTGAAGAGCGAACTGGTGAGCGATCTCCTGAGCAGCTACCCGTGCAGTCTCCTGTGCAGCTACTCGAGCAGCCTCCTGCGCAGCTACCCGAGCAGTTTCCTGGGCAATGCGCTGCACTGCCTCCTAAGCAGCTTGTCTGGCTGCCTCCTGTGCAATCTGCCTGACTGCATCCTCATTGACCTGCTACTGGACGACTGTTTGAGTAACATCAACCTGGTTGCTAGCAGCCTGGCTATTCTGCGCCGCTTCTTCACGATTAATGACCCTAACTCGGGGGCGACCTCTCTTCGGTGCCATCTGAAAAAACGAAATAGGAGTTGATTAAGATTCTATTGGAACTGAGATTAACGAATAAAGATTAGTATCAGACATAATAGGTGCTATATGTATTTTTTTTTAAAATTCTCCAATCCCCAGAAAAAATTGAAAACTGTTGAAAACCGAATTTTTAAAAGTTCTTTCTACTACCGTGTCCTGGGTCAGAACCGGGACGACAAACCCGCTCTGACACCAAAATGTAACACCCTTCTCATCCTCACTCGAGAACGGCGTGCCACTAAACACATCTTATAACTCAAATGCTCCAACTTAATAAATACGATTTAAATTCCGGAAATCCTTGAATAAATCCATAACTGAAATGTCTCGAATAAATCATAAAACAAACATCTAAAAAAAATACGAAGAAAACATGGAAATCCCAAAATAGCACCAGATCCGATATACATATACTACTCATTTGTCTCACCTCAAAAGGAAGAAAGAGGGGTGAGTAACAGGGGAGTCACTCAATGAGGCTGGGATGCTAAAACACAGAAAACGCAATTCCGGTCATAGCACTCCAAATACGGTAAAAAGAAACTAAACATGAACAAACACAACACCTAAAGTACCCAAACAACAAATAACTGTCCTATTGACGGCTCCAGTGACCGCCGGCACCCCCCAAAGAGGACAACATGGAATAAGTGTCCAATGGCACTGCCCGTAGACGATAATCAATCTCTTAAGGCACTGGACAACAGATCGACTAACCTGCCCAGCACCATCTTGCACACAACACGAGACACAAGTACAGAAGTCTGTCTCTGTACCCCCGCAATCCCTGTCGTCTAACCTACTCAACTAACTAAATAAATAAACATGTATAAAGAAAACAATTAACATTTTAATGCACAATCAATGGGTTGAATCATCTATCTTCCTAAGTCCAATTTACAAACAAAACTACATAGACTCGATCAGAGAAACAGATTATATATTGTAACGACCCAATTTTTGGGCCTAGTAAAGTCCAGCAATTTTCTAAAACTAAACTGGTCTTGTATATTTGATATTTTTTCATAAAGAAACCCAATTAAAAAAATTAAAGATGTGTAAATTTTGAACCTAAATTGTATACATTAAAACATAATTTTCCTAACATACAATCACACAAAATAGCGAACATGTTTTATCTTGCATTATATTCTTCTAATTTCATGCATTATAGATTTCATATAGATTTTATAGTTTATATATATTTTTAGTTTACTTTCCTTGTTATCCGATTTTACAGTTTTAAAAAAAAATTATTCTGTATCTTATTAATAAATAACTACTACTCAAAAATAGTTTATTTATTTATATCATTATATTGACTTCTGTTACAATCTAAATTAACAGTAATAGTACGATACAATGACTAAAAATAAATATATATTTATAGTCTGAAATTGAATCGTTTTAAAATGATTGTTAATTCTTTAATAATGAACACAATCACGAAAACTAAGCTTTGTAAACTTTATACATGCAAACCAAATTTTAAATTATATAAAAGATTTTAAATAGTTAAATAACTAAATATCAACATAATAAATAGGTAGTTAATAAAAAGGAATTTATAAATTATGAAAAATTGAAAAATTGAAGAATGAATACATAGAGACAAGAATGATAAGAAACACAATGATCACAATGATTTAAATGATTAAGATCACAAAACTTTGCTTAAATATTTGTCGAGTAAGGTGTCAACGATTACTTGATAAGCTCTTTCAGTTGGGTGGTAGCTATCCCAAAATATATAAGCCGAAGAATTAGAACATGTGAATGGATTCAATGCATTACACATGTAAGATATTGTGAGCAAGCCACTACCACAACATCCTTTATCAGCTACCTCAAAACCTGAAAAATGATAAGATAATTAACTTATAATTTGGCTCTGGTTATATAATACAAATGCAAATTTTATATAGATGTATTTATAAGATGAGCTTACCATATTTCTTAGGATGTTGGATCATGTCGAAAAGAGTATCATACACATCAATGTAGAGGATAGTACCCTCCAACTCTTTATCTAAAGATTCTAGTGCTGGAGAAAGCCTTTTGTTGAATTGTTTTGCCATGTTGTTCAAAGGTTTGTTACATCCTCTTGTGAAAAAACCTCCAAACACTGTTCGTTGAAGTGGTACGCATCCAACAGGAACTGCACTAAACACTCCAATTTTCTTAGCTCCGAGCTTATGTAATTCCTAAATATTACATAGAAGATAGTTAGTTTTAGATATAACTCTATTGTTGTTTGATGTATATTTATGTATAAATCAATTTAAAGAACTTACTCTTACGAACTTGACTGCTGAGTCAGCCAAGAAATTGGCATACGAAGTACGATCATACTTATGAGATTGAGGTAAAAATGTATGAGCAAGGTCATTGCTACTAGAAACCACGAGAAAAAAACTATGGTCCAAGATATTTTGGGCTTTCTCTTCTCCAAAATGCTTCTTGATCATGGATATATATTGTTTGAAATATGTTAGCTGATCCCACACTGATATCACTGACTATGAAACAACAAAATAATAGAAAATGTATCAATTATAATAAGAAGGTAGTGTGGACGATGCAAAATATATTATAATGTACCATAATTTTAGCCGTTAATGGATCGTAACCAGTTCCTCCAGATGCAAATGTTACACCTTTAAGAAGATCTTCGGGCTTTAAATCCGGGTTCATATATGCTGGTAATGTTTTAGTCAATCCCAATTTTTCCGCTGAAATAAAATTTGTTAAAACATGTTTTACAATGAAAACATGTATATAAATTTTTATTAACATATGTAAGCAAATACTTTAAATCGTTACCAATGAGATCAGAAGGAACTCTTCCATCAGAAAATCTTCCAGTGGCTAAACCACCCGGAAAGTCCTTACCGTAAGGAGGAAAGTTGCACTTTAGAAGAGTTGGGAGTCTATTATTATTACCAGTATCCATTATTGAGTCTCCGAAAACTATAAGTGCAGGTATTGTTGCATTCTTTGCTTGCTTCGCTGCATTAGTTTCAACCGCTATGAACACCAAAGCAAGCCATAACATTTGAAGCTTCATTGTGTCGAGTTATTTGTTTATGTTCCAGCTCAAGATGTTTTTGTTTCCTACAAATTTGAAGAGATGCGTGTATATATATATTCTTTAGAGTTGTTGAAATTCTAAAAATATCTCTTTTGACTAGTAGTTCTTTCGTTAGATATGATCTCTAGTTAGTTATTATATTATTTATGGTTTCGTAGACAACAAAGTTTATTTGTTATTTTTTTACCAGTAAATTGGTAATGAATTGGTTGTCACAACATAAATATGCTATGTTTGGGATTTACACTATGTAACTGCACAAAAAAATGTTAAGCCAAACTTGAACATCACATCTTTATACACGGTTTATAAGCTACTGTCAAATTTTAGATTAGGACTAACATATTACTCAATTTATTTTACCAATTTCTAACTAATATCCTTTCATTAATTATAGTCATCTATATATTTAACCATAAATCATATACAATAAAACTTTACAAATTAATAACATTGAGATGCTCATAATTTCTTAATTTATTAAATTACTAATTTATAAATAGATTAATTGAGTCAAAACATAACTTGGAATTGAATAAATGTTTTAATTAATCAAGTTATTAATTTATCAAATATTCGTTTATAGAGTATGTAATTTAGATCATAAATATATATAGTTCTCATAACAAGGGATAAAATCATGCACCAAATTGTCAGTATTAAATTAATTATTTTCTTGTTTAAAGTATTTTTATTATGCAAGAGAGAACTACATTGATTTTTCATAGATGGTGGTAGACTAGAACTTTGCCCATATGATGATTATTTTCTCTTATATTGATATACATTTTTTTACTTTATTTAATTTATTAGATTAGGATATGTAAGTAAAATATATTAATATAATTAGATGTACATTAAGATTTGGGTTTAGTTATCCATGAATTATGTTTCGTGAATTGCAGCTGACAAAATTCAAAATTAATATATATTTTCCATCTACCCTAGAAGCAATCTCTATAAATGAATGAGAGGGTTCCAGAAACTGATTTCATATCGTATATGATGTGAAACTGAATCAAATATATATATATATATATATATATATATATAACTAAAGAGAAATTTCTATAATTACAACTTCCTTAGTACCATTTTTCAAAAATACAATCTCTTAAATAGTTTTTAAAAAATTTACTATTTTAAATGGGGCAGATGACTATTTTACCATTAATGACATTCAACAAATACTGGAAAAAAATTCTCAATTTAAAAAAGAAAAATATTACATCAATCTTCCTCTTCCTCCTTCTTTTCTTCTTCTTTTCATCAAATTTCAAGTTGAAATTGGCAGATTTTGAATCAAATTCACTATTGTCTAGATTTATAAACCTTTAAAAGTATGGACAATGGTGAAATTTGATTTAAAATCTGATGCTTATAAATTGGTTTGATATATTAATTTAAGGATCTAATTCGTGTGAAATCTTTTGATTTGACTAATATGAGTTTGATGTATATATGTTCACAATAGTATACAATTTTGGTTTTTGTAAATGTTTGTTTCATAATTTGTTGGAGAAAATGATGGTTTTGTGGGGAACAGGTTTTTGCATCTGCATTTAGTAGATTTTATATGTTTTTAAAATGATTTATAAGCTTTTATAAATGAATAATAATTTCTTGTAAAAGTTTATAAACTAGAAGTGACCACTATCTAGTGGTAGTTGTTAGTCCACAAAAGAACAGACACACCCAGGATCGAGTCCCCTCCTCCATAACAGGCTAATAGGCTGGCATGTTGTGGTTCAACAGATGACATAAAAGATTTATAAAGCCTTATAAATGAATATTTATAAGATTATAAGTATATTTATAAACTTTAATTATAAATATATTTATAAACTCTTATAAATGAATTATAAATCTGTATAAAATTTTCAAAATGTATAAACCTTTGTAAATATACATTTATAAAATTTTAAAATATATATTACAAAAACATATAAAGGTGTTGTATGATTAATAGGAATCTCAGATCAATTTCTCTATTTTTTCATAAGATTTATAAAATTTGATAACCTTTTATATGGCTTTATTTGCTTTAATTTATAGCATTTTCGAGTTTTACTGTAGTAACCAACGAGTTCTGTTAACTCTTCCTTAGTATTGTATCTTCAAAGTTTAAGTTAATGAAAAGTACGGTTTGACACACAAAAATAAATTATCAAGATTTTATATGGTTTTATAAAGTTTGTTAAAGTTTTACAAGGCTTTATAAATTAATATATGAGAGTTTATAAATCTGTTTATAAGGATTTATAAATATGGACGAGAAAAAAAGACAAAAAGAAGAAAATGTAGCGTATTTTCTTAATAATGCCGGTTTGTTTTTGTTTTATTAAAAAGTTGTATTATTTAAAATTTTCTCCTCTTTAGTTGTATTTTTGAAAAATGATATCCTCAAAGTTATAGTTTTTCATTCCGCAATACTAAATTGATAGTTTATATATTTTCTATAAAGAAACCAATGACAACATATTCAGATGTGAAACTTTAAACCTAAACTTTTACATTTAAACTTAAGTTTTTTAATCCACAATCACACAAAATAACAAATAGTTTTATCTTGCATGTTATTCTTTTAATTTCATACATTATTGATCTCATATAGGTTTTATAATTTCTATATTTTCTATTTTTATAATTTTTACATTTTTTCTTACTTTCCTTATTTTAAAAATTTTAATTTTTTATTTAAACTATTTTTTATTTCTTTAATAAATAATAACCACTCAAAAGTTTTTTATATATTTATATTATTACATTGATATATAATACTCACATTTTAAATTAACAGTAGCAATATCAAGATAGATGGACTCAAAAATATATATATATATATATATATATATATATATTTATTATCTAACATTCATAAGTTTAAAAATATTTACTAATGCTTTCACCATGAACACAATCACAAAAACTCGAATTTTTAAATATGGAAGCATAATTTTAAATTAAAACATAACGTTCTAACATTGAATCACATAAAGTATAAAAATATTTTGAAAATAAATTAAATAACTAAACATCAATATAATATTATTGAAACTACTCTTTTAACTATGATAAAATTAATATTATGTAATCACAAAACGAGTGTCTAAATATTATATTATTCTTCTAATTCATAAATTAAAAATTTTTATATAAATTTGTATTTTCTACATTTTATAGAGCACATTCTATTTTCTTATTACTTGAGTTATTTTTTTTATTATGTAGTTTAAGTTTTAGAAATCCATTATTTATTTATTTTTTGTTAGTTTATTTCTTTGATCTAACTAATTAATAAAAGGAAAATATATGTTATTTTAAATTATTACATTAACATGCACATGTTACGATCTTAACTAAAAAACTAATACATGTCAAATCTAATGAGTTATAATTATCCTACATGTCGCACTCCCTAAATACATCATACTTTATATAGTATACTTCTGGATTGTTTAACCGTAAATTCCATGCTTTATTTATTTTTGTTTGTTTTCAAATTTTAATATGTTTAGCTTAAATACTAGAAGGAAAAGAAAGAAAAGAAAACTATTTCTAATAGAAATAGAAAAAATATTTAAGAAACCAAATATTTTATACATTTTAAATATTATCTTATAAAATAAAATTTTATTATATAAAATTTGGTTTTCAAAGTAAGTAATTAACAAAATCGTGCCACGTGGCAGTAAAATCTTTTAAGATTTCAACATGTATCAAACAATATAACATATAATAAAATTAAAAAAAAAATTTAAAAAGTTATTATATAGTTAATAAGGAAATAAGATATTTTTTTCCTTATATAAAAATAATAGTTATTAATATTCTATTAAATAAAGAAAACATATATGTTTAAAACATTAATATAACTATATTATTTCTTAAAAAACAAAATTATAGCTTTTAACTAAAAAAGGATGTAGAATCAATAAAAAGGATAAACTAATCCTAAAAAAAAAAGGAAAAAATATTGTTACTTCTTTTAATTCATGTATTCATGTCTATATAAAAACTAAGTTATTTCATAATTTTCACCAAATATTCTAATACAATCAAAAAAATATGTTTGCTTCTTTGGTATAGATTTACATTCTTATATCACCAAAAAAACGATTAATTCTGAAAATTATTTAACACTAAATCATTTAAATAAAAACGTCATTATCCTTGTATGGTAGTTTGTATTACTAGAAAGAAGAAGCTAAAGTTTTTAAAAAAATTAACGAGTTCATAGGAATAAATTTCTTCTTTCTTGATGAGAAGGTAAATATTTTTTTTTTGTCAACCAAGTATTTGCTTTTTACTCTAAAAACAATATTATATATATTATATTATAAAAAGTACACAAAAATACTAGCTTACGTACATTCATCTCTTCTAGAAAAGTTAGTAGTGGACTTTGTGAAGGGAATCTTATTCGAATTTGCATTATATTTTATAAACTAAGATAAAATATTTTGATGGGAATCTTGGATTTTAAAGTTAGCAATTAATATGATCGTGCTATGTGGTAGTAAAACATTTTAAGATTTTAACATGTGTTAGATGATTCCTAGAAAAAATATTCTTATTTAGAAAATTAAGAAATATAATTACTAAAATATTATTAAAAAGAAATATTAATCCTAAACAGTAAAAAATAATTTTATTTTTTTATTAAAAAAATAGTTCTAAAAAAAAATTATTATCTTTCTTAGTAAATAGATATTGTTAGAGCAGGTGTCATTAGACAGTCCACCTTGAACACGGCGACCCATAACATCAGCCGAGATATGATCCTCATCCTTAACATCATCCTCATCCTCATCTTTACTTTCCCATAGTCACTGTAATCCACATCCAACGCATCACTCTTATCTTTTAGATCCGCGTCAACACCATCCACCGCACCACCCTCATCATTATTCTCACCTGCAATACCATTAACACCATCCGCATTTTCGTCCTCATCGTCCCATGCTTCCATATCTTCAACATCATCATAATGAAAATCCTCCCCATGTCCCTCCACATCGACATTCCCAGTATCCATACTCCTTCTGGTTACACAAAGGCGCAAAACATGTTTTTTAATTAACTCGATAAAGTTCTGAACTTGTCTATCACTTGTCACATACGTAGGAGGGGTATTTGTAGGCATTTGTTGAAGCATCACATCTGATAACGGATAAGATAACTCCACAATATCTACTTTCTTATTCACTCTGAAATCATCTTCTGCCATCTGAAGAAGCTCACTGAGTGTACAACTATCTCTCAAGCTGAACATTCTCCCTCATTTGTGTTTATCCACTTCGAAATGCCAAGATTGATTTTGCATCATCCATACTCCGTCAAAAACTGGTATGTAAACCACCATTCTCTGTAAAAATGACAATCAAAACACATTAGAAATCTAAGTAGAAAGAGTAGACTTCACATCGAAGTCTACTACTAGTGAGTTAGCTGCAAAATGAAACAAGAAAACTGATTCAACAATGCATATAATAAATAAACATGTTAAACTCACACACAAGCAAGTAGGTTGGCTAAAACCAACGCATGAACAAGAAAATATTAAAAATTCGTTATAAATATGCTATAATTACAACTTTAATAAAATCCTACGTAGTAGACTTCTATATGAAGTCATCCGCGTAGACTTCGTCTGAAGTCTACTACTAGTGAGTTAGCTGCAAAATGAAACATGAAAACTGATTTGGAAATGCGTATAACAAATAAACATGTCAAACTCACACACAAGTAAGTAGGTTGGCTAAAACCAACGCATGAACAAGAAAATCTTAAAATTTGTTATAAATATACTATAATTACAACATTAATAAAATCCTACGTAGTAAACTTCTATATGAAGTCATCCGCATAGATTTCAGGTGAAGTCTAATCTCCCGGGTTACTTTTGCAATTGCCAATTAACAAATGCAGACTTCAAGTCTACCTTTGTTAATTGGCAAAGCAAAAAAGTAGACTTCACGTGAAGCCTACTCAGAAAAATTGGTCATTTCTGCAATTGACCAAACTTTGACTTTTCGACGTATAGTTCATAATAATAGTAGACTTCGATACAAAATCTACTCGGTTAGGTAGACTTCAAGACAAATTCTACTTTATAAAGTAGACTTCTCTCGGGTTAGTTTTGCAATTTAAATATCTCAGTTGACTTCGTTAAGAAGTCTACTGCCCCAGTAGACTTCGGGTGAAGTCTACTCGCTTAGTTCTGGTGTTGACCAAAGTTACGATTTAAATAAATAGTAGACTTCACACGAAGTCTACTGATTTTTTAATAAGTAGTAGATTTCGGGTGAAGTCTACTATTTAAATGATATTATTGGTCAATGTTTTGATATTTTCGTCAACCACAAAAGTAACCTCAGTAGACTTCACTCGAAGTCTACTATAAAAGTCAAAACCTGGTCAAATGAAATATTCACCTCGCTTTAATGTATACTTCTCGAGTAGACTTCTCTGAAAAGCCCTCCTCTTGGTCAAATGCAAATCTAACATGGTCACTACGAGTTAGATGTGTCCTCTACTTTTTTCTCATCAAAGAAAAATAGTAGATTATCAAAGCAAAATAGTAGACTTCATGTGAAGTCTACGATCCAAAATGGTCAAATGCAAAACTAACCTATGCTTTGACTACTAGACTTCACGTGAAGTCTACTTCCGCGAAACAGATATAAAAAACCAAGAAAATAAAGTTTGAATTACTTGAATCTGGTTTTTTAGCTTCGTCGACTTTCAAAAACTTTGAGGCTGACCACCACCAAAGAAACTCAAACTCTATGTATGCAAGAATCACCTATTATGTACATATAAAAGGGTTTGAAATTTAAAAAAAAAATGAATTTAGGAGTTTTAAAGATGAAAATCAAGAGAAAATGACGAAAAATTAGTTGGCAAACACAAATGATAAGTTTTTGAGGTTAAGATGCGGTGGGTAGAGCATTAAGAGCTTCAAATCCGGTTGTTAATGGTGGTTAGAAGAATTGATGTCGATAGCATTTTCGTGAATAAGTGATGAAGATGAGGATGTGATTGTCTTTGTCATTTTCGAAATAAATCAAATATAATCATAAGTAATTGCATTTTCGTAAATTATCAAATCTACCAAGGTTAGAAGGGAGACAATGTGACATTTGTTAGAGAGAGAAAAATGGAGGGTTATATTTGCAATTGACTTCAATTTATAGGTTATTTGTGCAACCGTTCCTAGATTATTCCTTAAAAGAATAAGATTATTCCAATTATAAAAATAAAATAAATTTATTACAACTTTATTAAAAAAAAAATTAATCCTAAAAAAAAGATTATTATGTTTTCTAATTCTTAAGCCAAAAAGGAGTACAAGTATTTACATCTAAATATAGAATTAAACACTTTTATAATTTTTCACACTATCATAGAAGTAAGAAGAATAATATTACGTGTATTATATGTATCTTTTCATTCTATAAATTTTGGTTCTTCATATTTGCTAATAAAATGATCACGACATGTATTAAATTAATTGATCAGATTTTGACACGTGTAATATCTTTTTCTAAATTTATTAAAGGAAAAAATTCAAATAGTTTTTGTTAAACAAAAAAGAAAAAATAAAAAAAAAACAATAATTAAAGCTTTCCTAATTTCTTATTATATAAAGTGTGGTTCTTAAACGTTGTTAGTTAACATGATCATGACATGTATTAAGTCAATAGATCAAATTTGTAACATGTAAAAAAAAATTCATAATTAAATAAAAGAAAAAGGTTAAAACGATAATTAGTTTTTTCTTAAATAAAAGAATCAGAGAAAGAAAAAGAAAAAGAAAAAGTAAGAATTGAGTTTTCCTAATAAATAAAAGAAAAAAAATATTAAAAATTACAGATTAACATGATCATGATATATGTTAAGTGAGTTGATCAGATTTTAACGTGTTAACTTTTTTTTCATTGAATAAAAGAAAAATATAATCAGTTTTCATTGATAAAAATAATATTTCAGTTTTTCTAATTTAAAAATAGAATTTCTTATATAAAGTTTAGTTTCTAAAAATTAGTAATCAATATAATCGCTACACATATTAAATTAGTCGATTATATTTTGACACCAATAAATTTCTTTTCCTAATGAAACAAAAAGTAAAAAAAAAGAATAATTACTTTTTCTTAGATAAAAATATAAAAGAAAAAATATTAGTTTTCATGATTCATAGAAGTAAAAAGAAAATCAAATTCTTTATCTTATTAAATATCTTATCTTATTATATGAAACTTGATGTTCAAAAGTATTAACTAATATAATCGTAACATGTGTCAAATAAATTTATCAGATTTTGGTGCATGTAAAAATTATGTTAAGATAATAAAATATACAATAATTACTTAATAACAATATTATTGTGTGTGAATATATGAGCAAATTTATGGTTTAATATAAAACTGTTTTTCATTTTAAAGTTACAAATTTAATTTTTTATATGTAATTCATTAAAATATTTATTAAGTAACATTTTAAAACACGTTCTTAGAATTCTTTTGTTTATTTAGAAAAAAATCGTTTTCTAGGTTTCGACTTATAAAAAAATAATTTTTGGATAATTTAATTCAAATTTTAATTTAAAATCTAAATATATAAATCATGTTATGTGAGTTATCAATTTCAGATTTCAAATATTTCATTTTCACCCGTGTCCTAGTCTAGTTTAATGATTTATTTTATTGTATAGACACTTGTAATTTTTTTTAATATCTAAAAATAACATACATTGGATTATGTATATTATAATTATTATATTTGCCAAATTTACTCATTTCAAACCTACTTTTTAAAAAAAATATTTTTCACAATTACACGTTTTTAAATTATTATTTTTATCCTTGTAACCTTGAAGAATTATCCAATTAACTAAACCAACCCTTAACTCGTATGTATCTTTCATCGACGATGTATGAATGTTGTTATTTTCCTCGATCCATCGCTGGCGAGCCCATCACTTTCTGGGTGATAAATCGGACTGAACTTATTGGAAAGAAAGAACGCTTTCATCTCCAGCCTGAGATCCCGTCATTGCTATGATTTGACACTGATAGATATCGTTGTTGCTTATTGTCATTCACTATCATATTTTCTGAAAGCCAATAGCTAGAGACTATAGAACAACATGCAGAGAGATAGTAAGACCATTTTACTTTTTATTAGAAATCATTTGAACAATATCACAAGACTCTATTCAACCAGATTAACACGACATCACTACAATGATTCAACACTAACACATCTCTAAATCTATCCAATCTTACCGTACAACAACAGTTGCACTTCTCTATCTCACTCACCAAGAACCCAAATTGTTATTTTTCTCAACCAATGTTCTTGACTCAACGCCATCTTATCTTAATCACTTATATACTTTCGCAACTGTCCAAGATGTCCAAAATATATTCTCTTCCTTTTGTTAACGGATGAATCTCCAAGTTATCTCTCAAATATTTTTTCAAATAATTTTGTTGAGCTTAAAGCACTTTCTTCATTTGATAATCGGTGTCTTCCACATATACTTGCTTCTCTTTGGTGAAAGCCAAATCAACTCGATCTTTATGTGTAGCACATCACAATCAGTTATGCAACAGACCCTAAAAAATTTTGAGTTTACAATCTCCACCTTTTTTCTAAATGTGATACCTCATGGAAAAACAAGTTCAGCAAAAGAACAACTCCAAACAACACATTTTCTAATTCAGATCCAAAATCCAAGGCACACACCCAAATGAACAACCTTATAGATAAAAATATGAAATTCAAGCATCAACAAAGGTTCAGAAACAAAATAACCAAAACTACACAATAAACTTCAAAAATTTATGATCAGACACAGATACAAGAACTAAAACAATATAGCAAACAGAAAATCTTATTTTTTTATGCGAAGCTGAATGAGATGCAACATGTGAATTGCCTCACTGAGATCTCCAAGCAATGTGGGTGAGGCGTTCTCCCTTTGATCATCAGAGCCCCTTCCAGCCTTTGGATCCATCATGACCAAATTAGATACCCTTGAGGAGCACCTTCTCTTAGATGAGCATGTTAAAACTTTTGGAAGAATAACACCTGGTAGATCAGATTAAGGAAGATGTAGCCTCTAGAATTGATGCCATGTGCATAATCTAAGTATATACCAATATTCCAAAGTTGAATTTCTTCCTTTGAAGCAGCATACACACAAATTGGAGCGTCTTTAACCAGGATCGTCTTTTTCGATGTTGGCATCCAATTAGCACAAAAAAATCTTATACATTATTTGATTTACTGTCATGAGATGTCAAGATTGAACACCCTCTCAATGAGATCATCTTCCTCCAGTAAAAAATTATGATTGCTTTCTCAAGATCCTCATCGTTCCAATCACACAGGTTTTGAATCACTAGAGTCATGAAGACTCGATTAATGATCTATGGTGTAAACTCGAACATAGGTTTTTGCACAATTTCAAGATTGTAGATATTGTAGTATTCCATACAGCTCAAAATCGTTACAAACTCCTTAACAATGCTAAGATAGTAGGATGAAAGATGCAATGCAATGTAGATTAGGCATTCGTCTTCGATGATATTTTTCACTTCTTGCAATTTCTCATCATTGATGGGAAGTACCAATTGATTGTGGAATCCACGATGCATTAGTGACTGATAAATATGACGAGCAAAAGTGGTAGGATTCTTTGCAGAAACATGAGCTCTCATCTGTTGCGTCAGCTCAGGATAGAGTGTATCACGATCTGCAAACAGTCGACGACTCGACTCATAGTGATCTTCAAAGCTGATGTATTGATGATCTTCATCTTCGCCAAGAATTTCAGATCTCCCTTCTTACTCTACTTCACCAAACTATTCGATCAGAGGTACGGGATATACATGCATGGATGTTGATGAACCAATTGGTTTCATCCCCAATCTTCTGATTGTCTTCGGATCTTCTTCTTCAACCATATATGTGGGTGTTAGGGCTTGAGATGCAAGATTCTTACGCCTTTCAGATTCAAATGGGGTGGCCATCAAGTTGTTGAGCTGAGAACAGATTGTCTGTCAAGGCCTTGCCATGTTCTCTGATTGGGGATAAGACTTTTATGTGGATTTAAGGTCACATAAAAGAGATGTTGTAGCAGATGGTATCTCAAGACTTTTTTATATAGAGTAGGAACAAACGCAATCCGACACATTTAATAAACCAGAAAATTAGTCCAAAAACAAGCCCAGAATGACCTTAATGAACCAAAGTAGCCCAATTTTTCATAACACAATCACAATGAACTTTGTAAGAAAAAAAAAGTACCCAACCATATCATCAAACATGCCCATCTCATTAATTTTATGGGTCCTATGCAAGTTTTAGTTTTATAGGAACAATTTAAAAAAATTTCCAAAAAGGCCTTAAATATTTTTTAAGAGACCATAAATTGCAAAACACATTTGCACCTAGTGCAAATGCACCTCTGTCACATGCCAAGAGTCGGGCCTATCATCACGCATGAGCAAGTAACTAATGAATACAATTTAATATATATCATGATATTTGAGTGATACCTAGTGCACAAAGGTTGGACCATTCATATCCATAAAATATTTTTTTTTTCTTATGAAATCAACTCATAGCCCTGCAGTGTAGCTAATTCTCACCCGAGGTTCTTTCATATTTATAGATCATAAAGAGAAGATGTCTGCACACACCACCACCTTAATCTAACCAAGAGGGAAGTTAAGATGAACAAAAAACATAATCTTTGACAATGGACTTCCATGTCGTGCATACACATTTCATCATCCCCTGTTTTTGAGTTGTACATCACTTTTCCTTTTTTTATATCGTAAAACTAGTTTAGGTTTCATCTTTTTTTTTGTGTGTTACAGACACATCTATCCATGTCTTGAACCTTAATCCAAATAGAGATGAAGATTAGAGGTGACTGTAGTAGCAGCTGCATCCAATCCAGTTGCCTTTCCTGTTAAGTCATACAACATTAAGCTATATCACTCTGCCCACTCCAAACAGTGATCATGTTCACTCACTACTGTGTTTGCAGCAGAGTTCAAAACAAGTACTTTTTCTTTTCAGTATTCCGTACCGAGTTGACTAAGACAATAGTAGACAGTCTTCAACTATTATTGTTTATAAGAAGTTTTTTTCATTAGGGCTGTGTGCGAACTCCAACTATTTGCCGAGCTCCAACCTCACTTCAGCATGAAATTATAGTTCAAAAATGTTTATACCCTTCTTTACATAAAGAAAACAATTTATATCCAGTTGTTTAGTAAAATATATCAGTTAATTGATTCTCAGATGCAACATGTTCAATGACGGCTAGTTTTTCCTCTACTAATTCCCTAACAAAGTGGTGTCTAATATCCACATGTTTAATCCACAAGTGTTGTACATGGTTTTTGGTAAAAACTATTACACTCTAATAATTACAATGAACTAAGGACTTCGTTGTGATACCGTAATCTGCGAGCATTTGGCCATCCATAGCAACTGAGTGCAGCAGCTTCCCAAAGCGATGTACTTTTCTTCAGCTATATAAAGAGACACAATTTTGTTTTTTGTTGTGCCACAAGACCATGTTGTTACCAACAAAGAAACAACCAAGTGAAATGCTTTTCTGATTGTCAAGAAATCTTGTCCAATCTGCACCACAATAACCTGCTAGACTTATTTTAGTCTCATTAGTATATCTCAAACCATAGTTTAGGGTACATTTAATTATTTGATGATAGGTTTTACATCAGTCAATTGAGATATCATTGGGATTACTTGATAGCATGCACAAAGACCAATATTGAAGCTCAATTCTGCGCTGCTGGCTGTGAGATATAACAAACTAAAATGATCACCATTTACAGTTTCTCGTGTACCCTTTGTTGTTATTTATCTTTAAAAAGAATCAAGATAAAAGTACAAAGAGAATGTAATAAAGAATTGTGTTGAGTGTGTGTGTTAAGAATGCTCTTTTTCTTGTCTTATATCCTTCATCTTTCTTTTATATCTCAAAATCATTTATAACGTCCCTATTTATTCTACTTTATTTGACATTTATTGGTATTTTCTTTGGTGAATTTGACCATTACGAGTCAAATCGCATTATTACTATTTTGAATAAATCGTCCGCTCAGTTTGGTATTGACAGTTAGTTTGACTGCATAGATTTAACCTTATCGTTCACTGCGTGTGAGTCCAAATTCATGGTTTGATTTTGTTTTATACCTCTCCACTATGGTAGGACCTTTTATTATGTTTATGGGTTTGATTGGTAACCTCCTACAACTGTCGTAAGGATTGTTTCATTTTTGTTTAAACCAATCAATGGGACTGATTACAAAAATTGTAAGAAATCAAAGTTGTATAAAAGTGTGCAATTGCTAAAAAAAAGAAGTTTTATAAATAGTAAAAGCTATATGTGTCAATTATAATATAGATAAGGATAACGATAAATGTTACAGTGTGAGAATATAAAAACTGAAAAAATCTAGAGCACAATTGGTTGTTTAGATTTCTTTTTATCTTTGAAGATGAAATTTTTGTTTTTAAGAAAACTGACAACTTGTATATACGTCACAAACAAATGATGCTTATAAATACATACCTTTAACATTCATTTGAACAACACACCATCTAAAAAAAGTTTCTTAAATTATTCATTGTACAACTAAATTTTTTTGGCTACCTCTCCCGTGGTTATTATAATTAAGATAAAAAATAATAATTTCTCATGTTTTGCATAGTTAATTAATGTTATTTTATATTTTTATTTTGCATTATACGTAAATTTGTATTCAGCTAAATTAATATATTTTAAAATATAGTTATTGTACTTTTTGTCAGCAAAGTCTTATACAAAATCTGGAATAATTTCATTGTATGTACAAATATTTAAGTTATCAGCATGCATGCAGTGCTAGATGGTTAATTTTGGAAAGATTTTAAAATATACAAATTCATAAACATAAAAATTTAGATTATTTTTTAAACATATGAAACTTAAGTTATAAAATATGAGTTTAAAAGTAAAAAAAAAAAGTATTGAGGTTTCACCTCAAAAAAGATGTAAGGTACATTACATTAAATTGTTACAATAATAATAATAATTTCGTAAACTTTTCGGTATAAAAATAATTAATTGTGTTTAAATACCATAAATATCTAAAAATATGTATGCCATTAGGTTTTACTTTAATTAAAATTAGGCTCATTTGGAATTCTAAACATTACATAAATTTTGATATATAGATTCTTAAATATTTATAATAACTATATTTTAGTAATGTAAATCAAACGTAAAAACTATATAATTATGACAACAAAATTTAACATATTTCTTTAATTGTAGTATGGTTTTTCATGTGGATGATAATGACGGTGCTGTTTTTCAAAAATAAAAAAAATATAAATTATATATTAAACCATCATTATTTACAATTAATGGTGGTTTCTAAAATATGTATGTATATATATATATATATATATAAGAATTTTTATATTTTGTTGGAAAGAAAACATTTTTGTTGAACTATATGAATCTGATACAGGGAAAGTCGATTATAATACATATGCACTAAAAAGATCGCAATGAAACTGTATTATGAATGAATTATATAAAAGAGGGGAGGGGGGGGGGGAAATTGATATGGAAGAAGGTGAAAAATAAAATGGATACATTGAGAGGCAATCATAGGCCTGGGAAAATTATGCGGATCCGAAGATCCGAACCGTATCCGGTCTGAAATAAGAGGTAACGATCCGAACCGGATCCGACATAAATATCTGAACAGTACCATAACTCCTATATCCGAAGAACCGGATCCGAACCCGATCCGAACCGAAAAATAGGTATTCGAAATATAAGTATATACCTAGAAAATATTAGTCATATTAACACTTATAATAACTAAAATATCTAAAATTACAATTATAAACCCGAATATAATAGTTAGTTTTCAGATAACTCGGATATCTTTGGATATTTTTCGGGTATTGTGTATATTTTTGGATATGTTTGGATATAAAAATGTAAATCTGAATCGGATTCTTTTGGTTACATTCGGGTATTTAGTCACATTTGGATACATTCGGATATAAAAAACATGGATCCGAACCGGATCTGAAAAAAATTCGGTTCTATCCGAAAATACCCGGATCCGAAGGGTACCGAACCGAATCCGAACCGAAATTTAAAAATACCCGATCGGTACCAATTTTTATATATCCGAATTACCTGATATCCGAAATACCGACCCGAACCCGATCCGATATATGGATGTCCAGGCCTGCCGCAATCATAAAGAATGTGTTGAACTTATGAGAAAAACAGGTGTTCATGCGGATCATAGGACATAAGTCAATATGATGGATGATTTGTGGTGGGAAGTACGTAAAGCGGTATGTTGAACATTAATATTTTTGTTAATTTAATTATACTTGATGTGAAAAAAGGTAAAAGATATTATTTTAAACAGAAAATTGGACATTATTATTTCAGAAAAGTAATATAATTCACATTTGTCATCGTAACCCACCAAAGTATTGGGATGCAGGGAAACCTATGTATGGATGGCTTGATGTATCAAGTGAGCATAAGTATGAATTAGATGGGGAGAGAACTACAAGATAATTATGCAGAATTTAATAACAGTTATGCTTCTCAATTTGTTAGTAGGGATGGTGTTGATGATTACAAAGACACCTATGAATGAATATATACCTAAAACCCAAGAAGAAAATATTTCTTTACCAGATATGTCATCCATTGATCCTCTAGCAATATATGGAGATGTCTTATATGTAGCAGAATAAGTAACGTAAAGAGATATCGCATCAGAAACAACACAACAAATCAATGATCGTTCAGATATACAGGCCGCACGTGCAACTCCATATAGCATTGAAAAGGAGGAAATACTCCAAGGAGAAGTAGTTCAAGAGTACACCCTACGAATAGTAGAAATCAAAGTAATCGTTGGAAACATGAGTTTGAAAGGTATGTTACCATTGTGTTTCAAAGAATGTCAGATGCACGACGTGCAACTATATCAGCTCTACGATCTGGTGGGTTTACTCAAGAAGCTTTTTCAATGTTAAATTATTTGCCAAATGAGAAGAACAAATCATTTTGGAAAGACACATGGTGGCGTATTATGTGTATGGACATCCCTTTTGAATTCGATGATGACATAATCGGATTCTTAGAAAGTATAACTGGTGTTGATCCATTAAGCAACATTATTGGCAAAAATTTGGAGAAATTCCAAAAAAAAAATAAGTGGTTCTAGTGGTGGTAGAGCAAGATCATCAAGAATCACTTTCAGATATTCATCTGGAAATTCACAAGTATCATCAAGCTGACATTCCACAGTTCTAGTCATCTTTTGATATGAGATTGTTTTTTCCATCTCTAGGACTTGGGTGTAACATGCCATGACAGATGATGGGTGCACCTTCTGTTCAAATGATGTTTCCTCAAGGACTTTGTGGTTTTCCCATTATGTCTTCATTGCCAGCTGGTTAGATGATGCAAACACCTGCACCTACTACAATTATATATATAATGTATGGGCATCTTCATCGATGAGTGGGATACTACCAAGACAAATAGGAGAAAAAAATTCTGAAACAAGAATTATTATTTCTTCTAGTCTTGGAACACCATCGAGACGGTTTATAGATTTGGTGTACCATTTGGATTTGGAACTAGACCACGACATTTGAGTGTTATTTTCAAACATTTGAGTGTTATTGTGGAACTAGACCACGACATTTAAAAGATTGGATTTGAAACCAACCAATAGATAACTTAAGGCAGTGAATCTAGAATATTATTTGAGTGTTATTGTTTATAAAAGTTTTTCATATAAATGAAAATTTGAAGTTACATACCTTTTTTCTTTTACACATAATACCAAGTAAACAATATTGAAGAGAAATATTCTTATAGACTAAATAATCTAACAAATGAAGAATTGTGTAAATTCTATATGCTTGAGGATATAAAAGTCGATGAGTTATTTGTTCAACCAAAAATGCAATATTTTGAGAAGTATTTATGTTGGCAGCATATTCAAGCGCAAGGAGGAATTGGTTAAATATTAAGGCTTCAATTGGTGACTATATTTTAGGAAAATATTTATGATGAATTTTTTGTTCCTCACAATTTATATTAATTAAGAGAAAAGTTTTGTCAATTTTTCAACATATGGGTCTCACACAATTCCTCATGTTTTAATGAATTAATGAAGAAACATGTTCCTCCTTCAAATTTGATGAAGAACAATTTGAATTAGGAACATAAATTCCTATTTTTTCTTTATTCAATTCTTCAATTGAAAATTTATTCAATTTTTTTTTTTTCAATTCTTTTGATTTATCAAATGGTCACCAATTGAAGTCTAAATGTCAAATAGAGTGCGGCGATGCGGCATGCCTACATGCACTTAGAATATGCAGAGAAACATTTCAAATTTTATGTCAAGTGATAGAAAACGAGTATGATTTAACAATAACAGAAAATATTAGCATTGAAGATAGCGTTGCGATGTTTCTAACCAAATGTGGGTATAATGAAGTTCAGCAGACTGTAGCACGTTCTTTTGGACATAACTAATAAACAGTTCATCAAAAATTTCATTACATGTTGAATGCAATGGAACAATTTGCTTGTGATTATATTATGACTCCAATAGTTAGTCAACTTAGAGAATATCCCTTGAGACTTTGATATAATACTCGTTAATGGCCACATTTACAAGATTTTATTGGTGTTTTAGATCGAACACATTTTCTCATCATTGCACCGCCAGAAAATCACAAAGTTTATTGGGACCGTTTTAACGAATGAAGCCTTACTATTTTGGTTATATGAGATTTAGACATGCTTTTAATTTCACAAATATGTAGAACATAGTCCTATATTAAGTTCATGATTCAAGAGTTGTATCAATAGTGCAACAGAGCAGTCAAGGATTTCTGAAACCTTATACAGGTAAATATTACCTTATCATCTTTAGAAATGCTAATAGAAAGGTCACTTAGCTCCTTATTGGAGAAACCAACACGAAGATATGATTTATCATTTAGGACAATATCAGAATAGATTACCTCTAAATATTAAATGGTCTGATTGGTAAACTAAGATGTAACTGTAAAAAAAAAAAAATTATAAAATGCTATCAATCATCAAAACTTTAAACAGTAAGAATTACTCACTAACAGCTTTCTCTTACAATTTTGCACTATTCACTAATAACTTACAATTTCCGCTAACAGCTTACAGTTTCCGCTAACAGCTAAAATAACCGCTCCGCTTTTGTTTACCAATCGGACCCAATATAAATTGTTTAATAGATGACATGCATCCATTCACTAAATTATTAAAAGAACTTTTGGAATCTAGAAAAAAAAGGATCGTAAAAGAATTACCAAAATACAAATTAGAAATACAAAAACGATTGGTGCTTATTAGAGTGGGCCTTCATAATTTCATTCGGCGTTCAAATAATGTGGATGATGATTTTGATGCTAACACAGACGTAAAAATGAAAATACACATGAACAACAAGAAGAATATGTAAATGTAATCATTGAAATTGAAGAGGTAGAGACTTCGAGAAGTAGAGCATATAGGACAGATATGCAAGTCAAAATAATAAATTTGTTATGGGAAACTCTTGCTTAATATTGGTTGTTTATTTTTCTATGTTGTGTATAATAGATAATAGAATTATATATGTAGCAAAATTAATATTTTATTTAGTAATATATATATATATATATATCACTAAAAATTATTTAAAATATAATTTTTTATTATAACTAAACGATAATTATGAAAATTACATGTTATATTTTATATTTTAATATAGTTATAAATTAGTGTTCTCATTTCAAATGAAATTATTTGTATACGCTTATTGAATTTTTACTAAATTTATTTAGTTATTTTAAAAATATACATGAAATATTATTTTTTACATATTGCGAATAATTTACAAACATTATTACATCAAAAATAGTAAACTATATTTAAAAAAAAAAATTAAAACAGTTTCTAGTTTCTAATATTTAATATTATTTATTATTTTGTGCTGATAGAATATTTCATTTTTTTAAATCGTTTCAACTTATCATTTTTGTTTTTTGCATTAATTCGTAACTGCTTACCTCTTCTTTTTTACCTCTCAAAAATTTATTAAGTTTTTTTTTTCTTTGACAAATCAGATTCTATAGTTATTTTTTATTAAACCTAAATTAAATGATCAGAGTTTTTTTTTTTTTTTGGTCACAGATCGAAATTTATTTTGCAACAATAACATACGAGTACAAATGTTTTGCGTATTTCTGGATAATTATAGATAATCAAAATATCTTTTCCGCATAAACAAAAATTCGGGTACGCGATATGTCAATACCTATTCCCAACCAGTATGCTTATCCGTTGGAATATATTATAGTGATCAACACATAAGAGTTTTTTAGCTATCCATCCTCACCCAGAAAAAAAGTTCCAATAATTATGATTGAATCTGTATAGGATTAGCCGATTTAATCTCAAATGCATATTCATATGCATCTATACTATTAAAACAGAAAACATTATAGAAAAAAATTTTTATACTGTGTTATAATACAATTTTTGTCATTGATCCTATTTGATTTTGTAAGAGTCTTTTTAAAGACAAAATTGTCATTTGCAAATGTGAACAAATATGCAAGATATTGAAAAAATACAGGTGATATTAAAAAAAAATCTATCAATAAAGATACCTAATTTCAAAAACCAAAAATCTATACTATTAAAACAGAAAACATTATAAAAAAATAATCTTTAGTCATGTGTTATATTACATGTAATGCCACTGTATTTTAGTGTTTTTTCAAATTTTCAATAAGGTTATTTTAGTCAAATGATATATCCCAATTATTATTAAAATTTAAATCAAAATTAAATCAAAACCAAATCGTATAATCCATACTATTAAAACAGGAAACATTATAGAAAAAACTTTTAGTCATGTGTTATATTACATGTAATGTCACTGTATATAAGTATTTTTTCAAATGTTCATTAAAGGTATTTTAGTCAAATGATATATCTCAATTATGATTAACATTTAAATCAAAATTAAATCTTATAATATCTTTTTAAATTGTAGGAAATCTTTTCAATATTTCCAAAATTTCAAATAAAATCAAAACTTTCAATATCTTCTTTATTTTAATTATAACAAAATTTTATACAAATATTTTTGATATATTTTAATGTTTTTATTATTAATAATTTCGTAATTAACTTTTAATATCATTATAATTATTTGATCGGACTGCTTAATTAACGGGTTAGCCTATTTTATTTTTATAAATGTGAAATTACATTCTTCAAACTAAAATAATTGTTTTATGAAAAACAAAATAATATTCAAAATAAAATGGTATAATAAATAATATTTAAAAATTATAAATATGAACATATATATATACACAAATACATAAGCATATTGTATAATCATACTATAACTAAATAACTAATAAAAATTATATAGTATTACCATCTATTTCAAAATAAAATTACTAACATATCTAAAATTATGACTTTCATAAATATATTTTTCATACAAAATAGAACAAAAAAAAATCAATTAAAAATATCGTTTATTTTCATAGTATGTTAAAACTATATATTACATTTATGAAAGAAAAAAACTGATAAAATACCTTAAACTTCTAAATTTATGAATATGTATTATTAGTATATTATTAAAAAATTGAATAAAAAAAAGAATCTCGTCCTTAGGACGAGTCAGAATCTAGTATATTCTTAGATATAATTTTCGGAATCTAAATATTAACCATATATACCATCAAAATCTTTCAATAAGAATATTATCTTGATTTCAAATCTTAAGATATATAATAAATCTAGAAATCTTAACAAAAAAAAAATAACCACAATTAATACATTTAAACACGTCTTAAATAATTATCAAAGATATAAGAAAATTATTTTTTCATAACATTTTCGATTATGCATTTTAAAAAAAAATGTAATTAACATTAATTAACAAAATTATCAATTAATATTAATATATTATAATAAATTAATAATTTAATTTTGATCTTCTAAATTTACAAATATATATTATTAAAAGATTATTAAATATATAAGAATAAATCCGGTCTTAGGACGGGATATAATCTAGTAAGTAATTATAACATAATACTCTTACACATGTTGCATACGACAAAAACCTAACCATATACTTTTGCATATAAAAAATTCAACAATGTCAGCGTTCTTTTAATCAAATGGCAAACATAAAATTATGTTTCTCTATATTTTTACCACGACATGTAATGTATTGGTTGTTTGTGCTGATGTTGTACTTGTGAATCTTTCACAACTCATATTCAAACTCGTATAATACATGTTGTTGAACATTGTTCCACTGATTCAAAATTTTCTTTTTCTTGCATATTTTGACAGAGTATTAGATGACACGTATATTTTATTCTAAGAAATACTTCAAATTTTATTTATAGAAATAAACCTTTATGGAGTCATTCTCGCTCCTAGGAGTATTTGCATTGTGTCAAAAGAAACAAAAAAAATTGCAATATGTAATGCATATATAATTTAATAAATCATTAAAAACCTAAAATATTGCTCGATAAATTGGACGTTTTTATTTCCTTTTTTTCTCCAAGCGAAAATTTTCCTCCTTTTTGTGTTCCTTACTTTGTTCTCTCTCGAAGACTTAGTGTTGAAAGAGCGGCCAAGTGATCTCTCTGTCTCTCTCTCTCTCTCTCTCTCCCCACAAACAAAAAACTAAACTTCTTCGGTCGTTGCCTACTCGAGAAATCTCACTGCAATGCAAAGCTGAAACATCTCTTCAGGTTACCAAATCTCTCTTACTCCTTCTCTTAATGCCGTTTTAGGTAATTCACGTTCGTGTTTCGTGCGATGCCTTCGTGTTTTTGCAAAACGTTACTGTTAAATGCATAGAAATTGAGCAAAAACAATCTGAAAAATCCCTCCTTTTACATGAAGTAACCATCTTTGTAGAATTCGTGTTTTCACGTTTTCTCTATGCGTTAAAGATTGCAGCTTTATTCTGCTTTGCTTATCTTTCTATTCCAATGTTGAATACGAGTCTTGTTCGTTTCGTCTTATCTCTTTACATGGGTTTATAGGATCGTTGAGAAATTACATATCTTTTGTTGATGTTTGGGATCCATGTCTCGGGATTGAGCCTTCTCGTCTGTGATAACCATGTTCTTGATTCTGGGTCTCTCTTTTCACGCTATCGATCTTTATCCTTCTCTCTACCTTTTGGGTTACTTCTCTGTGGGGTTCTTGGATTCTGCGCTTGTTTCACTAATCATGTCTCGGGTGTTTTGTAATTTCTACTTTCGTTTTCGATCTGGAGTAGTAGTTGAGTGCTCAGTTTGTTGCTGCGATCTGAGGTAAGAACGTGTTGTTCTTGAGCATATTCTATTTGATTTTCTCAGAAACTGACTGTAATTTCTCTGATGAATGTTACCTTTCTACTTGATCTTTGAGTGGGTTTGATTTTATACTCCTCACTGTAATCGGTGGATTCAAGTGTTTGGTGTTTAATGCATCTTTGCTATCTGCTCTATGAGATGTTACCAAAACACATTTAGCTATGTTTTCTGCGTCTTGTTAATTTGATGTTCATGCTTTAGCTATGTTTGGGCAATGAGTGTTGGATCCTCTTAAGTTTCTATTACAGTCGATCAGGTCTACTGTTCTTATCTCAGATGAATCTTTCTCTTGTATGGGCATGATCTTTGACTGTCTTAGACTTTGGTATGTTCTTGATGGTTTTTTGTATGACAATGAGATGAATGAAGCAACTATGTGATCTTCTCTTATCTGCAGCCCCAACATGTTATCCATTGAATCATATCGATTTTTTTTGTTTGTGCAGACAGTTCTTATGATGGATGAAGAAAACAATCGTATGGAAGATTCTTGTGACGACGAATATTTCTTCGGAGATCCAAAAGTTGATGTTCGTGTTGGAGATGAGTATCAGGTGGAGGTACCTCCTATTATGTCTGATTCCCAAGGCGCAGTGTATCTTTTGAATCCTCTGGCTTTGGATCTCGGCTCTGATTCCTCTTGTTCCTTTCTCGTGGGACTACCTCTCGAAGTAATGTGGGTAGACACCAAACGTAAAGGTGGCCAGGAGCTTGGAGATGATAATGTCGACATGAACGAGTCTCTCAAATCATTGAAAACTAAAAGAAGCCGCAGAGGTTGTGACAGGAACAGGGGATCCAAGCAACGGAAGAATCTTGAAGCTCTGCCTGAGAAACCATCCACTTCTTGGGAAGACTTGGAAGTAGATGCCTTTGTTCTTGGTCTATATACATTCGGGAAGAACTTTACTCAGGTGAAGAAGTTGTTGGAGAGCAAAAAAACCGGAGAGATACTTTCGTTTTACTACGGAAAGTTCTACAAATCTTCTAAACACAAGATTTGGTCTAGTTCCCTTAAGAAGCCTAGCAGGAAATGTATACAAGGGAAGAAGCTCTATTCAGGTTGGAGGCTACAACAGTTGTTGTCTCGTTTGATTCCAAGTATTACCGATGAATCGCAGAAAAAGAAGCTTGTGAATGTGAGTCTCTTTTTCACCTTCTTACACTGAAAATTTGTGAATGTGTTTTAACAAGATTTATCTTAACCATTAAACAGGTCTCAAAGTCATTTGCTGAAGGTAACAGATCTCTGGAGAGATACATTAGCGTAGTGAAAGAACTAGTGGGTCTCCGGTCCCTTGTAGAGGCTGTAGCAATCGGTAAAGAAAAAGATCTGACAGTTCTAACAACAGAACCTGCGAACTCGAAACAATGGTTCACAGTTTCCTCTGCGGTTCCTGCTGGTTTAGGGACATACACTTCACTCACATCTGATGAAATAATCGAAAAATTGAGTGGAGGTTCCCGTCTAAGCAAAGCTCGTAGCAATGAGATCTTCTGGGACGCTGTGTGGCCGCGTTTGCTAGCTTCAGGGTGGCATTCTGAGCAGCGAAAGGACCGAGGTTACATCAAGTCTAAAGACAACATTGTCTTCCTTATCCCTGGGGTAAAGAAGTTTTCAAGACGGAAACTTGTGAAAGAGAATCATTACTTTGATTCCATCAGTGACATTATCAAAAAGGTTGTTGCCGATCCTCAGCTTCTTGAGTTTGAGACAGCAGAGATCAGACCTCCCAATGGATTGATGGAAGAGGATGACTACGACCAATCGAAGCAAGAAAAACGCCGTTACCTCATGTCTCCAGGCTCTTCTTCTACTCATTTGAAGTTCACTGTTGTTGACACAACTAGTTTGGCTGCAGGGGGAAAGTTATGTGCAGTTCGAGAGTTGAAGACTCCGAATTCAGAATCACTAGCTTCTCAATCAAAAGCTTGTCAAGGAGATAACAACTTTTCTGTGGAAAGATCCCAAATGATGCCGTTGGATGTAGAGAAGCAGGCCAAGTTTGCTGATGAATGTAAATGGGAAAAGAGGCGAATGAAGAAACTGGTGGAAGAGCCGTTGAGATTCATGATTGTGGATACAAGTCTTGACCATGGTGGGCAGTCATCAGGGATAAAGAGACGGAGACATTTGCCCAGTAATGAGAATGTCTGCAAAGCCTTTGATGATCCATCATCACAGAACCAATCTGGCACTAATACAGGTGTGACTAGGGAGCCTCCTAAGCAGACTGGTTCTGCTGTAAAGGAGGAGACTTTGGAGAATGTCCGGTCAATGAAGAGGTCTGTCCGAAAATCAGAATCTACTAACCATCATTCGGTTAGTTCTTTTCCCATGCCAAAACGAAGGCGGCTCAGTACGTGTGTAAGGAAAGATATAGAACGTTTTGGTGAAAGTTCGGTGCCGAAGTTATCTGTTGATTCTATGAACATCAAGACTGAGAAATCAGAAGAAGCTGGAGATGGGATTGAGATTCAAGAAAAGCCAGAGACTGAACCAAATGGGTTATGTTCCGTATCGGTTTCGGACAAGCACCGTTCTTCAAAGAAACAAGAAGGTCTTCACGAACTCAGTTCATCAGAAAAACAACAAGAGGAATCAAATCGGTTGTGCTCGGACAAAAAATGCTCTTCAAAGGATCTGGAAGCTGCCCAACAGCAAGAGAAACCGATTCAGCTTCCTTCCATGTCAAGCTCAGACAAGAAGAATTCTACTTCCACTGACCATGGAACTACTCAAGAAGTTGCATCGATAAAACAAGAAGAAGGAGAAGAAGAGCAAAACCAACAGACAAACGCAGATCTTCCAAGAAGACAAAGCACAAGAAAGAGGCCATTGACGACTCGTGCTCTAGAAGCTCTTGAATCGGGATTTTATACAGCAAAGAGCATGAAAAGTACATCTAAACCAATAAAACGCGAAAGGTCTACAAGGATCAAGCACTCAGCCAATGGGAGGAACAGAAGTCAAGGTGAGTCAGACAATGGTTTTCTTGTAAAGGAAACCACATCAAGTAAACCGCCGGCTGGAGTAGAGGATTCGAAACCGAGCTTCCTTGCTGATAAAGCAACATCGGCAAGTAAGCCTGTGGATGAAACAGAGGATTCGAACAAGGTGACAACCGAGGTCCCTAAACGGCCTCCGATTCTTTTGAAACTTCCCTTTAAGCGTGGCTAAAGAAGCGTTGAAACTGAAGTATGAATCCTTTTTTGGGCGTTTACTTGATCTTAGAGCTTCAACTTGCTGAAGAAATGTGTACAGAAGAAGAAAGCTCTTTAGACAGATTTCCTTTTTTTTTTTTCCTTTTCTTTTGTTTTTGCCTGGTAAAATCTGCTACATATTACAGATCCATGCTAATATTTTATTCTTTTGAAAACGTCTATCTGAATCAGAATGCCAAACAAGTGCTTGGACTAATGACTTCACACTTACTAAATTTCAAAGATAGACAACGAAAGATATGGTTTAAGTCCCTTTCTATTACATTAACCAGAACTAGATTTTTGACTTCTAGTGCTATTAGATTTCATTTTTCGGTTATATAATTTACATGTAAGATCTAGTGGGATGAATGATTCACATCAAAAGCATGTACATGTTAGATTCAACTTCTGTGGAGTGTAGTAAAGTCACAACAATGTATGTACAAGGCCGGTTTGGTTACTGGCAGCAAATCTGCTGCGGGCGCCACATTGCATTGTCCACCTTTCCAGTGATTGGTTTGGTTAAGTTTAAAGCCTCCAAACCCAGCTCCTGCTCCCAACCTTGCACCAATTACACAATAACTTACCAATCTCTTGAGCTCAAACTGTTACACAAAAGGTTTCGATATTGCTTCCTACATACATTCCATAATGATGTTTTTGAGACTTACTTTGGATCCAAGAACAGTTTCTGAACCTCTTTGATAACTGAGCTTGCCGCGTATAGCGACAGCTTTCCAATCTGATCGCAACCCGAAGTATAACAGCTTAGCAAAAAGGCATTTGATGGTAATAACTTGATGACTTGCGTCATGGTCGCTACATATATATATGTGGAAGAATCAGTTATTATGTAAACAAAAGCGAGAAGAAAGGTGTTTTCTCTAACTTGGAAGGTGGAACCAACCGGAAGGAAAATGGCTTCCGGCTCAACTCCTGAAACAACAAAGCGGACAACTGTTGTCTCATCCTTCCAGGTTTCGGATAAACCAAAATGCTTTATGATTTTTATTTTTTTTATTTGCTTTTTGCTTTTCTTACCAAACTCTCTATTAGTTTTGGATCTTCAATGTGAATCTTCAGATAATATTGATCTTCGGATCGTATGGACCTTCGATTCGATGATGGCCTTCAGGTTGACGTGGATTTTAAAATCATAGGGACCTTCAGGTCGATGAGGACCATTGGTGTCCTTGGGGGTCGTAAAATGTGTAAAACTTATTATGTATATGAAAATGGCTAGGTGTATAAGAATGATTAAGTATTTCACAATTGGTTAAGGAAGAGAATATAAAACTGAGTAATAGGTTGCTAGTTTGGAATATATAACCGAAAAGCATTCTAAACGGAAACCAATACTAAAAACCCACAAAATCCATAGAAATCATGGGTTTTTACTTTTTACTACTCAAGACACTTATGCATGGTCATCTACTATGGAAATAGCAGTTGAAGAACTCAAATTCCTAGTCTAGACTAATTCTCATTCCGTTTTGATCATCCCGTCTTGTTCTGGAAGTTTCTTTCCTGCATTGCCATATGGGACAAGTTTCTAATTTCTAATTGGAAACTAATAAGACAAGATGGAAACGGAGAATTCCAAAATTACTGAAATTCCATTTAGAACTATACAATTATTAAATTATATATACTATATATATTTCTATATTTAATATTGAGTCATATATATCTTACATTCTTACTATATAATTTATTTATGTATATATTATTTATATTATACTTTATTTTGATTGAAAATATTTATGTGGTTTACTTTATGTTTAGTTCATCTTATTTAACTATAATTTTTTTGTTTCAAGATTTTTTTCTTAACTCGTATGAAATATAATCCAATGTTTCATTACTTTATAATTTGAACATATGTGATGAAATGAAAAAATAAATTAAATACATATTTGCAACTTGCAAATTATAATAATCACTATAATTGTAACAAAAATTTTTTTTAGCATTGAGACATATTTTTACAAATGGAAATTCCTATTCCTATCTTGTTCTCATTCCAAAATTTAAGTAGGACATAATGGGATAGACTTTTGTTCCCTTAAACTCTTGTGCTAAATTCCCGTTTGTCCACCCATAGCCTAGATCCACAAAATGAATCAAAATAAACATTCATCTACCATAAAATACTTAATTAACAGGTAAATTTTTAACCCACCAGAAAATAATTAATTAACGGTTAAATTTGATTAAATCTAAATTAAATCAAGTATAAATTTGTTAAAGCAAACCAGAAAACAAATTAAAATTAATTTTTTATGGTTTAAGTTTTTATAATCGATAAAGTCAAAAACTGATAAAACCAAAAAAAAAAAAATCAAATTATAAACTAAAATGTTAACTCTAACTAAAATAATATTAAATTTTTAAAATTATTATCTTTACGCATAATTTAAGAAACTACCTAGTAGTTAATCTATTATATTAAAAACCCTTACCTCTACTTGTGATTTACGGAAAATGACAATGTCTTTGAATGTTTTTTCAAGTCTTCATTAAGTGTATTTTAGTCAAACGATATATGTCAATTATGATTAAAATTTAAATCAAAATTAAATCAAAATCAAATTGTAAAATATCTGTTTAAATCAAACAAAATCAAAACTTCCTTCTGAACATTACTTTAAAATATTATATTTTAAATTTTATGCAAAAATATCTTATGCAAGAAGATTTGATTATATATGTATATATATATATATATATATATATATATATATATATATATATATAAGATTAGTAAATTTTAATTTCTAGTTTTAGTTTCAAAAATGAAAACTTTACTTTAAAATTACTATTTTCTTTAAAATTATTTTTATAAATCATAAAATCAAATTTAAGTAAACATACATCAATTACTTTTCAACATATTTTTTAAAAAATGTAAATATTATAAATATAATATTCAAATTGAGAGTTATTACTTTGAATTTGCAAAATGAAAATTTAACTTTGATAAAAATTAAAAATATTAGAAATTAGACTGATCTATATTCAATTTAATAAAAATACTAAATATAGATTATTCAATATTTATATTACTTGATTATATTGTGAATGGGTTGGGATTAATACTTTTTGCAATTGATGTCTATTTTGGATTGTTCTATTAAAACATTTAGACCACTGTTGGACGGGCTAAATGATTACATTAAAAGAATATCAACACATCTGATATTTTTACTTTGTATTAAAAACATAAAAACAAAAATATATGAAAAATACTATTCGCATTCAGGGGTTAAACTTAAATAAAATATATAATTCATTTATATCTCAAAATTTCTCATTTATAAATATATTTTTTTCCAGAAAAGAACTAAATATCAGAAAATAAAAAAATAAAAATTTTCAAGCATATTAAAAATTAGAAAAAGATCTCCATTTATCTTAAATTATAATTTTGTCAAAAAATAATCATATGCTTTGAAAGCTGAAAAGAAATTAATTTAGTCGACTAAATTTATAGTTTAAAAATACAAATACATTAAAAAGTTACTGAGAAAGACATTAGTTTTTTTTTAATTGAATTTCGTCGTATTTGAATCCAATCGATTATTAGTTCTCTTTGAGCAAAAGATGATAGTTTTTCATATTCTCCTAGGATTTTATAATATATATTTTCTACTTTTTTAATCTCAAAAACAAAATTAATAAAAGAATTAGATAAAAATAATGTTAGTCACATAATTATTATATATTACAAATAAATTATAATATTTAAATATTGTTCATTTATATATTTGACAAATAAAATTTATATTATAAACTCATCTGCGCAGCTCGGATTTGAATCTAGTACTAGATTTTGGCCCGTCCTAAAGACGAGATTTTTTTTTCTTATTCAATTTTTTAATAATATACTAATAATACATATTTATAAATTTAGAAGTTTAAGGTATTTTATCAGTTTTTTCTTTCATAAATGTAATATATAGTTTTAATATATTATGAGAATAGACGATATTTTTAATTAATTTTTTTTTCGTTCTATTTTGTATGAAAAATATATTTGTGAAAGTCATAATTTTAGATATGTTACTACTTTTATTTTGAAATAGATGGTAATACGATATAATTTTTATTAATTATATAGTTATAGTATGATTATATAATATGCTTATCGATTTGTGTGTATATATATATTCATATTTATAATTTTAAAATATTATATATTATACCATTTATTTGAATATTATTATTTTTTCCATAAAACAATTATTTTAGTTTGAATAATGTAATTTTACATTTATAAAAATAAAATAGGCTAACCTGTTAATTAAGTTGTTCGATCAAATAATTATAATGATATTAAAACTTAATTATAATTAATTTTTAATAATATTTAATAATAATTACGAAATTATTAATAATAAAAGATATTAAAATATATCAAAAATATTTGTATAAGAAGATATTGAAAGATATTAAAAGTTTTGATTTTATTTGAAAACTTTAAAATATTTTTAAAATAAAGAAGATATTGAAAGATATTGGAAGTTTTGGTTTTATTTGAAATTTTGGAAATATTAAAAAGATATAGTAGATATTATACTATTTGGTTTTGATTTAATTTTGATTTAAATTTTAATCAAGATATATCATTTGACTAAAATACATTTAATGAACATTTGTAAAAACACTTAAATGTAGTGGCATTATATGTAACATAACATATGACTAAAGGTTTTTTCTATAATGTTTCTTGTTTTAATAGTATAAACTAGATTATGGCCCGTCCTAAGGACGGGATTTTGTTATTATATATTTTATAATCTTTTAATAATTTATATTTGTAAATTTAGAAGATCAAAATTAAATCATTAATTTATTACAATATATTAATATTAATTGATAATTTTGTTAATTAATGTTAATTACAATTTTTTTTAAAAAAATGCATAATCGAAAATATCATGAAAAAATATATTTTTTTTTAATTATGTTAAGCGGTGTTTGTATTAATGTTAAGACGTGTTTAAATGTATTAATGGTAGTTACTATTTTTTGTTAAGATTTTTAGATTCATTATATATCTTAAGATTTGAAATCAAGTGAATATCTTTATCTAAAGATTTTGTTCGTATATATGGTTAGTATTTAGATTCCGAAAATTAAATTTAAGAATATATTTTTGGTTTTTGAAATTAGGTTCCTTTATTGATAGATTTTTTTAATATCACTTGTATTTTTCAATATTTTGCATATTTGTTCACATTTGCAAATGACAATTTTACCCTTAATAAGACTTTGAAAAAAATCAAACAGGATCAATGGCAAAAATCGTAATATAACACAGTACAAAAGGTTTTTTCTATAATGTTTCCTATTTTAATAGTATAGATATATTAAAAAGAGTTCGTGTTTGCATTTTTATCTTTTTAAATAAAATCCAATAAAAATTTGTGATATAAAAACCAAAATCCATATTAAAATATTGAAGTCCAGAAACTCAGTTTCATCCCAAATCTATTATATTCATACGAAAATATTTCAACTTTTGACCGAAATACGCGTTTTGGACGGGTCAACTACAAGTAACAAATTTGATTACTTGAACAAACCAAGCCGGGTAGCATCTGAAAATTAGCGGGTACTTATCACCCTAAAATCTCTAAAATCTGGTACACATTACATATCCTTGGCTAATATCTTGTTCTTTTGAAATCGTTTATCCAAGTCTTAACTCATATCTAAATCAGAATATGCTAAACAAATGCTTGGAGCCTTGGACTCTGGAGTCTCCATTAATATGATCTCATGACTTCACAGTTAATTAATTTCTAGGATGTATATATAGAAAGAAAGAGTTGGTTTAACTTATGCTGAATCAACCAATTTGATCACTTCTGTTTACCTTCGAGTCTCTGCTTCATCTCTTGTTCATTAAACAGAAGTAGCTTGCAACATCCGTAAGATCCAATGTGATGTTTTTTCAGGGATTGGAAAGCCTATAATAGATGTAGTAGATACAATCTATCTAGAGTGGAGTGTAAAGTCACAACAATGTATGTACAAAGGCCTGTTCTGATTACTGGCAGCTGATCTGCTGCGGCCGCTTCACTGCATTGTCCAACTTCTCAGCGACTGCTTTGGTTAAGTTAAGATCCTCGAAACCAAGCTCTGCTCCGAATCTTGGACCAAAATTACGATAAAATTACTAATCTTGTGAGCTAAAGTTGTTTGACAAGAAGGGTTTTGCTTTTGCTTTCTATACACATTCAATTACGAGACTTACTTTGGATCCAAGACCAATTTCTGAACCTCTTTGATAGCTGAGCTTGCTGCGTATAGTGACAGCTTTCCAACCTCTAGAATCTGATGTTTGGCCCCATGGTCGTTAGGTAAACACCTAATCTCTTCAGCTAGCCTCACGGCCTCCCCAACGCTCTCAGGGAACAAGAAGTCAAATGCTAGCTGAACGTTCGACTGTGTTGTGTATACATTATATGTGCAAGAATTAGTTTATTATGTAAAATGAAAGCGAAAAGAAAGTGATTTTTCTTTTCTTTATTACCTTTAGATTCCTGACTTGGTAGGACGAACCTGCCGGAATAAAAATGGCTTCACCACGACGCTGCTCAAATGACAATGGCTCAACTCCTGAAACGATAAAGCAGGATAAGTGTCTCGTTCTTTCAACTTTTCCACGGGACAAAACAAGAACTTTTTGATTTGCTTACCAAACTCTTCTTTTAGTTGTCTCTTGTGGTCGTCGTTTAGGTAATGTCCTTCATATAACGAACATGATGCCTAAAACCCAGAGAAAAAAACACACTCAGAAACTCAACGTTAAAGACGCAGCAACTGAATGATTTTAGATGATAACACTCACAAAGTCGTCTATACAATACTCAGACTTCTGAAATGTTCTCATGTGCACTTTCAGATACTCAGCTAGCTTTGAATGGTCTTGACGCCTGAAGATATCCCATCGAGCTCCGCCACAATCCGTGTCAGTAGATCTAGCTTCGACGGTTTCTTCAGATGTATGCACTAACAGGTATACCTGATATACAAGTTCCAACAACAAGATTATAAAAAGGATCCTGATTTCAGATATATCCAATAACGGGAAATGTACCATATCATGCATGTTGTAGTGAAGATGAGTAATTGAATCGCCTTGACCAAGTTCTTCATTGGTTCCACAAGAAACATGAATCTTTGGACCTGAATCGTTTTGGAGTGAGTAAAGAGGCAACTTGGCTGCAACATTTAGAACACCTAACCGTGGATGTATGTACTCAAGAAGAGGCAATCTGGTGGTGAATTCAGATCTCTGGTGAAAAACAAACTCCTCTGAAGCACTCGGGCTTGGCCAGTCCTTTAACTTCCATAATAGAGGGAGACCGTTCTCACGGCTCCTTCCTTCTCTATATACTTCCATGAACTCCCTAAGTCTTACATCAACCTGTCAAATATGTTATGAGTAACCTCACCAGCCATTACATAACTATATCTGATACTGTGAATACAAAGCAAAACTCACTTCTGATCCATCCAAGCAATCGATGGCCTTCACGAGTGAATCCTCGTCCTTCGGTTGTTCATCCAAAACCTCGATAATATCCTTCCACATAACCTCAGGATCCCACCTATGAAATGATGACTCATCAAGTACCTCTCCAACTACAACAATCCGGCCTTCTCCCACTTGTTTCACAAACTCATTCGCTCTTTCTGCTTTTATCAGTTCCGGTGACGTGATGTAGACGAAATCCTCACCGTGAGCAGGTTCCTGAAGACCCTCATTTTCTAGTACCTTGCAGCCACTGACCATCTCCTCTGCGTTTTTCACAAGCTTTGCAACCCAATTCATCTTGAATATGCGAGCAAGATTCAAAGACTGTGCGTCGCAGCCACCATATTCCTTTGGCGGGCAAGGGATGCTGCCATCGCTCTTGGCTTCCCACTCAGGAAACTTGAGCTTTAGATTTTGTTCTCTTACTCCATCTCTAGCGCCTGAGCTCGTCCCGCTAATCTCAACTGATGATTCTGTGCGTATATCTTGACAGCATCTAACGCAGAGATCATATGAGCAGGCATAACAATGGCGATAGTAGTCAACAATTGGTATCCTGCAGATATTGCTGCGCAGAAAACAAAGATTCAAATTTCGAAGTACAAACAAAACAAAATTGGTTGCATTATCGATGACAAGGTTACTGAAAACGAACCAGCACATTTGCTCATCTGCTTTCAATCTTGCCCTGACAAGATCAATCTCTGTTCCTGCAAACGTAAAGAGCCATCTAAAGTCAATTCAGTGACTAGTTTTAAGTGATGAACCATAATGAAAAGTTGTCTCACCACGAAGCTTCTTCTCTAGTTCTACTTCTGCACATTGTTCACTATGTATCTGCTTAATCACCGGAAGCACCGCTGATAAAACTCGATAGTGATACTGCAACTTGTCCAGAATGTGAATGTCCTGAATCTGCGCCTGCAATGTCACATTGTCAGATACTCACAAACGAAAAGAAAAAGAAAAGTTGGTTACATAGATATTACCTTGAGTTTAGTATCAGAGCGTACACAAGATTTGCAATTACACCAACCACGACACGCAGGGCATATCTTCTCAATTTCTTCAAGTGAAATCTCCGAATACCTTAAACAAAATATTAATACTCTTGAATGCTTTCTGCAAGAGAGTTATAGTACAATCAAGAACCATACCATGTCGATAAACAAGTTTCACAAAATGCTCTCCGGTTGCATCTGAGGCAAGAGATAAAACTATCTCCATCTTTTCTCCGACAATGATGACAAGTTTGCCCCACACTCTCCGCAGACACGTCAGTATCTTCACTAGACTCCTCCTGGAAGATAAAAGAAAAGGTTACTTCCATACTTAACCAACAAAACCTAAAAAGAAACAAGAAACTACCATCGGACTCATGTCTGTGTCGCGGAAACAGTCCACTACATCAAGAGAAGGTGTCTTGTAATCTCTGTAACTCTCTTTAAACATTCCAAAACCTCTTGGTGATGATGACTCTTCATTAGTTCTCACCACACATTCGGATAAACCCATGAGATAAGGCGTCTGAGGAAAATACTGATCAATCTTTCTTTTAAGTCTCTTCTCTTTAGTAACGTGCAAGTCATCTTCTTCACCCTCCAAGCACTTACTGGTTTCTTCACACAAGGATTTTCTTTTCAACCGAGAAGCTGATTTAGCCACGCGACGCTTAGCCTGAACGTAATGCTTCTCACACACGGTTTTGTCAGGCATAGACATAGCTGTGCATCTCCATTGTTTTCCATCCGATCTCTTGCATCGTAAATCATGGTTTATCCCCAAATTTTCCTCACTCATCCTTTTTTCAAGAATTGAAATCAAGAAACCTGCATTGTTCCCACTTGAAAGATCTTGAAATTGAGCAATTAACTAGAAAAATCAATTATCTTTCTTTTTCAAAGACTACGCAAAATCCCTCTAAGTTAGCAGAAACATTCAATCAAGCTTAAAACTGAGCACTATGGTAAACCATAAATCGTACGAAATAGTTCCGGGAAACGAATAAACCCTATTGCATCGTTCTAATCTATATTTGTAAATCGGTATAAGTAAAGGCGAATGTGTATAGAGAAGCGCAGACCTGAAATTAGGGTTTTGATTGAGAGAAATTGCAGAGAAGATACATGTGAGAGACGAATTGTGTTCTACATATGTAGTTTTGTTTTTTCCTTTTCTCTTTTTTTTTCCGCGTTTTTTTTTTTTCCTGTTTTTTTTTTTCTACTGTGATCAGGAACAACTTCCAGTTACACAGAACATGGTATCTCCACTTCAAGAACTCTCTCTGTTTATTTGTTTATTTATTTATTTTTTTTTTTTTTTTTTTTTAACATGTAGCCTGTTTAATTATTTATCTTCTAAAAATTTGTAAAATAAAACAAGAAAAAAATACTTAGAATATACCTGATTTATCTTTTATTACTAAAGTATAACATTTATATTTTATAGACAAAAATAGCCAATAAATATTCTAAATCTCTTTTTTTTTTCCACTAAATCTCATTGATTAATATCAAAATTACATTATATGCTTCATTTTGATTTAAAATTTTAAGGAAAAAAATATGTTACACAACCAATTTCTTTTATAATTTTTACAATGTTTCATCATCTTCTTCTTCTTTTTTTCTATGTTTAAAAAATAGAATATAAGTCCGAGCGTTTTTGATCGAGTGGTTAGAGATGGGTCCGGAACACTAACATGTTTTTGGTTTGATTTCCCTACTGCGTGAAACTAACTCACATTTGTTTAAACACCCACACGGATATGGGTGTTAAAAAAAAAAAAAAGATTATAATCAAAGACATCAACCCTTATGGTGAGTGGTTTTTTTCAAGATTTTAGTCGGCATAGGTTACTAGTTGAATCCTCATCTATTTCAAAATTTATAAAGCTTCCATCAATCATCTTCATCTCTTCTCCTTTTTGCGGAGCTGTTAAAATTTTGTTCATTGTCAAGTCATGTTCCAGCATTTACACTGGTTTGTTTTGTCAAGGTATAAAATTTGAGTTATATATGGTTGCATGTGTTATGAAGAAAGAGTTTCTAACAAAAATTTAAAACCTTAATTTTGTTAATTTTCATTTATTCTTGTCAACTGTAAATATATGTTCTTAGGAATTATGGTCTAATGTTTTTAGTGTTTGAACTTACAAATTCATATAGTTTTGAACGGCAGATTATTTATTGATCTAGTTAAAATCATTATAGACTTGTATGATTTTGATAGAAGTTGTTGTAGATATAAATGATATGGGTCTTTATATATTGCCCAATTGTTTGTATTGTTGGTGGAAGGTGAAACATGTGAGAGTTTGGGAGTGTTCTCACACAAATATTGTTAACTTAGGTTGAGTAATCCTTCAGAACTTGAAATATTTTGAATTAAAGAATATATGTGTTTCACTTTGTTGCAGAATCGTTATGTTGTGTATATTTTATTGAAAATGTTATGGTAATTTCTATTATATTAAAATATGATTATTATATGAAAAAATATTATTTCTATGTGTGATTAATTGAAAATGTCGTTGCATTTTAATGGTTTTTTCAAATCTTTATTAAAGATATTTTAGTCAAACATTATATGTCAATTATGATTAAAATTTAAATTAAAATTAAATTTAAATCAAATAGTTGGATATCTTTTTAAATCAAACAATATCAAAATTTTATTTTTAAACATATTTTAAAATATTATATCTCAGATTTTATGCAATAAGATTTGATTGAATATATATATTAGATTAATCAATTTTAATTTATACTTTTTGTTTCATAAATGGATATCTATATTATTAAAGCATGAAACATTAAAGAAAAAACTTTTAGTCATGTGTTATGTTACATGTAATGCCACAGTTTTTTTAGTGATTTTTTTCAAATGTTCATTAAAGGTATTTTAGTCAAATGCTATATTCCAATTATGATTAAAATTTAAATCAAAACTAAATCACTAAAATTTTTTAAAAAATCCTTAAATATTTTTTTAAAAAACATTAAATCTCTCTAAATAATTATAGAAATTAACATTATCTCTATTAAACTTATTTCCAAACAATACAATAATTAAATATGTATCTAAACAATCTAAAAATAATATGTTTTACTTCCCTAATTAATGAAAAATGAAAAAAAAACATATATATTAAATTGAAAAATCAAAAGATAAATATAATTAAATAATTTAGTACATTAATTATTTTTACAACTCATAAAATCAAATTTAATAAACATACATATAAAACAATATGAGTAAATATATTTTTGAACATATTTCAACTAACACTAAAATGTGAAAAAAAAATCAATACAAAAAAAATCAAACTTAATAATAATAAGTGTCTAATTTATAAAATGTAAAATTTTAAGTTTAAAAAATAATTTAAATATTTAAAATTAGGCTGATATATTTTTAACTTAATAAAATTTAAACATTAAAAATTTGTCTATATATATATATATATTAGTCAATCATATAGTAAAACGGATTGATATTTTTACAATTACTGATTTTTACAATTTGTTTCATCAGAATATGTAAAATATTTAGACAATGACAAAATGGTTTAAAAAAATAATTAACATGTTTTGATTATAACACATTAAAATAACTAATAAAGACAAATTTAATAGACAGATTATCATATTTTAATTTTCATAAAATTGTAATTATAATTATATAAAATTTAATAGCCTTTCGGAGATTATAATGTGCCGGTAGATTTGTTCTTACTGATAGTAGATTTATAATAGTGTGGTAGACTTATCTGTTTTGACAGTAGATTTAATATTTATATTACATTTTATAGTATAAAGCTACAGTTGGTAGATTTATTGGTTCTTTTGTGGTATATTTATTGTGGTCAATTGTATCAACAATGATAGATTTATATGTCTTTTACTTATATAATATATACTACGAATTTCTAACGCAAACGCAGACCGATATAATTCTATCAAAATTTAGAAGCATATATATATAAGTCTACCAGCATTAAAAAAATATATTTTTTCAAACACAAAAGTATTTTTTGGAAAATTATAAACTGTTTACCACTAATTTCAAACGCAAACGTCAGTCGCAAACGCTACTCGATTAAACTTAACTGTGAGTTTTAAACGCTAACCGCAAACACTAGTTACAAACGCCAATCGTAATCGCCAACTACAATTGCATATTATCATTAAAAAAAACGCTAGTCGCAAACGCCAATCATAAATCTCAATTACAAATGCATATTCCAAAAAAAAAAAATTAACGTTAGTCTCAAACGCTAATCGTAAATGGCAACTACAATTGTATATTACAAAAAGAAAAGATTTTTTTATTAAAAATTGATTTTTTATAATTAATATTTTTTATTTTTTATTTTAATTATAGTGACAATCTTGTAATAAGAACGAAAACTCAAATCTTATTTGTCTTTTACCATCAGTTTGAGATTTTAAGATTTTGGGAATATCATTCTAGTAATATAAGTAAATAAGGAGATCATTCTAATAATGATCTAAAAGTTTTTTATTTGTTTCTAACATTTTATGTGACCCAAGTTGAAAAAGCTCAATTATTTATCAAAATTTATTTTTCCACCCCTAAATCTCTAACCTAACTCGAACGTGATGAAATATTTTTTTTTTCAGCCTCTTCAACTTCTCTTCTGAGTTCAAATAAGTCCAGGTTTCAAATCAAAATTTTGATTCATCACTACTTTAAATTATTTAATCATTAAATATATTTGTGAGGATAAAATTAGTATGTATATCGTCAAATTGCTGTAAAAATTGTGGTTTTGAATAAAATAAATTATTAATAAATTTGATTAAACTTTTTAGATTATGATTAAAACAAAAATTAGTGAGCATATCATCGGCATTATACTCCGTTGAACTGTTTTACCAATTTATATTATTATGTACAATTGAATTATTAGAAGTATATAACCAATATTATTAAAATAATGATAACAAGTAATATTTAACTTATATTATTATAATTTTGTACATTATTTTCTGTACAATTTAGGTTATTAAAATATTTAATTCTTTGTTATTTTTATTTCAGATGAATCAATGGTCATTGAAGAAGTTTTTGAAAAGAAAAGATCCACCTTTATCTTGTAGTAATATAGATGATTTGCCATTAGATCCTGTTGATCGAAAAAGAATAGAAAATTGTCATCCAAATCAAAGAAATGAGGTAATTCACGAGTACTTGGTTAAAGGTCCTTGCCAACCCCGATGTCATAATTTTAAACAAATACCGATAGGAGATGAAATGAGGCAATTTAATGCAGACTGGTTTGATATGTTTCAAAACTGGTTAGAGTATACTGTGAAGAAAGAAACAACTTTTTGTCCTTGTTTCTACTTGTTCAGGGATAATGTTGGTAAGAGAAGAAAAAATGATACATGGAGTATTGAAAGGTTCTCTGGTTGGAATAAGTTTGAAAGAATTTATAAGTGTTTTTCATAAAAATGCAATCATGAAGTGTGAAGATTTGACGAATCAAAGTCGTTTTGTCAAGCATGCTCTGCATAAATAAGATGATATTACGAAGAATAAGTATCGAGTTCGGTTGAATGCTTCATTTGATGCTTCCAGATACTTATTACGGCAATGATTACCTTTTGTGGTCATGAGGAATCAGAAAAATCTGCTAACAAAAGGAAGTTGTGAGTAAGGTTGTTTTAGAAAGTGCTCATGGGAATAATCAAATGATGTCTCCAAAGATTCATAAAAATATAGTGAATTGTTTTGCTGAAGAGTTAGTCAAGTCTATTGTTGAAGAAATTGGTCATGATATTTTTGTCTTATTGGTGGATGAGTCGACTGCTATTCTGATAAATAATAAATGGTGGTAGTGTTTCATTTTATTGATAAAAGGGGAATGATCAAAGAAAGATTCATAAGTATTATGCATGTGAGCGATACATGTTCAACGTCTTTGAAAGCTGCTATTGATTCTTTATTTGCAAAACATGAATTGAGCATTAAAATGGTGAGAGGACAAGGCTATGATGGAGCAAGTAATATGAGGGGTGAGTTCAATGGGCTAAGGTCATTCATTTCGAAATAAACCTCATCAGCATATTATGTCCATCGCTTTACTCACCAACCTCAACTGGTTGTTGTAGTGGTTGCAAAAAAAACATTTGGATGTTGAAATTTTTTTTTTATATGATTTCTCTATTACTGAATGTGGTGGGACTTTCGTGTAAAAGGAAAGATATGATCCGAGAGAGTTATTAGAAAAAAAGATTGAAGAAGGAATTAATAATGGTGGAATCAGTACTGGAACAAGGTTGAATCAAGAGGTTTCTCTTCAAAGACCAAGGAATACTCTTTGGAATTCTCACTATAAAACTCTGTTGTATTTGATTGAGTTGTTTCTTCTATTATCGAGGTGCTCGAGTACATTCAGAATGAAGGTGTAGAAGACTTGAAAAGATGTCAAGCACATAGTCTCCTCAAGTACTTCCATAGATTTGATTTTGTGTTCTATTTGCATATGATGATACACGTTTTAGGGCTCACAGAGAACTTGTCTATGGTGTTACAAAGAAGAGATCAAGACATTTTGAATGATATGTCTCTGGTGAAATTAACTAAGAGACAAATTCACAAGTTTAGGGATAATGGATTGGATTCTATCATGAATAAAGTTTATTCTTTTGTGAGAAACATGATATTGAAAAGGTTGACATGGAGAAAGATTTTATTCACATAAGGAGACCAAGAAAAAAATTAGGAGTATCAAATATGGATCATTACAAGGTCAATTGCTTATATGTTGTCTTGAATATACAGCTCCAGAAGTTCAACGATCGCTTTAATGAGGTGAACACTGAATTGCTTATTGTACTACTTATTTATCTCCAAGTGATTCGTTATGTGAGTTTGACCACTCAAAGTTGATGAGATTATCTAAGTTCTATCCAGATGATTTTACTTCTGGAGAGTACATATCTCTGAAGCGAAAATTAGATATGTACATTGATAATATTTAAAATGATGAAAGATTTACTCAGTTGAAAATCTTGGAGAAGTTGATTGTATGTTGGTGGAAACTCGAAAACATATGTCATATGTATAGACTTTTGAAGTTGGTTTTGATTTTTCCTATTGCAACTGCAACTGTTGAGATATGCTTTTCAGCAATGAAGATTGTGAAGACACATCGACGCAATCGGATAGGAGATCAATTTTTGAATGACTATTTAGTTTGTTATGTCGAGAAAGATGTATTCAAAACTACTACCAATGAAACTGTGATGACAAGATTTCAGGATATGAAAGATCACATGGTGATTGATATGCTCAAATACACCCTAGAGCTACTCTCTCAAATTAAGAGATCGATGTAATACTTAGGGGTCGAATTCCATAGAGACTCAAGATTCACACAATAGATTATTAGTTATCGAATTAAGCTAAACAAGAATGATTGTAATTAAAAGACAGAATGCAGTAAATCGGTTTGTAAGATCAATAGGAGAAAACGTCAAGCTCAGGGAATTCTCAGGAAATCAGGAATGCAAGCAAATCAGTAAATCAGGATTCTTCTAATGTTCTAGAACTTGAAACACAATGATAAAGTAAACCAGCCGTCGCTGCAAAAACTATATATGTCTAAAACCTAGAAAACCAAATTTCTTTGCGAGTTCTAAAGTGTAAACATGCAATAATCTCAGGTTCAATCTGTTCACAAAATCCCTAAATCAAATTCCTTTGCAGATAGGTATTTTGCTCATCTAGGGTTCTTTTCTAGCTAATTAACCAACTGTCGTTGCGAGAATCAACCTATGATCGATAATCTAACCTTTCAGTTCAGATCAAGCATTAATCACAACCTAGATGAAGAACTAGTGTTTAGAATCCTTAATTAACCAATCAACTTAGCAATCCATGAAATCCCTAATGAGAAACCCTAAACCTAACTAGCAAACTACTCAGACATGGAGATTGAAACAATAAACATGATTGAATAGAATTGCATAAAAGAAATAAGAATAGAATTAATGGAGTTCTGAATCTTCTCTAAAGGAGTCTGAATTCTTCTCTCCAAAAGCTCTCTCTCTAGAATACTTGATAGGATAAAAGATAGGTCTAAAAAATGATCTTAAAATAATATAAATATCTTAAAAACTCGAATAGGGACCTATTTGCAAATAAGGAAAAGTCTGGGCAAAATTCCTTTTCTTCAAAAATCTTCAAAACTGGCGCAGAAAATTGTCTGTCTGATGGGTGTCGACCGACACCATCTCCAAAAGTGGTTTCTGACTTGAATTCTTCAGCACAACTTCCTGATTAACTCCAGAATGATCCATAATCTCCAAATAAGCTCCAAACGTACCTAAACCTGCAAATGACTCTAAAAGACTCCAAAAACACTAAAAAGACTCTATAAACAAGACTTATATCATGGCTAAAAACCATAAAAACCATTGATATATCAGTGATTTTGTATGATGTTTTTTTATTAACGCTATTGTAAAATATTTTATATTTATATTAAGTATTTGTTATATTTTGAATCCAATAAAAGAAATTCCTAGGTCCGCCACTGCATGGAGCCTTCCTCTGTTCACCATGTTTGGTAGCATCAATTTCCTATTTTGTTAACAACAATCAGACCCAATCTAATCTAATTCAAGGAGCAAAAAACCAGAGGCACATCACAAAATTATAAGGATGAAACAATGGTGTGAAACCAAGAAAACAAAATCTCTAGTTAGCTGGACATTAAATTGTCAGATACCACACCCAAATACAGTTTCCTCTTATGACTATCATACACAATAGAATATCAATGGAATAAAATGTTTTAGAATGGAATGCTATAACAAATGTTGTGTGTCTTTTGTGCTAAGATCTTATTAAAATTTGGAATAATTTATTTTTCAGTTGTAGATATTTATAGAGAAGGTTTAGGCATGGCTTACTCAAAATCTATTGACACTCAACTACAAAACACAAAGTCACCGCATCCTTAAACTCTTTATTGATGCATCTCCAGATAAACTTCTTCATTTATTTCAGACTACAATCCACTCTATTTGGTCGGTATTAATGGTAGAAGACATGGAGAACTTTTTACTCTTTCTCCTCGGCTAATCCAATACATTAACAAGCAAGTTCAAAAATAATTTTTTAATGTATAAGGCATGAGAAATATCAAATATAAAAGAGGGGTTGAAACTTGGTTTGTAACTTTATAAAGAACCAGCTATATATTATTTTTATGTTACTAAACTTCAAAACAAGATGCATTCATTGTAAAGACAATTTTGTTTTAGGTAAAATTTAATTTTCCATTAGTATATGTAGATTCAAGCATGCCATAAGATTTTTCAATGATATTTCTTTGTATTCAAGTTTATTTTAAATTTATATTTAATATTGACATTGAGGTTCGTTTTTTTGTTTGTTTTTTTTAATGTTTGTTTAAAATCGACATTGATAGTTGTGTTTAAGATCAAGAGATTCAAACAAAATAATGTCTCTCTCGTAATTTTTCTGAAATCGACATTGATGTTCGTTTTGTTGACATTATCAGATTTTTTGTTGTTCAAAAATAGTAAAATTGCATAAACTTTAAAACTGATGTAAAATCCATAATTTGATATAATAATAGAAGTTGAAATACATAACATGATTACTAAATACAAACAAGTCATTTTTAATTCAATTTTTTTTACTTATATAATCAAATTAAGAATTCTTAGAAAAAAATATGAATATTGTTATAAATTTTCTTTAACTAAATAGGCGACTTAAATCCAACCAAATTAAAATTAAACGAGTCTAATATAAATGGACTTCAACAAACAGTATTTAAACAGACAAAATTTAAATGTGTAGGACTTAATCGGGTATGAACCACATGTATTAACATCTCTAGTGGCTATACTAGGTCTGAGCATTTTATCCAGATCCGAAGATCCAACCCGAAAACATCGGTTCGGGTCGGGTTTGTATCCTTAACTTTTTACCCTATTGGGTCATTTGTACCCACGGTTCTCGGTCCGGGTCCGGATCCTACCCAAGACCCGATCAAGTATCTAAAAGACCAGAAAATATTATTGCACTATGTAGGATATAAACTCAGGTTTATACTATAGTAAAGTGCTACTTTACCACTAAACCATTGATACCATTTGTATTACTTCTTTCGTTTTAATTTTTATTACTAAAACAATTTTTTTTTATTTTTTTTTCGGTTTGGTGAATATTATTTTGAAATTGAAGGTTTTATTACGGTTTGTTCCAGTTAAGTGTCAGTTATTTTTTTTTTTTAATTTTCGGATATGTTTTTGGGTAAAAAAATATCCAAATGCATTTGGAACTGATCCGGACCCAAAAAATTTTAGGTAAAAAAGAACCAAAATACCCGAAAATTTGAGATCATAACAAAAATAATTTGGATAAAAAAATTTGGGAATTTTATATGTATAACAAATTTAAAACCGAAATCCAAAAATAATCAAACTAAATTCGAACCGAAATTTTATAAATATATATTAAATCTAAAACTCTTTTATCTGATTGAACCCGACCCAAAGACTCTAATAGGTAAGCGTAGGGTATACGAAGGCTTCATTCCCATTCCCAAGCTCATGGATTAGTTTCTCAAGTTAATCACATTTTTATAAAGTATCACATTTTGGGGATTCAAAATGGAGATTTTATGCCACTCTGGAATAATATGAGGTGGAGAAGATTGTAAACTAGACATTCACTGCGGTATACTTATGTAAAAAAATTTAGTTTCTTCTTTGTCTCTGTGTATTGTATAATTTAATATTTAATGTGATTTGTTTCTCTTGTCTTTGCTCATTTGTTTTTATCGGAGTTTTATGAACTGTGAATCAACAAAACTTATTATATGTGTTATGTTTGTGTCAGTTTAGTTTGAAAAAGGGGTCGTGACTATTCAGGGTTCTTGCATTTTGTAACATAAATGAAAACCTGTTTGAAATGAAAAGGACAGAATTTAAGATTTTAAAAGTGTTGAGTTACTGTTTTTACGTAACATATAGTATCTGACGCCATTGATAGTAGACAAATGAGAAATGAATATGTAATTTTGTAGATTACCCTCTCCTAAAACCTCCCTACTTTTCTCGAGCATTGCACTATTTTCAGCTTTCAATTTTTTAAAAAACATTTACATTTATCGAAGCCTATAATTAACTTGTTGCTATAGAGAAAAGCAACACGTACAAGAGCCTTTAATTCTTTTTTTTCTTTCTTTTTTTCTTATCAGCTGCTACTACATGCCCCCTTTAATTTAATATAATAAATGTGACAATGAAATTTTGGATTTGAAAGGTCAAAATCACTTAAAATTACATGTCCCCATGCACAAGTGATTTTTACAACGTCACTGTGAGAAAAAAGAAAACAAATTTGTGAAATTAAAGTGCCGTCTCAGCTTCTACACTTTACACATAAGAGTTTCCCCTTACAACTAAGCATTACAAAATATTGCATCAATGCATATTCCACATTTCTTGCTTTCCTCTTATCTTTTCTACGATTCAACAATATGATTGAATCACAAACTATTACTTTTTAGCGAGCTTTATATATTAAAGGATCCAGTGCATAACAAAAGGGAAAACAAATAAAAAAAGCAAATGAATAATTAAAACAAATAGAACAAAAAGTTCTTAAAAGGATCTAAATCATTAAATTAAAACAAAAGCTGCAAAAAAAAAGAAAAGAAACAAAAGCTTATCTTTACCCAAACATAATCATAATCATACTAGTTTTTAACCTAACTATCAAGGTTTCATAAGACCATTAGCTCACATCCACGTGTACAACTTCAAAATACGAGACCACCCTTTAGTCATACGAGGCGTATAAGCGAAAGTTCAAGGTCATTTTGGTAATTGTCTTCTCGTTCCGAATCACATCACCGAACAACCGTTGGGGTTTTCATCGCTGAATAACTCAAACGAATCGGACGGTCGTGATGGATAAGGGTTTTGATCCGACGGTAGAAAGCCCGGGTGCATATATGCATACGAATGAGGTGGCGCAGCTGAGTAATACGACGCAGCGTCTGCGCTCACCGGAGGTTGAGCAACGTTATAACTTACGCCGTACATAATCTGCGGCGCATAGTAGTTATTTGGTGGATATTGATACATATCATGACATGGCGGATTGTTATTGGTCAGTACTTGACGGCCATCGTGTTGGTTAAATGGACGGTCGTGATCTTCTGCTGCAGAATTAGTAAGCGGAGGAAGTGATCTAGTACGGGGAGGTCCACCGGTTGGATTATTGGCACTGCTCATGTTTTGCCCCTTCTTTTTCTTCTTTTTTCCAACTTTGCCACTGCTTTCTTCAGCTTTCTTCTCCGCCGCCGGTGCCGGAGATTCCGCCGGTGCTGGAGAATCCACCGGTAACGGTGACGAAGAATCCACGGGAACAGAGTCTTTCTCTTTCCCCTTGAGAATTTCTTTTTTCTCCTCTTTCACCGGACCACAGTTTTCACCGCCGTCGCCGGAACTACACTCTCCGGCTACTTCAGGTTTTTCAGATTCCGGTTTATCAGTACCGGAAGTGGTATCTTTATCGGTCACTTCCGGTTTTTTCTTTTTCTTCTTCTTTTTTGGGTCGACCGGTTTATTATCTTTCGGGTCGACGGGTTTGTTCTCTACCGAGACGGGTATCTCCGGCAATAGATCGGCGTTTTTGCCTGCCTTGTGAAGCTTCTTTAACAGAATCTCCGGTGAGACACTTCCCATCACCATTACAATATTCTGCTTCACATCAATCTCCACTCTGTAAACACCTACAACCAAAAATAACAATTTTAAAATATTAAACAAATTACTTAACCAATATTAATACTGTAATCATAATAAATATTAGCTTAACTTCCCAATAATAAATTATACTACGTTAAAGGTACTTGTAATTTGGAACCATGAATGATTGAAGCACATTAACAACAAAACAAATGCTCTAAGTTTAAAACCCAAAACAAAATGATTTGAAAGTGTTTTCGTGTACCTTCAATGTTTGTAAGGATTTTTTTGACTTTTCTTTTGCAGCCTTCGCAGTGAATGGAAACTTTCAAGTTGCATGTCTGCGAGTCCAAAAATAAACAGAAGAATATTGAAAAAAAGATATACTGAAAAGAGTGTATAAGAAAGGAAAAGAATAGTTAAACTTGTGGAAAACTAATTAATTGGGTTCTCGAGAAGATTCATCTTAGAATAGTGAAGCTTAGAAACTGAATACATGGATTATTGAGTTATAATATATAAACCTATACCTATAGTTATATGCATGAAGGGTAACTAATACCTTGTAAGGAAGTGGAACAGGTGGAGGAGGAAGATCTTTGACTTGCTTCTGTTTAGTTTTCTTAGTTTCTGGCTTCATTTCTTCTGTTGCCATTTCAGAACACAAGAAAAGTTGTTAGATCTTTGAAGCGGAAGAGAGAGAGAGTGCGAGAGAGAGAGTGAGAGAGAGAGAGAGGTGTCTGCGTTGGGGAAGGCAAAACACTATGGGGAGTTCATTATGACTTTATTTTAAAGGATGGGGAATGTGAGCTTTTTCTCTGAATTTTTAAATTTTACTTTAGTTTCTCTCTTTAAATTTAGGGTAAATTGCAAAAAGATCACAAAATAACCAAAGTTTGCAAAATAAACCATTACTTAAAGAAGTTTTAAAAAACAAACCTTCCAAACTAAAAATCCATCGTTTTGGAACAATGAAAAAGAGTCATAAAGCATGATCAATGACGATTCTTAATAGGATTCTAGTGCAAAAATGATTAAAATTAATTGAAAAGTAATTTTATTATTATAAATGTTGACTTTTATCGATCTTCAATTGAATCACCACGAACTTGACTATCTTTTGTTGCAGGAAACAGAAAGTAACAACACCAAGCCTTTAACGAGTTCACGGCCTCAAGCTGCTACATCTCGTGGGAGACTCATCCTCCCAAACTCCACTGATGAAGAAAAAGATACACGGTTCTGGTTTGATCTCGACAAACCCGAAAATCTAAACACTCAAGAAGAATTCTAAAGAATCAATGAAGAATAAAGGAGAAGACGAAAGCAAAAACAATGGTAAACTCTCTGAATCTCTCTTTCTCTCTCTTCCTGATGATTCTAAGCTCTCGATCTTTTTGCTCTGGTTTTTGGATAATCGCCGCGAAGAAGACGACTTGAAGCCAGCTCCTTTTATACCTCAGGCTATTGCGTCTTGGGCCAGCTTGATTCTGGACGGGCCTAATTTGGTTCAGCCCAATCGGTTTTGGCCCAGCTCAGGTATAACTGAAGTCAATGAGTAACAAAACTCCACCTTTGACTTCAGACAGAGCCCTAGTTGTACGCGACAGACCTTTCATCTTCTTTTCTCTCTGGAGTCGCCTGAAGGCGAAGCGATGGAGTCTCCCATCTTCGGTGAGACCTGATGCTCATCCTCTCTTCATCATCATGAATGATCCTCTCCGGTAAGTTTTTCCTTTTACTTCTAACCTGTAGTATCATCACTCATACACAGCTCCGTTAGAAATAAGGTTCTTTTGAGAAAACTAACCGACTTTTGTTTCCTCCTTTTTCCGGTGCTGAGTTTCGTCAAACTCCACCTGGAGATCTGTCCCTGTTGCTCATGCATGTATCGGTGAGACTCTTCTTGACCTGTAGTCTCTTTACATGTACGTGATAGATCTCCTCGTTTCCTTGAGAAATGACTGACTCCCTTTTTCTTTGTTTGTTTCCGGTACAAACGCCTGAGGATCTGCAAAACCTGGAGTCTGGAAACACAACTATGCAGATCCAACTTGTTAGACTAGACACACACGCTTGAGAGATCTTATGAAGGATCGCTTCATCTTCCCTCAAGCGATTTATGCACACAGGTAACATCAACCTTGTTTTACTCACACACTTATCAAAAAATATTTTGTTAGACCTGTTACTAACAAATAAAAATTATATTCTTGTGAGGTAAATGAGAGTTACCTGGTGCCAAATGTCCAGTCAGATGACGTTCACGGCGTCACGGCAGAATTGGAACTTTGAACCAGGTACGGTTTTCGTTAAGAAGTCGGCTGGGTTCTTAGACGTATGAATCTTAGATAGGACAATATCGCCTTGAGCTACAACATCTCTGATGAAATGGTATTTAGTGTCCATATGCTTTGTTCGTTCGTGATGAACTGCATTCTTTGCTAGGGCGATAGCACTCTGAGAATCACAATGAATCTTAACACTGTTTTGTGGAATTCCTAACTCTGTGCAAAATCTTTTTAACCATAGGGCTTTTTTCGCTGCCAAAGTAAGGGCCATGTACTCTGCTTCGGTAGTTGAAAGAGCCACTACTGACTGTAAACAAGATTTCCATGACACTGTATTTCCACCAACCTGAAACACGATACCTGATACTGATCTTCGTTTATCTAAGTCAGTTGCATAATCCGAGTCTGAGTAGCCTTTGATTCTGAACTCTGAACATCTCTGAAATGTCAAACTTTGCTTGCATGACCCAGTTACATATCTCAGAACCCACTTTACTGCTTCCCAATGATCACGACTAGGATTTGTCATGAACCGGCTTATCAAACCAACTGTGTAACCCAAATCAGGTCTAGATCCAACCATTGCGTACATTAGACTACCTACTGCACTAGCATAAGGGACATTCTGCATATGAACTGCTTCTTCTGCCATTTCATCTTTAGTTAAGCTTCTTAGTTTAAATTGAGGAGCAGTTGGAGTAACCACAGGATTTGCTTGAAACATTCCAAATGTTTTCAGAACTTTCTCTAGGTACTTTTCTTGAGATAGGACTAGGGTTCCCTTTTCACGATCTCGCACTATATCCATACCTAATATCCTTGATGCTCTGCCTAAGTCTTTCATCTCGAACTCACTGCTTAGGCTGTTCTTTAAGGTTCTGATTACTTCCATATTACCTGATGCGATTAGCATATCATCCACGTAGAGAAGTAAGTAGATCTCTTTAGTAGTTGTAACATCCCTCAAATACACACATGAATCAAAACTGCTCCTTATAAACTGTTCCTTCTTCATAAACTCATCAAACCTTAAGTTCCACTGTCTTGGCGACTGTTTTAGACCATACAGAGATTTCTTCAATAGGCACACTTTGTTTTCTTCTCCTTTCTTAATGAATCCCTCAGGCTGTTCCATTAGGATTCTTTCATCCAGGGAACCGTGAAGAAAAGCGGTTTTGACGTCCATTTGCTCTAGTTCATAATCACGATTAGCTACTATTGATAGCATTAATCTGATTGAGACATGCTTAACCACCGGTGAGAAAACTTCATTTTAGTCTATTCCTTCTTTCTGAGAAAAACCTTTAGCTACCAGTCTTGCTTTATAACGTTGCTTCTCTACTCCTGGAATTCCGGGTTTTAGTTTGAAGATCCATTTGCATCCAACCAGTTTCTGATTTTCTGGTTTATCGATTAAAACCCATGTCCCATTTCGTCTGAGAGAAGACATTTCCTCATCTGCTGCGTTATTCCAGTGTTTACTTTTCCTACTTTTCATGGCTTCCTCATAGGATTTAGGTTCCTCTATTTCTAGATCATCTGCAACAGATAACGCATAGGCCACATAGTTAGCATCTTCGTACCTTGACGGTGGTCTAACATTTTCCCGTCTGTTTCTATCTCGTGCGAGCATATAATCATCCAGTGATGCAACAGTGGTTGTTGGCTCAGTCGGTTCTTCATCTGATTCCCCACTCTGTTCTGTTTCTGAATCACTCGAACTTTCTGTCATCGTAGTAGCTCCACCTTGAGCTGATGATTCCCCTCTTTCGGAACTGTTTCCAATTGGTCCTTGAATCAGATCATTGCTGAAAGTGACTTTCCTTTTCTTCTTTAGCAGTTTGCCTTTTATCTCATCTGAAACTTTTACTGAACTCTCTGAGGTCTTTAAAGTGTCTTTGTATACTTCTTCTTCATGGAATACTACATTTCGGCTAGTAATGCATTTTCCTTCATCTGTGAGCCACACCCGATAACCTTTTACCCCAAATGGGTAACCCATGAAAACTCCCTTGACTGCCCTAGGACTTGTCTTTTCTTGTATCGTATGAACATATGCAGAACAACCAAACCTCCTTAGATTTGATAGGTCAAGTTTGATTCCTGACCAGACTTCTTCTGGGAGCTTAAAATCTATTGTTGAGTTTGGTGTTCTGTTAATCAAATACACGGCAGTAGATGTAGCTTCAGCCCAAAACTCTGAACCCAATCCTGTCTCGGACAACATACACCTGACTTTATCCATGATTGTACGATTCATTCTTTCTGACACCCCATTCTGTTGTGGAGTATAAGTGCAAGTCCTATGTCTTTTAATTCCTGAATCCCTGCACAGATCATCAAACTTAGTATTGCAGAACTCCAACCCATTATCTGTTCTCAAATACCTGATTTTCTTTCCTGTCTGGTTCTCAACTGACTGTTTCCACTCTTTGAATCTATCATAAGCTTCATCTTTGGTCTTGAGAAAGTAAACCCATACCTTCTTAGAATAGTCATCAATGAAACTGACAAAATATCTGCAACCTCCTAGGCTCTCGGGAGTTGAAGGTGAGCCCCAGAGATCTGAATGAATGTAGTCTAGGGTACCTTTAGTGTTGTGTTTGGCTGATGGAAAACTTTGTTTGTGAGCCTTCCCAAACACGCAACTTTCACAAAAACCCATCTTGTCACTTTCTTTTAATGACAGATATCCATTCTTCGCAAGTATGTTCATGTTCCCAATGCTCATGTGACCAAGTCTTGTGTGCCAGATTTCTGTCATGTTCTTGTCTGCTTTTGTAATGCAGGCCTCTGCATTTGATACAGTTCCTTGTAGGTAGTAGAGACCATTTTGGTATTTGCCAGTTATGACCTTCTCTCCATTCTTGTAGAACGTGACAACAAAATCTCCTCCTTCATACTTACATCCTGACTGTTCTAGCATTCCATATGAGATAAGATTCCTTCTTATGGTGGGTATGTATCTGACACCTGTAAGAATAATAATCCTTCCATCTTGATTATTGATTCGTATCTTTCCAATCCCCTTTACTTGAGTTTCATTATCATCAGCCATTAGAACCTTGCCTCCTTCCATCTCTTCGAAATCAAACAAGACTTCCTTGTTAGGAGTGATATGATAAGTGCAGCCTGAATCTAGAACCCATTCACCTTTAGTGTCCTGAACGCTTGCTGTTAGAACTAGGGGTTGCTTAGGTTCTTCTGCAAGATTAGCCGAGTCATTTGACTTCATATTTTTCCTCTGTGGGCATTCCTTTTTCCAGTGATCATTCTTTCCACATATGAAACACTCGCTCTTGTTGTTCTTGTTGAATCTAGGCTTTGAATCTGATCTGTTGTCCCGTGACTTAGACCTCTTTTTGCCATTACGTTTATCAGATCTATCATTTGATCTTCCTCTAGACTCAACATATAACCCTTCAGAATTCTGACGAGATTTGTTCAATAACCCTTTCTGCTTGAGCTCAATCTCCTTTGAGTAAGCTGAGGTTATCACATCTCTGACTGTCAAAGTTTCTTTTGCCGTACCATACTTGAGCGTATGAACTAATGGTTCATATAGTGGTGGCAAACCTGTGAGAATTTGGATGGCCTGATCCTCATCACTCACATTTATGTTTAAACTTGCAAGATCAGCGACTAGTCTAAGAAAACAGTCCAGGTTTTCTTCTATACTCTTCCCTTCTTCCATTTTGTAACTTGCGAATTGCTGTTTAAGATAGATCCTATTTGGCAGGGACTTAGTCTGATAATCTCGTTCCAGGGCTTTCCACATGCCATATGCAGTGGTTTCATGCATTACTTTCCGTAGAATCAGGTCAGAAAGACATGTGCCAATTAGATTCTTGACTCTTGTGTCTCTTGCGACTTTTATAGGATCCAGCTCAGGTTCAGCTCCTTCTTCTAATTTTGCTGATTCCTTGTACAGGGTTGCGTTTTCATCAAGGACTGAGGCCAAACCCTGTATCTCCAATTGTCCAAGAAGTTTATACTTCCACATCCCGAAATCTCCTTTTCCGTCGAACTTTTCCATCTCGAATCTTCCTTGAGTGGGTTCCATCTTGAACCTAAATGGAGATACTCGAAGATTGAGATCCTTTCTGTTAGACGATCTCTGCACCAACCAGATAAGTTTCTTTCTCTTTTCAATTGAAGTAGGAACCTGGAAGCTCTGATACCACTTGTTGACTTTTATCGATCTTCAATTGAATCACCACGAACTTGACTATCTCTTGTTGCAGGAAACAGAAAGTAACAACACCAAGCCTTTAACGAGTTCACAGCCTCAAGCCGCTACATCTCGTGGGAGACTCATCCTCCCAAACTCCACTGATGAAGAAAAAGATACACGGTTCTGGTTTGATCTCGACAAACCCGAAGATCTAAACACTCAAGAAGAATTCTAAAGAATCAATGAAGAATAAAGGAGAAGACGAAAGCAAAAACAATGGTAAACTCTCTGAATCTCTCTTTCTCTCTCTTCCTGATGATTCTAAGCTCTCGATCTTCTTGCTCTGGTTTTTGGATAATCGCCGCGAAGAAGACGACTTGAAGCCAGCTCCTTTTATACCTCAGGCTATTGCGTCTTGGGCCAGCTTGATTTTGGACGGGCCGAATTTGGTTCAGCCCAATCGGTTTTGGCCCAGCTCAGGTATAACTGAAGTCAATGAGTAACAATAAACTTTAAGAGTTGCCTTTTAATGGATTCAGTGTCACAAGTCAAAAGTCAATGTCTAATTCCTCGAATTTGTTTTTTTTTTATTTTATATATTTTTTAAATTTAATTACCTACAACTAAGGAAAACCAATTTGAATTACCTATAAATAAAACCCTAAGTTTCTTTCCCTATAAATAGCCCCCTACAATTAAGGAAAACAAAATTCAAAAAATAAATCAGTTTCTAAAATTAAAGAACCACAATAAAAATTAAAACTGTTTCGATTTGTGAAAAATATATGATGACATTTGATAAAAACCTGCCGTAAAAAACCTAATATAATTTGTATATATGAGAAATAGTCAATTTAGTAATAAATAAATGAGTATTTTACATTCAAAGTCACTTTTTTAACCACTAATTACAAAAAGACACTTTGTGCATGTTGGACAATTTAGAGGGATGAAAAGTCTAAATTGCCCTTAACTTTTTTTTTTTCTCTCTCTCTCTCTCTCTCTCTCTCTCTCTCTCTCTCTCTCTCTCTCTCCTCACTCTCACTCTCTCTCTCTCATTCGACGTTTGGTAGACGAGGTTTTGGTGGATGGGGTTTTGGTGGACAGGGCTTTGGTCCACAAATCTCCAATCCATCATAACCCTCTCCTTGAAACTAGTGTCCATCAATTCTCTGTCCACCAAAGCCCCGCCCACCACAGCCCCGTCCATCAAACTCATGTTCCCCCTTCCCCTATCCACCAATCTTCGTTGTCTTGTGGACATTATCCATCATCTACTGAATGATAATTCATAATGACATTATAATGAACATCATTATTCATTTAATCCACCAATTTTCAGTCCACCAATCTCCTGTCCACCAATTTTCTATCCACCATTCCTGTCCACCAATCTCCTATCCACCACTCATGTCCACCAATCTCCTGTCCACATGGAAATTGAGTTATGAACATTTTAATTTCCATCATCCACTGAATGACAATTCATAATGACATTATAATGAACATCATAATTCATTTAATCCACCAATCTCTTGTTACCAATTTCTTGTTCACCAATCTTCGCTGTCATGTGGTCATTAACTTTCCATCATCCACTGAATGATAATTCCTAATGACATTATAATGAACATCATTATTCATTTAATCCACCAATTTTCTGTCCACCAATCTCCTGTCCACCAATATCTTGTCCACCACTCATGTCCACCAATTTCCTGTCCACATGGAAGTTGTCTTATGGACATTCTATTTTCCATCATCGACTAAATGACAATTCCTAATGACAGTATAATGAACATCATAATTCATTTAATTCACCAATCTCTTGTCCATAAATACATGTCCACTAAAACATATCCAGGATAATTTGTCCATAAATACATATCCACAATAATACTAATTGATCATATCCACCAACTCATATCCACCATCTTGTGTCCATGACGAAGAGAGAGAGAGAGAGAGAGAGAGTCATGATTTTTTTAAAAAATAAGGAAAAGTAGGAAAGAGAAAAGGGTATAATGGGAATTAAATTTGTTTACATCCCAAATATTTGTCTTACATGCAAAAAGTGCCTATTTTGTAACATTAAAAGTTAAAAGTGTCTATTAATGTAAATCACTCTAAATAAATCTACTATAACATGTCTACTAAAACCTGCCATAATAACACTAAAAATCTACCAACAAAATTAAATCTTCTACTACGTAAAATAAATATGCTCTAACGTATATGTCAATTTAGTAATTAAATAATTTGATAGATTTATTGAAAATCTTAAAAACTCTGTTGTGTCGTTAGAAAACTCTGCCGTGTCAAATAAATCTGTCATAACGCAAATTTTTGAAAAACTTAAATACTCTGTTGTACTCGAGAAAATGTGTTGCAACTAAGTCAAAATACCTATTAGATTAAAAAAACACTATCATTCGGAAAAAAACTGTCGTTCGAAAAATAAAGCTGCCATTCAAATATTAAAACTGTTGTAACTCAATAAAAATGTTATCAAGTAATTAAAAAAACTATCGCTAGCCTATTAATACGTCATCAAGTAATACAAAAAACTGTCGTATTTAAATAAAACTGTTATAGAAAATCTGTCATTCGCTAAAAAGTTTGTCATCTAAATAAATCTGTCACTTTATGTATAACAAGTTTATTTACACAATTTTCACCCAGTTTTTTTTACTGTGGTAAAAATTTCAAACTTTTTTAGTAAAAAATAATGTCAATTTTCGTAATTATGTTTTTGGTATCAAAGGATAAAAGGACATTTTAGGTATTGAAAACAATTTAGTAATTTTCAAAATATTAGTATCTTTCTTGTAATTCTAATATCATTTTATGTCATTTTAGTAAGTCACCCTATTTAAAATAATCTGGAGGAATTCTCCAAACCAAATAGTTTAAATATGAGAAGACCGATAACAAAGGAAAACCTTAGGATGGGATGGCACATGTGATAGCCGGTGGGCATTCAACTACGACATGATTTATTGAGTCCTCATCTGCTCTACAACGGGCACATTTAGTGTCACAGTTAATTCCTCTTCATCTTAATTTTTTATTCATCGATACACAGCCATAAATGAATTGCCAAATGAAATGCTTAATTTTTTGTGGGTACATCAGTTTTCACGAAAATGTCTGTAGCGTTTTCACATCCGGAATTAGAACAAGATTATCTCTATTTGTATAATCTGTTATATGTTATACCCCGATCTTATTGTATATTTCTCCGACTTAGTTCATTGTCATCCATAACTATGGCTTTAGGAACCAAACCACTAGTTTGGATACATAAAACAATCTCCACATATTTAAGCACAGTAATCTCATAAATCAATTGATTATTTCATGTCTTCGTCCATGGGTCAATCAAATGATTAACTTTGAAGAAAGTGTAATAATTTTATCATGTACAAGGTACTACTCTCAAGTAAGAGGATAGAATTCACAGATCATTCTGATAAACACATTTTTTATGGTGCTTGGTCAATGACCCACATCCCAGACCGTTATAGTATAGAGAAGGGGCTATCAATCCATTAAGGAGTTAGTTTAATACAATGCAATTGTGTTTAATGGTCGTAAGTCAAGCTGAGATTTAAAAGTTGGATTTTTAAGGTAACAAACTATTAAGACTTGGAGTTGTGTCACTTAAGACCATAAAAGAAAACTAAAGAGTAATTTTTAGAAATATTAAACTAGAGATGATGACTTAAACGATTTAACTTTCTGAAAAAGTAAGGATTTTAAGATGAGTCTCATGATGTTTTGGGGATTCTCAGATTTTCATGTCAAGTAAGCTTTACATCGCACCAAGACTTGGTCTTTGATGATGATTCTTAGGTGAAGAGATCCACAAATAGATTAGCCCATGGTTTTTGGGTCTAACCCCTTTGTAATCTTGTCACCAGGACTACCTCTCGCATAGCAGTACAACAAGGAAAACAAGCAATGACTAATCATCCTTATAGAATCGTGAACCCCCCCCCCCCCCCCCCCCCAAGAAAAATAGTATCCTAGGCTAAGAATTGTTTCACTTTTGTTTAAGGTTCCGGATAATTCCAAGTGTGAAGTTCACAAGGGACGCCATTAACCTAGGCGATCAATCTTGACTGATCTATAAGAAAGGTAACCAAAGAAGATTCGATATTTAAGTATAAACTGAGCAAGAAGTTCAATCCGAGAGCTCCTTCTTCCTTTAACCCATCTTAAAACCCTTAAGACAACTACTCACGCACCATTAGTGAAGCTTCAAAATTCATAGGGATGAGAAAGCTAAACATGGCTAATAAGCAATAAAATAAGAGGAAAACCAAGAAAATGCAAACATTTATTAAGGAATACAAGATTACAACCTTAAACAATTAAAAAATAAGCTTAAGGGTTCAAGCTTTAAACAAGCTTCAATGGTGAGAAAGAGAGAGAGAAAAGTCTCGATAAAGAAAACAAAGATAAATCATATAAGAAGTAAAATTTATACTGTCATTTCTTGTGAAAATGACGTATTTGTAGGAAAAGTAGAAAACCCTATACCCTGGGACCACTTTTCCAATAACGGGTTGTTCTTGGCGTGTAGCGCAATGAGGTGAAGATGTGGGAGCAGACCGCGGCACGCTTGGAACAGTACAGAAGATTTGCATCAGCTTCGGATATAAGGCTCCGACTGGGTTATATCGGGGACACACCATTGCAGCTGTTTGTTGTGCATTCTTCATGTCATCTTTATCGGCCTGAAACCATTGCGGCTGCTCGATGTTTCGAGGGAAATCATTTACTTTGTTCCTCCGGCTTTCAAATCATCTTCCTTCCAAACCCAAACCTTCTCCATGTATTGAGTACCTGAGTAATACTCCAAATATGTAAGAAAATGCAAATATTCTATCATACTGCTCCTTAGACCTATCATAAGTGCAACAGTATGAATACCAAGAAGAAAAAAATGTTTGAATACAATCCTAAATATTATGAAATACACATGAAAATGGTGTATATTACAGGGATATCACATTCCATACTGAAATATACGCTCCTTTTTTAACTCTTTTAATTAACCTTGTTAACTAGAGACTGAGCTGAGATAAGATTCTTATAGCCATAGAATTATCTCAAGTTAGGCCAATTTATTATTATTAACATGTAGATGATATGGATGTATAAGAAGAGAAAAATATTGAAACGTAATATAAGTATACAATTGTAGTTGAGTTTGAATATGTCAAATATATAATTTGTTACCTAAATGTTTTTTTGACTTTATTTAGATTAGTATTTTAATAAATATTTTTATTTTGACTCTCACCTACACAATTAATTATTTAGGTCAAATATAAAATTATTTCCTTAAAGTAAAAATACAAAATATCTTACTGTGTGTTGCATATATATATAGACAATGTTGATAAGAATATATTCAGTACAAGATAAAAAAAATTCATAAAAAAATTTAGAAAAGTTTTTATTAGCTTTTTCATCATGAAGTCTTCTACTTTGTTTGTAGTCTCTTGTGTTCTCATGTTTTCCGTGATGCATAATATTAAAGGTAAGATATATATATATATGTTTTTCTTAAAAAATTGATCGGTTATTCGGATAATGAAAACATTAATTGATTGATGAAAAAATGTTATGAAAATATTGTACTTTCTTACATTATCAATTTTATATCTATGATGTTTTCTTCCATTATCTAATATTTTGTTGTTGTTATAAACCAGTGGAGGCAGTATACCGTAGGAATAAAGTTGTTTACTATTTTCAAGGATCAACATGCGGTTCTGATGGTGCCCAACAATGTGTACGCGAAATTCAAAATAATTACTATCCTCGTTGCAATTGTAGTAATGGAGGCGGTGGACATTATTGTACATGTTTTCATGTATAATTTATCTTGATATGATTTACTGTATCTTCATATCTAAAATATATTTAATAAAATCTCGATATTAATCTGTGTTATGGGTGGAAAATATTTTTCTTATGCATATAATACACTCTTAAAAATGATGAAAACTTTGGTTAAATTTAAATCATAGAAAAATAGAATTTTAAAATACATAAACATTTCTTTCCTTTCCACAACATTTTACAAAATTTAACTAATTTTTTATACCTTTTGAAAAATATGGCATTCCATTTTTTTATTAAAGAACATAAATTTTCTAAAATTATCTTTCCATAAAGATGATCATATAAATAATTGATTTATTATTATAATACTTACTAATTTTTGGCAAGCATAATAAAATTTGTATTGTATTATATTTACTAAATAGCAATAAATTTAGAATTACATTGAAATATTCTTTTTTTTTTAAAAAAAGCATGTAAACCATATTTAAAGCAAACACTTTCTAACTTATTAACATGGAATCAATATATTTTTGTTATTTTCATGACAGCCGTTCTTAGATAATTTGATGTAAATTATACTCTACATGTGCAATAAAAACCATATATGATTTATGACAACCATAAGTTATAAAAAATTTAGATAACAACTAAATACAGTATCCACGTGTTGCATGGACAACTATCGACCTTAAATTATAGATTCAAATCTGTGTTTAGTTAGTCTGAAATTAAGTTAAACACAATTATAAAATTCGTGAAATCACAATAGGCAATTAAGATACACTTAAAATTTGCTCAAATTACATAGAAATCCCGAGAAAGAATCTTTTTATATGAACTAGGAACTTTTCCGCGCTACGCGTGGGTTATTATAAATTTTATTTTTAAAACTGTTGAATAAAATTCTGTAATTTTTTGTGTTGAGTAAATATTAAAATAATTTCTTCAATTATTTCATTTCTTTCTTTCTAATATATATAATTTTGATATAAGATGACTTTGAATTAATCCCAAAATACCATTTTTGTCAACTGAATTTGATGTTTTTTAGTACTTTTTGTTGTTTTATTTTTGATTTTTTTTGATGATGAAATTGTTTAAAAACAATTAATCCAACTATAAGAATTTCTCCATGGGGAGTATGAAGATGGGTATCTCCAATTTAAAATTAATCGAAATAAATAGAAAAATAAGTTTGTATTCATAAATCTTAAGAATTATATCTCGAATGAGATACTTTCAGAACCCTTGAGAACTTCCCCAATCCCGACCAAGTTCCCTGCATCTATACATCATGTCGACCAGATCATCCTCTTCATTTCCCCTTTCTTTAGGCTATGTTTAATTGATTGTTATCTGAGATTTCCAGCAAGTTTCATAAATTTCATCAATGACGCTTCATCTCCTTTAAACCAAATTCGGCCAGAGCTCTCTTTTCTTCTGACTGGATGATTCGATACGCATTGTAATTTGTAATTTTTTTGTTGGTCTATTGATGCCATTTCTCTATTTGGTATGATTTTTTTTTTTTTGTATCAACTAAAGAATTATAATTTATGTCTTTTTTTATTCATTGAGTTTAGAGATTGGGTTGCTCCTCACGGTTTTCATTAAAATTAATGTTGTATCCACTTAGCATGTTTTGTTAGTTAGTAAGATGACTCACAACAATTACAAATTAAGTTGAGAGAAAGAACTTATTAAAATTTAGAATGGTTTTATTAGTCTGCCACATGGAGCAATTTAAAAATAATCTTTTTTTGCTGAATGGACCTTTCAATATAGTCTTTTTAATTATGGACGGACTTTTTCTTTTGAGTTAAGCCCAAAAAGAATATATGAATGCTGAATGGTTTTATTAGTCTTGCCACGTGGAGCAATTTTAAAATAATCTTTTTTTGCTGAATGGACTTGTTAATATAGTCTTTTTAATTATGGATGAATTTTTTCTTTTGAGTTAAGCCCAAAAAGAATAAATAAAAACTGATGTGTCACGATTTGGGAGAAGTTTAAATTGGCTGACGTGGATAGCCTCAGAGACTCCAAATAGTCTCTTTCATTTAGTACTAGAAATCTTTTTCCCCCGCGCACGCGCGGGGGAGTGTTTGTACTTTTGATATTTTTATTCTACTTTCTTTTCATTTTATTTTTTAATTATCATTAATTTTTAATCATAATTAATTGCAAGATTTCATTCATTTGATGATTACTTATTTTTATAATTTTTAATCTTTATATACTTTCAGTCATTATTTTTGATCATTAACTTTTTATCCGTCAAAATCTTCAGTTGTTATGGTATATATTTTGTTTCCCATCTCATTTTATTGTATCGAAGATGTAAAGCTGTTGAATCTTTGTTTTTTTATCATTTTTTGGATAATACCTCTAAAACTCTAATCATGCGATAATTTTGCATTTGCATTCTATAATTGAAATAAAATCTTCCTTTAAACGGAAAAGGAATACCAGGAGAGGAGAAGCAATTAATTTTTGACGCCACCTGTCAATTTCTCACTGATAGTTTTTTGGCATCATTTTAGAGCTGACGTGGCAACATTTTAGCAAGAGTTTCTCTGCTGAGGTGGACACTCCCAGGAGCCCCAAACAAAGACTTTTATTAGTATAGATTACTTATTTTTATAATTTTTAATCTTTATATATTTTCAGTCATTATTTTTGATCATTAACTTTTTATCCGTCAAAATCTTCAGTTGTTATGGTATATATTCTGTTTCCCATCTCATTTTATTGTATCGAAGATGTAAAGCTGTTGAATCTTTGTTTTTTATCATTTTTGGATAATACCTCTAAAACTCTAATCATGCGATAATTTTGCATTTGCATTCTATAATTGAAATAAACTCTTCCTTTAAACGGAAAAGGAATACCAGGAGAGGAGAAGCAATTAATTTTTGACGCCACCTATCAATTTCTCACTGATAGTTTTTTGGCATCATTTTAGAGCTGACGTGGCAACATTTTAGCAAGAGTTTCTCTGCTGAGGTGGACACTCCCAGGAGCCCCAAACAAAGATTTTTATTAGTATAGATTTAGTATAGATGAGAGAATTTTAACACACATGTCAAATCTTAAACTACTTAAAATTGAATTTAACTGATGAGTAAACATCATTTTTTTTTAAAAAAAAAAGAAAATTATCTTGTGACAGTGAACTGCTCTTACAAGTTACAAGTTGATAATTCTTTTATTACGAACCCTTTATGGAAAATTCAGATGTGAAAACTTTAAACTTGAAAATCCAACTTTACATTAAAACACAAATTTTTTAAAACCTAATGTGATATAGGACCAGTGGTGTGGCCTTACATTGAGAATATAAAACGAAAATGGTTTTATAACTCTCTTTACTTGATTAGGGAACATATTTGAAATGGATTGAGATGAAGGTTAATCAACTGATTGTGTAACTCTCTTTGATTAGGCTGGTGGATGGTATGAAACAAGTAACCAAGGTCGATTGAGAAAAGCCAAAAATCTTATGATAAATCTAAGAAGTCAAAGAGAAGGGATTACATACAACTTTTTAGTAATTTTGATATAAATTTGTCAAAAACAAAGAAAAGGTGTTTCATTCATACAATTCGGTGAATTGAAAGTACAGCTTTCTGAAGCTTTTATAGGCGTATAAATGAGCCATGATCTTATATGCCCTTTTTAGAAAGATAGAAATTCACTATACCATTCATTAATCTACTATATCCTTATGCTTATTGAAGACTATGTGAAAACAATTTTGCCTCTGTCAAATTAAATTGCAATTTCCAGATTTACAAAATAATAAAAAAACATTTATTATCTCTCTCATTCTCCCTCTCTCTCTGGGCCTACCAATGTTATATGTTGTAATTCTATTGGCTATCGAGTTTTTAGATATTTCTTTTTACATACTATTTATTTTAGATCAATTGTTTTATAGTAAATTTTTTTAATTATAATTGTTTTACCAAAATTCTTCATTTTCATACCCTATAAGTAGAGACTTGTTTTATTTCATTTGAATATAAAAAAGAATATTAAAAATAAGTGGGATATGAATTTAAATTTATAAAATTGGAACCCAAAATAGTATTTATAAAGTTGTATTATTAAACTAAATTAAACTTATATATAATAAATGTTGTAAACACATACTATTTTTTTTATATCATATTGGTTGTTATCAAAGAACATACACAATAAACTTCTTATACTTTTAAGGTCACTTTGTAATTAACAAGCAATGTATGTAAAAAAGTTACAGAAATATAGTTTTCAAACATTAACGCATTAAACACTTTATATCGTATGTTAATCAAGTTAAATAATAATTTTAAGGTGGTGTAAAACTAATTTAAATCGAAAACAGCCAAAGTATAACTATTTACATTTTCGGTACAACTGCTAAATCGTGGACAACTATGTGTAAAAGTTTGTTGGCCCACATGACTATTGCGGCGCACATGTGACTATTGCGGCATACATGCGGGATATATTTTTATTATTAATGAATTTTTTGGTGGCCTCATGCGAAAAACTCTATTTTTTGTGTGTTTTCCCAAACTATTTGTTTTTTTTTTAATTTCTCTAAACCTTTAATATTCGTGTAAGTGAATTTCGATTTCGCTATGAGTGAATTTTGATTTCTCTTTGGTCAATTTGGGTCAGTCAATCCCGATTTCGATTTCGGTTTCGCTCTGAACAAATTTCGAATTTACTCTGGGTTAAGTTAATTTCGATTTCTATTTCGAATTAAAACCAAACAATAACTAAAAAAAGTTATACTAAATAGTACTAGTTGTTCTAATAATTCATACAAGTTATACTAAGTAATATTAGTTGTACTGATAATCCAAACAAAGTTATACTAAGTAAGACTTGATGTACTTGTAGTCCAAACAAAGTTATACTAAGTAATATTACTTATATTAACAATAACACGTACCATTCCATATGTATACATAGCAAGCACAAATCCTCCATCAGCCGCAATTTTTATCCTTTCAACCCATTCTTTAAGCTTGTCAAACACAAATCAATCTTGAGCGCCCTTAAGATAGATCGTGTATGGATTTTCCATGTGTATAACACCTAACCACGAACGTTTCACTTTCACTCCACTTATGCCAAGAGATACTGAAGATATATATGATGCGTAGACAGAGGAACGTTCAATACGAAATTACAATATTTCTGTAAATTTTTCTACATACACTGCTTATTAATTACAAAGTAACCTTAAAAGTATAAGGAGTTTATTATATATGTTCTTTGATAATAACAAATATGATATATATATATATATATATATATATATATATATATATATATTAATACATGTTTATAACATTTATTATACATAAGTTTACTTTGGTTTAATAATACAATTTTATAAATTTCAATTTGTATCTCATTATTCTTAACATTTTGTTTGTATCCAAATGAAATAAAACAAGTCTCTATTTATTGAGTATAAAAAATGATGAGTTTTGGTATAAAAATTATAATTAAAAAAAATTTACTATGAAATAATTGATCTAAAATAATTGGGATGTAGGAAAAAATATCTAAAAACTCGATAGCCAATAGAATTACAACATATATTGTTGATGTGCCCAGAGAGAGAAGAGAGGAGGAGGAGAGAGAGATAAGAGGATATTAGATCCCACAGGGTTGGGTGCATGGATAAAACTTAGGTATAAAATGTAATTTTTAACACTTAGTTATGATAAACAAATAATATATATTTTCTCTTGACTAAAGATAATTCATAAAGAAATACCTATTAGAGTGTGAGCTTTTTAGATTATGGAATTAGAACAAAGGGCATCTTAGATGAAAACTCCTTATAAACATGATAACAGATGTTCTAAGCAATAAAATTAAGAGAGAATTATGCAATAATAGAAGAAAATAATTGACGAAATTAGAAAAGCTTGTTTGGTGCCATGTTGAAGATCAGGTTGTGGGCTTTGATGAGAGAGACAACATTTGAGGAGGTTAATGTGATATTTATGTCTGAAGATAGGCTTTTAATGTGAGATGACCTTGATTTGATTAAGGGTCGTGATTAAGTGGTGGAATGCTGATATTGTGCCTTGATGAAAAATGGACAAATTCAAAAAAGAAAATGTTCTTCTTTTCTTTGATTTCTTTCTCCTTGATTATTTGGATGTATCTGGACGTGTTTAAGGTTTCTATATGGTATATATGCTCATTTTGGTCGTGAACGGTCTTTGCTTTGCAAAGAAAATGAAAGCTCTCCTTATTTGGCAATGCAAGACCCATTTAATTTAAGTGTGGTTGAGGTTCAGGCTGATTCTGTGGTAAGTTGTCTTGGTTTTGGATAAAAGACCCCAAAATAGCATATGTATCTCTCCTTGGTTGGGAGGAATGTGGGCTGAGCTGAAAAGTTCATTACAAGGCTAATAAGCCTTATCAGGTGGTAAGTGGTCTAGTTTGGTAACTCCGTTCAGTTTTGGTCCGGTTCATGTGGTGTTTGACTTGATAAATGTGGTTTCCATGGGGGCTCGGTTGATGGAAATGTTCTTCTTGTTCACGATTCAAGTTTTGTGGCTCCTGGAATGCTTCGTAGAAGTCTTCTTAAACTCTAGTTCATCTAAGTGAGTCTTCTTGTGGCATGATTATGTCTTTTTTATAACAAAGGGGTTCTATTTGACAAATAGTCTTCTTTTCATGTATAGAAATGCTTAGTAGCTTTGTCCTGATCTGGTTTTAACTTGATGGTCTCCGAGTGCTTCTCATCTAGTCTTCACATCTAGTCCAACAGATGGTTTGATGTCTGCATCATACCTTCTTCCTAAAACATATTTTGACCTCAAAACTGATTTATCTGTACAAAGATAGAGAAAGTTATTTGAGTATATTCGAATGAGTTTAGAGATATACCTCCAAATTTGTGTCCGCTCGGTTTTGTGGCGCATGGTGCATCTTGTGGGGATTCTTTTATCAACAGTGATGCAAGGACACTTTTCTAAGCTCCTGCGTTGTCTTCTTAGTCAACAGTGGTCCATACTCTCCATGGTCATGTTTCTGATCTGAAAGTAAAGTAGTTTGTTCTCCTTTCTCTAATTGTTTCTCTTTTGTACTTACACCTGTTCCAACTCTTTCTCACAAAAACAAGTGCATTACACCAGTTATAGAATTCTTATAATATGGATAAAATTAGAATTGACCTTTAGTGATATAAGCTTTTTCATGTTTTTAATTAACAAGTTGACCATGTCTTCTAAGTATTGTCTTGATTTTATGTTTTTAGCCACAGCTTTTTCGTATTTAACTATTTTAAGTTTTTGAAAACAGCAAAATGATTTAAAATGGAGAAAATTAAACTAAAACATGATTCATAAATGATTTCAAGACAAAACAATCAATCAAGACTTCAAATCTTCAAGAAGTTAAATTTCAAGCGGCAAATAGATCCATTGTACCAGAATTACGACCACAAATGGATTCCTTACAAGACCATTCTTTGGATGAGATTTTTTGGAGATCAAGCCTTTTGAGTAAAATTTCATATGCAAGTGGAATAAAGTCAGTTGAGTTCATGGGTAGAGAGACACCTGATTTAGTGCAATATTATGGCGACCAAACGGAGCATCCGGATGAAATAATGTCAGACAATGACTATGGGCTGCGGTCGATACTCTCCAAGCCAAGGGAGTCCTCATCTTCATTCTCACAAGACTAGCCTCAGCCAAAATCATGTCTCAAGCTGAGGTTAACTTCAGTTTCTAGGAAATTTCATTTTTTTGCCATTTTCTTAATACTAATCGATTTAGATAGTTATACATTTTTAATTTTAGCCTCTTGGTCAACAAAAAAACTCATAAGTACATAAAAGTCACAACCTAGAGAGAAGATTAGGTATTATTATTGCTTGTGGATATAAAAAGCATCCACAGAGGAGATATTGCTTTGTACCACACATATAAGATTTCTAAAAACCCTTTTCTTTGTATTTTTATTATGATATCTATTAAAATTTGCTGTGATTTCTGCATCATGTCTTAGTATATCAATTTGTTAAATTGAAAGAAATCATTAGTTGCATAAAAATGTATCTTAATTTGATTGTTTGATGGTGTGATTACATGTTCTTCATCTTTACTTGTTAATATTTCATAATTTATTTACTAAAAATTTAAAAGTATGGTCTAAGGAGTTTAGAACCACAAAATTTCTAATAACATGAACTAGTATTTGGTGAGCTACGTATAGTAACTAACAAATGCTGAGTTGCATATTTAGTGAACAATAGTTGAACTTAGTCGATTAATGCATATTTATATCTTACAATAACCAACAAAAGTTCGAGTCTATTAATTTGTTAGGTATAGTTATTGGAACCTCAACAGTGAAAAGATTATAAAATATTGTTTTCTATTCTAGACCACAAAACCATAAACATATCATATCGAGTTTATTTCATGTTTCTTGAGATTATCCTGAATATATAACAATTTTCCTAATTGCTTACAAACCCGACTTTTTAATTGGTTTCAATTTCTCTCTCAATTTTTAATTGTTATTTTCTTTCATTGTGTTCACCAATGACAACATTTTGTGACAATTCTAACTTTTTTAAAAAATTTACGTTTTGCAGTGTGATCATACGATATTCTGAGGATCAATAATACTAGCTATACTAACCTATTTAGTGGCCACTTGCAGCTAGTTCCAGTTGGATGAAAAGTCACTCTCCATCAATCAGAAGTGGAGTGGTAGTCCTTTTTTTCCTTTGTTTACTTGATGTTCTGCTGAGGTTATAATTCACATCACCAAAACCAACAGTTAAAAATGACCAAGTATTTGGGATCAAGATAATTATGCAAGGTTTGCATTTGAAGCCCCATACTCTTATTGAGAAGAAATAAAAGAGCTAGTAGACAAAGAGTTAATGGAGAAAGCTCTGATCAACCACAATACGATCCTTGACCCGAGTAAAGATCAGAATCTTTCCATGCTCCATCCACAAAACACCACCAGCTCTCAGTCAGTGTGGAGGATACTATCGATCTGATTTCCATTCCTATTTGCCTATCTCTAATATGTGTGCCTCTTCCCAGGAACATCCTTCCCTTTCTGCCAACTGTAGGATATCCTGTGGGTTCTGATCCTTATTATTGAAACAAAATTATTACGAATTTTCCAAATATACCATATAATCCATGGAAAATAGCTATCTGTAAGATCCTTTGGAAATCACCAGTACAAATAATCCAAATTTGCATAAACTGATTTCATAGGAAAAACAATCTGATGAGACAGAACCTTAGAAAGAGCCCACGTCTGAACCGCTAAAAGACATTAAAAGAGGACATGATTAATGCTCTATTCCTCTATTCCACATCACATACATTGTAAATCGCACTGAATTCCACGAGAGCGTGAATTTTTCGTAAGTGAGATGCATCCGGATCCAACTTGCCACAAAAAGTGTTGTAACTTTGGGGGGCAGTTAATTTTCCATGAGTGTACCACTATCGATTTTACGTCCGGACCATAGTAAACCTCTGCTATACCCATGTCCAGGTATAAATTTTTCTGTTTTGTAACCTGATTTAACCGTATATTTTCCATATTTTGTGAAATACCACTCATAGGTATCAGGCTGAACCAGCCGACTAGTCGGCATCCACTGAATTATAGCAACATCCTGAGGGTGACTAACTGCCTCAACTAGCGGCATATTCTACGTATGAATAGACATATCAATCAGATAATCAACCGTACATGGGGGTAGTGTTAAAATTTCAGTTTGCTGATCTCGGGTGAAAGGCAGGGATCCAGGGGTCACTCCATACGGAAATGGATTTCCCTAATCCTACCCGTTTGATTAGTCATTTTTGAACCAGAGATCGAGTAGAGATAATACTTCTCCAGCCATAAAATGGAGAATAGGCTCTGATAGGATCCAATGGATCCGAATTCCAATAATACCGACCTTTAAAAGGCTTTGCAAATAAAGAATCTGGTCTATCAATAAACTGCCATAACTGTTTAGCCTATAACATCGTATTGAAACTTTAATTGCTCGGACTCCAAGTCCACCATTACTTTTATCCCAACACAAATTATCCCATGACATCCAATGTATGCCTTTTTGATAACCACTAATACTCCACCAAAACCGTGCAATCACACTCGTCAGTTTCCTCGTAACATTTTGTGGTAATCGGAAACAAGACATAACCTGAGTTGACAATGCTGTCACAACCGATTTAATCAGGACCTCTTTTCCTCATCTTGACAGTAAGTGTATTGTCCATCTATTAACTCTATCTTATGACCAACTTGTAATGATGATTTAGAAAAATTAATCATTTGTTCCGAAACTGCCTCATAGTCCTTGAGAATCCGTAAAAAAAGCCTGGCACTCTTCTTTCGTTGCTTTGCAGAGGAAAAGGCTATCATCGGCAAAAAAGAAGATGGGAAATCGGAAGGCTCGCGCGAGCAACTCTAATACCCGTGATCATCTTTTCCCTTTCTACTTTCCTAATATTGGCAATTAGTGCCTCCGTACACAAGATAAAGAGGTATGGAGATAAATGATCCCCTTGCCGGAAACTTCTGTGTGGAACAAAATGTCCTTGCGGCTGTCTGTTAAGAAGTACCTTGTATTGAACTCAGGTAATGCACTGCATTATCCATGAAATTCAGGCATGTGAAAAATCCATTCGTCAAAGAAGAGTTTTGAATGAAAGACCACTCCACCCGATTATAAGCCTTGCTCATATCCGTCCTTATAGCCATTAACTTTTCCTTACAAGAAGGATTTGTCCGCAATCCATGAAACATCTCCTCAGCTAATAGAATATTATCTGAAATTAACCTTCCTGCGACAAAAGCTGATTGCGTCTCCAACACCAAAGCTGGCAGAAACCTCTTAAGTCTTTGGCATAGGAGCTTGGATATAATCTTATAACGTACATTATAAAGACTGATTGGTCGTAGTTCCGTCATACGACATGGTCGTGCCGTTTTAGGGATCAAACAAATATTTTTCTGATTTAAATGCGCATCAAAGATTCCAGACCGAAAAAATAATTAACCAAATTCACAACATCTCCCTTAATAATGGGCCATGCATGCTGGAAATATAAAACTGTCATCTCATCTGGCCCTAGAGCTTTTTTCGGATGCATCATGGATAATGCTTGACGAACCTCCTCCTCAGTGGCTACCACAGTCAGTTCGGCATTAATACTATCTGTGATGGACACTGGGACCTCTTATAAGAAGGTTTCAAATTGTGAGGGGGAAGACGAAGTAAATAATGTCTCAAAATGTTGTACCGCCACTTGCTCAATCTCTACCTAAATCAGTGGTGACCCACTCGTTCCTTTTGTTATGTACACCAATTGTTCTGTTCTGAACTCTCCTTTACTTAGTCAGATCATGATAGAATTTTGTATTCCGATCCCTAGACGTATGCCACATATTGTGTTTCTTCTGTTGCCAATATAACTCCTCATCACGATAAGCTTCCTTTGACTTCTGCGTAATCTCGAGAACCTCACCCAGAGTTCGACTATTATCATTATGTACCTACTCCAATGCTATTTTAACTCATTTATTTGTTCATTACCATAAGGTAAATTTTCCTTTCTCCAAACAGATATTTCATGACGGCTTCGAGTGGTATCTACATAATTTGATATTATATATATTTCTAATGTTTTATTGTTCACTTTATAAAATGGTTAACAGTTCTCAAACTTTCACGTTTATTAATATATTTAAAAATAAATTAACCAACAGAAAAAATAAAAAAAATTTAATAAAATATATTTTTATTAGATTAATTTATTTCTCAAAAACAAATATTTTCGCTTTAAAAGCGCGGGTCAAAATCTAGTATTTTATTGGTATTGATACCAATCGGTAATAAAATTATGGTAATGGAAAATTCTTCATTTAGAAGCCATACATTTAATTAAATAAACATATAGTAATTATATTTATGCATAAAATTATATTTAATAAATATTTGTATAGATATTTTACTTCTCGCAGAATGCAAACTACTACCTAGTACTATGTTAAAATCGATGCAAACCCCAAGCCTAGAAGATGGATCTTAGCAACCAGACTGAATCAAAGGATAAGCCAAACAATCCCTAGTTCTAAGTTAAATAATTTCATTTCCAACATTCAAAAGGAGAAGACCAAGGCTAACCATGAAGTGCCACTCAAGAACGATTCACAAGTTCAAGCTAGAGCACAAATGGTGGTACCGAAAAAGGGAACTCAAGAAAACATTAGTGTAAAGATAAGCTCATTGTAGATGATTAAGCCGCAAGCAACTTGCCAATGGTTTAACGGAGCACTAAAACTAAGAAAAGAGAAGTCAGAGGCTATACCTACAACTCAAGCAAAGAAAATTCAAACACAATCAGATCATCAAACCGTGATGCACAAGCATAGCCCTAAAACATTATTTTAACTGTAAGAATGGAACAGTATGTTATAGGTGTCTTCTCAAATTTCATTGTGCTGCAACATATCAAACTAGACCCATTGAGATTTTCCATTCAATATAACTAAAATCAGATTTATCTAACAATAGTTTAGTTCAATCAAGTTTTGAAATTTCCAATTTTCTTATCATGCATTTGTCTTTGCCAAAGAATTTTAATTCAGGTGACACTAAGGAGCATAGACATCAGAAAATGAAACAGAAGTCTATAGTAGCCATGTTCAGAAGTAATCATATCACCAATATACCGAGATATAAAGCTTTAACAAACCGCCCTCAGAACCTTTGTGAAGATCAAGCTTCGACCATTGTCAGCTGACCTAGCTCATAAAAACACCACACTTGAGTCAGAGAATTAAGCCAAACCCTATACATGGTATTTTATTATGTGGAACTTATGAGTTTATTCAATATTGGAGTAATCTTTTAACTAGACATAATTTCAAATACTTTGTTTTCAATGACTCTATTTTTAGTATAATGCGTTTGATATTTTCCCTCAGTTTCAAGAATAAAAAAGGTACCATAGGAGTGTGCAAGGACTTGAGAGAAACCACACAGAGTTTAACCATGGTACTATCAAAGGAACCAAAGCTAACATTGTGTTTTTGCACTAATGATGAAAAAGAAGTTGTCACTCATTGAATCAAGAAGAGCCACTGGATCCAAAACCACCAACCAGAGCACAGGATCAGGATAGAGGAGTAATCATATCATTCCTGCTCAAAGGAAAGCCATCAAACGTGACAAACAACACGAAATGCCGAATATACAAAAGTAAGATTTAAAACTCATAAAAGAGAATGAAAGCTAACTTGCTTTCTCTTTGGGATGATTGTATAGTTTCGAGGTTTCAGGGTGGAAACATCTTTCAGGGGAGGGTATGATGCAGGCATCAAACTCCATCACCATCCACGAAGAGGAGAGTAAGGAGCCAAGGCAAGCTAGGGAGACAAATGAGCGATGTTCAGCTCAAATGGAGACCAAGACAAAACACTCCAGCTCAACAACCACTTGGGATATACACTCAACTCATATAGAGCACACCAAAAAGAAAAAAATCCCCAAAGATTTCCACATGAAGAATATATTGAAGTTACAAACCGGCAGACCACTGATGGATCCGATGAAGACATATGATAACTCATTGAAGAATTCCGACCAAACCAGGAGGAAAAAGCAACAAATCACTTATTTTGTATTCTTAACTTATCAAAAGCACACCAAAAATTGGATTTATATTGAAATAAATTATGGTCTAGAAGTTATTTAACTTCTAAACCAAAGGAGGTCCGACTTACCTTATTTAGAAGCTCACGAGTTTATACAACGAAAAATCAACATTGGCAACCAGGAGACTTTTTTTTTAACTTCTAGAAACTTTATACAACACCTTAATAAGTACCAGCTCACACTGAATCAGGAGGATTCCCTTATACCATCAATAAAAATAATTGGAACCAATCATGGAAAGTATGAAGATCGATTGGTTTACACATTCTCAAACCAGGATTTGGTGACTTGGAGACATTTCCCACAAACTAGAGATAATAGGAGACCTCATCAGCTCAACCAAAATGCACATGATCATTTGGGAAAGCATTTGGACTGAACTTCTTTATCTGGATTCAAGCACATTCACCCCCTTTGTTATCATAATTCACCGAAGGCTATTTTCCCAAGATGCATCATTTCATCCAATGAATCTAGACACTCCAATACATCACTAGTTTGTGGTCATCATATTAAGATTCAATTAAATCAACAATACCCCTCATTGAGCCAAAGCTCAGCCTCCACTCTAACGGTTAGTTTTCAATTAATGAGGCGAATTGATTCTGTTTTAATTCTTATATTATTGTAAATGAGCACTATATAAGCTCACCATCATTTTCATTGTAAATACACGCTTTCAGTCATGAGTAATACATAAATTATTATCTGTTTCTCAAAGATGAGTCTTTGAGTTGTTTTTTGTTCTTTAGAAACTAAAGTGTGTGATTCACTTGAGTTCTATAGAAGATCGTCAATTTAGTTGTTTACGTGATTTAGATAGCTTTCATCACTTAATGATTGAGAGAGAGTCAATCATCTCTATTCACCATTCCATCACTGATTGAAAGAGGCAATCAAACCATCATCCACAATCCATCTCTATTTCTAGTCACCTCCGCAACCAGCTTGTTTCTTTGAAAATCGCTCGATCAATAAGACATATGAGTGATTCCCAGTCTTACGTTAGAACCATTATTCAGAAGTCTCTTGACTTCATCATTGATTTTTGCCGATCTTTTCGGTCCCAGCTTCTTTCGCTTTTGTTTTACTGATTTGTAAGTTTCTTAGAATATAAACTCATGAGAGATAGTGTAAATGAGAATGTGTGGCATATCCTGCGCAGACCATGAAGTTTGTTTTTTTTTTGTTTTTTTTTTTCCTATCAAAAGAGATAACAGCTTTCCTTTTAGGAAATCTTCTAAGAATGTGCCAGTGTTTACGCATCTTAGGGCTTTGATTCATTAATTATCACGCGGTTCACTTCTTCCAAGACCGGTGGGTCTTTAATAACAAAATCTTCTTTAACCATGTTAACCATATTTATGAGATATGCTCTCTGCATATTATGGGAGGCCATGTAGCAGCATCTCTAGATCATTTTGCTCCCTCTTATCATTATCATCCACGAATCTCTCGTGATCTTGACACATTGATAGTAAATTGAGGGCACTGCCTTCAATGCCCTGATCCATAAAATGGCTGAGGATCGCATTGTAAATGGACGGTCCTTCAACTACTAAGAACTTGCTGTTAGTTTTCTTTGGGTCAACTCTTATGGGTAAAAGTACAGAACCGACTGAATTCACGGTTTTCCCAGTGAAGCCGGATAATTTTTCTGTTTGGTTATTGATTTTTTGGACGCTCATCTGTCTAAAAGTTTCAACAAAAAAATGTTCACCGAACTTTCGGTATCAACCATAACCCAGAGCGACTTGAAAATCCCTGAGACCACCAAGGTATCGTCACTAAAGGTGATCTTCCAAGCCGTGCTTTCAGAGGATCGTGCCAATGAGTTGACCATAATTTCTAGGGTGATCTTTTGGGATAAAGTTCACCTTTTATGGGGATTTTTTGTTTTTAACAGGTTTCTCGGGAAGGTGATAGAACCATACCCTTAAAGTCACCAGTAAAATACTTTTCATTAACATCTTTTGAAGGCCGTTCATTTTTTTGGATTGCACAAAATGGTTTTTGTCGCGTCATCCTTTTCTTATTTATTTTTTTGGAAAAGGAGAAGCACCTTTTACACAGTAGAATACTTGCTCACCCGTTGCAGCTTTCTTGTGTTGATGTATAGACTAGGCAGCCCCCTATTTCTTGGTGCCAAATTATTGTATCAAAAATTATAATTGTCAAAATTTGTAAATTGGAATAGCCTGAGGAACGGGATCGTTTGGGAACATAAGAAAAAAATGATTGGCTTTTTGAGAAAATATTTAAGAGTTTGAACCAAGTGAAGAGGTAAGCAAAGTGAGGCAAGAATTGAGAGAAAGTGGGAGTAATCAGGTTATAGTATTGATGACTTTGTAGTCTTTTTACAAGAATTAATACAATAGTATAAGAAGAAATAAGTAGAAAATTGTATTGAATGTGTGCATAGAGAATGTTTTGCCATGTCTTATATCCTTCATCCTATTTTTATAACTTCAATTAATGCTCAACGTCTACATTTACTCTGCTTGATTTGACATTTACTTCAATGGATTCGGCCGTTACGAGTTAAAGCATTTTATTACTCTTTTGAATAAATCGTCGGTTCACTTCGGAGTTGATACCACGTGGATTTGACCGTATTACTTACCAGAAAAAATGATTGCTACCTACATGAAATAAATGTCATCACATGATTTACACAAGCAGAGGATACTAATGTATTCAAAACTACATAAACTATATGGTTAACATAGTGACATGTATGATATATTATAATTATAATTATACAATTATATAAAATTTTATTATCATTATAAACTTTAAAAATATACTTAGATAATATATTATATAATATGTTAATATAATTAAAATTTATATAAACTTTAAAAATATTATAATTATCAATGGTCAATAATTTGTATATTATATATTTATGTACTTTTAAAAGATCTTATTACTTTATTGGCTATATTTAGTATATAAGTTCATATATATATTAAAAATAACTTTATTATTAGTATGTATACCAAAATCCTTATATATTATCAAATATCTATATTTGACATATTTTACACTTTAAGTTATTATGATTTTTTTTAATAAATAGCTTATAGTTTGTCTTTTTAGTATTATAACAACATTATATTCTCAATTTCTAATTTTTATTCATTAATTATATACATACATATATTACATCCATATAAACTATTTTTTCTCTTTTCTTATGAAAAGTTGTTTTACATCATATAAAAGTTAGCAATAAATGATATTTAAATTCAAATTATAGAAAAAAAAAACCAAAATCAATTAATGTTTAAGAAAAATAAAATTTTATATTTGATTCATTTTGGTCTAAGATTTAATTGATTTTGGGTTTCTATAATTTATATTTAAATAAAAAATATATGTATATTTATATAGCTTAATTTAAAAAATTAAGTTTTAATTGATTTTAGTTTTCTATAATTTGAATTTAAATATCATTTATTTATATATTTTGTGATGTAAAATAATTTTCATAAGAAAAGAATGAAAATAGTTTATATGATGTAGAATATACATATATATATATATATATATATAGATATAATTAATGAATAAAAATTACAAATTGATAATATAGTGCTGTTAAATATACTAAAAACAAAATGTAAGTTGTTTGTTGAAAAAAACATAATAACTTTAAGTGACAAATATGTCAAATATAAATATTTGCTAATATATATAAAAATTTTACTATAAATATTATAAATAAATTGATTATTTATATATACAAACTTACATACTAAAATATAACCAATAAATTAACAAGGTATTTTAAAAGCACATAAATATATAATATATAAATTATTGACAATTAATAATCAATTAGTTATTAATCTTATATAATTATAATTTTTAAATAAATAATTAATTTTATATAACTATAATTTTTTCATATTATATTATAACTAAAAAATTGATTCATTGATAAGTATATAAATTTTAGAGATTAAATATACTATAATATATGTGTATATATATGTATATATATGTATAAATTATTACCATTATAAATATAGTACTTGTAATTTTTTTTGCTAAAGTAGTTCATATAATTTTGAGTAAATTACTTTAATAATGGAAAAGATGGTTGAAATGTTAGTGATATAACACCATTTAGTTCATGCATGTCGTCATTTCAACCATATAGTTTGTGTAGTTTAGAATATGTTAATATTTTCTGCATGTGTAGCTATGTGATGACATCTATTTCGTGTAGGTGGCAATCATTTTTTACTTACTATGTGTGAATCCGAGTTAATGGCTTAACTTCGTCTGAGTTAATGGCTTAACTTCGTCTTGTGACTCTCCACTTCGTTAATGTCTTTTACTCCGTTTATGAACCTGAATAAGTTAATTGGACCTCATATAGTGGACCGAGATTTACACTATCATGATATCTTATTCAAAACTTAATTAACAACTTCTAAAAGGATAAATATTTATCTACAATTTTTCTTTTCTTTTTTTTAAAGCAAAAAAAAAGTTCGAAAAGTGAGAATATAACGTCTCAACCGTCCATACCAGTGGGCCTTCAGATCTTCTCTCAGGCCCATGGGCTTACCCCTTATCCGATAGTCGGTGCATTATATTTGGGAGGCTCGAGAGACTTATTTACTGACCTATAAACACCACATAACCGTTTCATGTGTTTTGTCCTCAGTTATACAATATTGAGAATCTTTTTCCGACAGGTCACCCATCATTTAACTACTACAACTCAATCAAGCTTTATTATGGAGTTTTTTACTGAAGTATAATCCAAGGTAAATGCACTTTAGTAAATTATTTTAAACCTTTCTATATGCACTACAATATATAATAAATCGGAATGTTACAAAAAATCTCGTAAAGACTATCATAAGGGTACCTCGATTAAAAAATTCAAAGCATTGTATTACTTTTGGTTATACTTATACCAATCCATTTGACTAGATAAAATTTGCAATGTCTTTGAAGTCACCCGAAAATTACATGTTTGTACAAATAATCACCACCATCAACGTTAGAATAGCTCATTACTGGGTATGGATATCTTGCCACTTGTGCTTTCTCCTCCATCGCCATCACCTTACCGGAATTTCGATACCACGGTTCTAAATACGGACTAGAAGAAGAAGAAGAAGATGCATTTGATGACGAAGCATTGACGATAACCGATCCCCAATCCCGTTCACCGGTTGGTTCGGTTATCCTTTTCCGTACCAACAATTTACCAACGTCTTCTCTTCTTCTCTGAGTCACGCTTCTTAGTATTGATACCGACAATAGCAAGACCAAAACTGCGTCTTCCTCAGGCAAAAACTCAACGGCTTGATGCTTCCAATCGATCAGAGCCGTTGCTTTTTCCGTTGGATCTTCTTCCGTTGATCTAACCATTGTTACAAAACCTTCCTCGTCTTCTTCACCATCTCCTTTATACTGCATTCTCCGTCCAGTTAATAGCCTAACCTATATCAAAATCCACCACCAAAAGTGTCAAAAACCGAAAAAGAAAAGAATCTTGAATCTTGAATCTTGAAAAATCGTACCAGCGAACAAGACTTTCTTGAATGTAAACTGAGTTCTGATATAGTTCCTGAAGAGTCCCAACGTATCAACAACTCGTCTCCAGTTGAAAATTCCCAAGCGGCCTCCCAATCCACTACCAGTTCTTTAGGCGTCGCTGTTCCAACCACCTTCCCTGTACTAGACGAGCAAAGACAATGATCAGTGTGCTGTTTAAACTGTTCTTGAAACGGAGCATTTTGCAGTTTTTTGTAAAATGTTTTTGCAAAATGTAAACGCAAACGCAAAATACAAAGCAGAGTTTCTCCTTCTTGTCTTCTAACAACGTACCTGGAGCTTTACCGATTGAACCCTCGACATAAGACCAAGAACCTACTCGTATCTCTGTTATCCTCTCCTCTGCTTTCACCGGAGATGGAACTTCACCTCCACGTTTAAACACGCCCTTCCCGACTCTAAACCAAAACAAGAATTAGAACAAAGAGTCCGGTTCAATGAAGAAGAGATAAAGTTCGGTTTACCGTATACGAATAACGAAGCATTCCCGTCCAGCATGATCAAGAACGGTTCGGGTAAGCCATCTTCCTTCTTGAGGCTGGAAGTTGTTTGTTCTTTGAACTGAATCAGATATCATAGCACCTGAATCATCAGTAACTCGATCCGGTACAAACCTCAGCAAGTACGGGGCTTGAACCGGTGGAGTAACCGAAGCAAACACACTCACTTGCTTCCCAAGAAACGTTCCCAACGCTAGAGAATGCGCTCTTAGCAGATCATTCCACAGAAACGCTATCATCCCTTCCGGTTTTCGGCTTCTAAAGCAAATCCCACGATGACGGTCACAACGAGATTCCAAAACTACCCCTTGTGTTCCAAACTCACAGTAAAGATGCCACCCCTTTTGCCACGACCCGTCGCGTGACAAATCAGTCATTTTCTTATCAAGTTGAAGCTTCCGATGACATCTAGCAACTCTCAAACGAAGAATACTTGACTCTTTCACCTCTGCTTTTGGATTCAGCCTTATAAATATACATAACTGCAGAAGGAAAAGAGTCATTTCAGATAACATTGTACTTACAAAATCTCTTACTTAGGACTCAAGCCATTAACTTGCTTCTAAGACAAATCTTGGTCGAATGGACTTATACGCGGTGTTAATGTCTATATCAGACACAGGCCAATAAAACACAGTGTTGTTGCATAGACGAGACTCATCCGCTATTACAGTCAATTCGCCACCTGCTTTATCATATGGTTGATTAAAGTATCTATTCCAAAGTTTCTTTGTTGTTTCCACTTCACTCTTCTCTACGGTTTCTCCATTTCGTACCACTTTCCTCATAATCTCTTCCAACATTTCACCAACATCTTCTGTATATATCGTCGGGTAGCTCTGAAAATTCACCATCCATTCCTCGTTTAATCTACCAAAACAGAACGATAAAACCGAGAAATCGGGAACAAACAACGGACCTGATGTGTGAGCCACATGAGTAGTATATCTGAAGCTGGAAGAAGACGAGAAACCTCGTCCTTGAACTTGTGCAGTAGAAGCAAGAACCCTTTGTAACGTAACCGAGCAGCGATCAAGTAAACGGTTTCAGACATGTAAGGTGCTGAGAACTTGTCCCAGAGAAACCTCTGTTTCTCTACTTCAGTCTTAATATCTTCATTAGCTGATGAAACAATCTCAGGAGAATCAGGATCAACTCTGTTCTCGAAACTCTCATCTGGGTATCTTGTAATCCAGATTTTCTCGCATTGTAGAACCGCGTAATCCTCGTTCTCTTCATCATAAATCGCAGGCTTTCCTATAAGTTTCGAGAATCTCTTTTGACAGTAGTCTCTGTAACTTACCTGAGAAAGATGGATCAAAACAGTAACTTTTAGGTAAAAATAGAAACTTTGGTATTTTGAATGGTTTGTGGAAGAAGTATACAGAGCTTACTGGATTCAAGGAATGACAAAACCAAACCCATTCAATATCAAGAGGAGGTAGAATTATCGGAGGCTTCGAACCAACCGTTAGATCAGAAATCAACGGCATCCAAAGCTCATCGTACCTTCAAGAACACAACAACAAGTGACATTTAATGCCAACACCAATCTAAATACTAAAATTTTATAAACACAGAAAAGTCAAGCTCTTGAAGTGGACCAGAGTATATTCTCAACGGAAACAAAACTTCTTCTTTTTTAGAGATACTAAAAATAGTAAGAAGAAATAAATGAATCTTGACCGTCGGATCAAAATCTCAGGACAAAAGGGGAAGGTGTATTTCACCGTCTGATAGCTTCGGAAATAACTGGTGGGTGATGAAGCCATTGACAGTTTCCGATGGATCTTAAGAGCGCGATGAGGCGTCTCGCCGCCGATACAATATCAGTTCCGATTCTTACGGCGTCAACCTCCGAGATCTCGCTTAGACTCCGTGCCGCCACGCCGTCGGCGAACTCCGATCGTCCTAACGACATAAGCTCCAAAAGAGAGGGAAAGAGAGAGACTGAGTATCAAAGAGAGTAAGATAGTATCCAAAGACAAGACATTGGATTGGAGGTTTTTGTCGAATGAAGAGACAGAGATTGGCGTCTAGAGAGAGAGACGTGAAAGAATAAAGTAGAGTCCAAGTGACCAACAATTATTTGTTTTTTATTATTAAAGAAAAAACAAAAATAGAGCAACAATTACGTTCTTCAACATGATTTCGTTATTTTTAATCATTGTTTTGTATATTTCTTGTTCTCAATTATTATATTTTCTTTCAATATGAAAGCAGACAATCATTTATTAAAAAATGATTAAGAAAAGAAAACGAATCATGTCGAGGCACAAACCACCAAATGCAGATGACAAACCAAACCTGAAATATTATAGTAAAGAACTAAATTAAAAAAGTTGGTGAGTTATGCTTTCTCCGTATACCACTAGCCATACTTGTGTTTTTATATGATTGGATAATATATATATAGAGTAATTTAAACCGAAGAATGCATTTGCGCACGAACTTTTGATAAACCAAAAAAATAAACAAATGGAGTTTTTGTTTTTTCAACCAAAATATATTAAACTAATTTTGACCGGTTTTTAAGTTCTTATATGGAACCATGGTATCCAACGGATTTTGACTTATATGAAATAATAAGTAATTCTGTACATACATTCTTGTAACATCTTATATTGTCCCTAAGACACCATCCATAATAGTTATATTATTATTATTTTGAATATTACTAACAGATGACAATTGATGATGTAAAAATTAGTTTTCTCACATGTTTTATTATTTATTGTTGTGAAATTGCAATTGATGACATCAGAAGTTGTCTTAATTAACTGACATCTCTGTTCAAAATTACGCTAGGCATTAGTCGGGCGGTCGACTCAGATTTAGCGAGTTAACGAAAAATCGGGGATTAATCGGAGAGTACTCGGGACTAGTTTTTAATATAATTTATAATATATTTAATATATTATATATTAAAAAATTTTAAAATATTGTACAATTACTTTTATATAAGATGTATAAATAAATCATAAGAGATGAGATATTTTAAATAAAAATTATTATAATTCAGTCTCTAAATTGAAAAAAACACATTTCTAAAATAAATAAAAAAATCTAAATATCTAAAAAAAATTACATATAGAGACATTGGTTCCCAATGTTATCCAGCTTTATTAACCAATACTTGGCATTTTTAAAAAATATTTTTATATATAACTAAGTATATATATTAATAATGTACACTTAAGTAGTTGATATCACTTGGTCTAGTGGTCTCGTGTCAGTAGTTTTGTCTTGCAAGTGTTAAGTTCGAAGCTCATAAAATGCGTTTTTATCATTTTTTATGTTATTTTATTAAACGGCGAATGACGAAAATGCCCTTGTCTTCAACCTCAGATCTGCGAATTCTGTAACATAATTTTAGCCACCATTCATTTTTCTTCCATGATTTCATCGTTTTTTCTTGTATTTTTTCTTGTTTTCACCTAAATATAACAGATCTATAGTGAAACAATACCGATTTTTGGTAAAATACGATCTACCGCCTAGAACCACCGAATAACACCTTTTCGCCACGGTGACTCTCCGCACACCGGATAATCAGACGAAAACTCGGCTACAAGCCTGCGTTTTCGAACACGGACTGACACTGATAATTACTTTTTCTATAGTGTATAGAAATTATTTTGTGCTTCTTGCAAAACATTTCTTCTTTATCTCTTATCTCTCTTCTTTTTTCCCCCTCCCTCTGTTAAAACTTTCTGATCATTTCTCTTTTATTTTTTATTTTTTACATGTATCTTTATATCAAAAAATCTCAACACACTATATTATTGTTAATACGTTAACAATTAATATATCATCTTATTATAAATGTTATCATATTAATTTCTAAGACAATTCACGATTTTAATTTTAATTTTCATAATTTTTATATGATACGATAATTTAACATTATAAGTATAAACTTTTCGTGATGCCATATTCATTAGCATGTTAATCGAATAGTACTGGTATAAATCACAGTCAGGTTTATGTTATCCAATGATGAATATTATTTCTCAATTTTGAATATTTTGTATTAGAACATTAATACAAATATCATTCCAATAATTATTATGTTTAACACTAAAATTTATGATATAATATGTGGTTTAACACAAAAATTGCATATTCTTATTATATAATAACTGACTCAACATGGTATCTCTATGTTATGCTAATTGGTTTAACCTGATAGTTTCTATGTTACCATGTTACAAGTTTCAAATATTATTGTTAGCATGTTACAAATATCTGATATTGTTGTTAGCATATTAACTGTGTCGGATACTATTATTAACTCGTTAATATTTCATTATAATTGTTATTTGGTGACGAGGAATAGATATCAATTAATATCATGTCATGGAAAATAATTATCGATTGATGACTGGATGAATATGATAATCACTACAAGAAAACAATGATTTTTCCAACAGATGTTTCCAACAATTTGATTTTATTGAAAATTCCCAATAAATTTCCCATAAAATTACGTTTAATATTATATTTGTTGGAAATTCATTGTAAATTTCCTACAAATTTTAGTTGTTGCAATTACATCACATAATTTATAGGAACATCATGGGAATTTTCCAACAAATATTATATTGTTGAAAATTCATTATAAATTTCCGACAAATTTTAGCTGTAGTACTTATGTTGCATAATTTGTAAGAACATTATTGGAAGTTTCCAACAAATATTAGATTATAGGAAATTCATTATAAATTTTCAACAAATTGTAGTTGTGGCAATTATATTGCATAATTTGTAAGAATATCATTGGAATTTTTCATTAAATATTATATTGTTGGAATTTTATTAGAGTTTACATGTACATAGAAGATTTATTTCTCATAATTTTGTGACAAAAAACATGTTTAAAATTTTCCAAAAAATGAAAAAAGGAAAAAAAATAAGAAAAAGAGAAAGAAAAAATACTAAAAAAGGAACAAACAGAAAAGGAAAGAAAAAAACTATAAATAATAGAAATAAAATCAAAATTATATCAATATTGTTCTTATTCTTTAACAGCAGCATTTACACCAATATCTACTTCAAATATTTTATAGAATATTACATTACCATTTCTTATCTATATCGCAAAGATTTTGAAAATATTTACTCACAATCATAATTTTAACAATAATATCTACCTCCACTTTATAATAACCCTAATTGTAGTTTAACAATCTTCACCAGCTCTTCATTTCTCACTGTCCTAACTTCTTTTCTCTGCAGGTAAATCTAATCTCTACTTTTTATTTTTTTTCAATCATATTAGCATATCTATATTGACATATTTCTTCTACATTTTGTTCGATTATCTTTTGTTTATTTATCAAAAGAAGATATGATGGGAACTTGGGAAGACTTTTTGGCTTATAAACGAATGGTGGAGGAGAATCAGACGAAGTGGTTCAGGGTATGCAGCTGAAGTTTAAAGATGTTGATTTCTAGACTACTATGATGCAGAACAAATTTCCAGATGAAGTTTCACCTTCAAAGAGAGCAATTAGGAACACCAGTGAAAACCTTTGAACTTAATTAGTTATTTATTTTCTTTTAAGTGTTTTGGATCTTTATATTTATCTTTATCTAAGTTTGAATGTTTAAGTGTTTTGGATATTTTAATATTTTTAATTATTATGATTTCATTAATATTATTTTTTTAACAAAATTAATTACTATTTTCTATTAATGTTTAATATAATTTTATATATTATGAATAAATTATCTGAAAAAATGTTCCAACGAAAATTTGATAAATGGTTGAACGAAAAAAATTGTTGATAATTTAGAAGAATATAATTATAAATTTCCAACAAATAAAAGATCAATAATTTTCTACGAAGTTCTAACAATTAATGCATCAGAAGTTTTCCACAAATTTCAAAGAAAATGCATCAACAAAATTTTCACAAATTTTCCACAACTTACCAAGACAACGTATGAAGAAATTTCCCACAAATATGTTATCAGTAATTTCCAATAAACCGATTTGTTGGAAATTCGTCGCAAACTAGTGATGATATTCCATCAAATATTTTGTTGGAAATTCCACTATAAATTCCAACATATTTCCAATAAATAATTCGTCAGAAAATATTGACAAATTTCCGACAAACAAAATTCGATGGAAACATTTCCAACAAATTATTGATAAGTGTTGGTTTCCCACAAACATATTCCAACAAATAGAAAGTTTGTTAGAAATTTATTGAAAACATATATTTCCTACAAATTAGTGATTAATATATTTATTGGAATATAACTTTTTTCTTGTAGTTAATTTATGATATGATAACTGGTTTAAAACGATAATTTCATATTTTTATGATAAGATAACTGATTTAACATGATATTCTCTATGATATGTTATTTTATTTAAAATGTTAAACGCAAAATAACATCGTCATCAGACAGTTATTAGCACGTTACAAATGTATATATTAGTATTAACACGTTAATATTCAATATGAAATATTATTTTATTGTAATCATGTTAATTTTGTAAAAAAATTTACGATTTTAATTTCAATATTATATTTTTATGATATAATAACTAATTTAACACACAATAAAATCAAACTTATTGCGACACCATATTACAATATTATTTAGATATTGATTATGTTATCATGTTACAAATATCATATATTGATGTTAAGACGTTACAAATATCAATATATTATTGTTAGCATATTAACACTTCATATAATATGATATGATAATAAGATTAACATTCTAATATGTTAGCACTGAAAATAAGTGTTTATTTAGTTTTGAATTTTATATTTTGTATGATATGATAACCTGGTTAAAATAGTAAAAAAAAAAAAAAAAAAACTTATCGTGATACCATGTTACAATATCATTCAGATATATAATATGTTAACATGTTACAAATATTATACATTAATACTAGCACATTACAATTAGCAATATATCATTGCTACCGCATCAACATTCCATATAACATGATACAGTAATAGGATTAACATACTAATATGTTAGCACTAAAGATAATTATTTCTATATCTGGCGATGAACAGTGTTGCAAACAAATTTTATGGTTATTAAACATTATTTCAGATCAATGTCCTTTTATGTAATTAAGGAATAAGAGAAGGATATTGATGTCTTGAATTTTGTTTCTTTTTCCTATTTTCCTAATTTCTAAATTACACTTGCTATAAATTTAATTTATCAAAAATTAATATTCACTCTTTATTGTTTATATTTTTTTCATAAAAATTTGTTTTATATTTCTCATTCAATTTAATTACGTAACAATACTATTAGTTAAAAAATTATTTTCCAAAGATTAAAATCCGGGTAGGGCATTCTATGGATGCAAGAACTATAAGGTATTTAGGATGTTGTTGTGTTGTTTGTTTGCCATTGAAGTTTTAACTATATGAATATGATGGTGGATGTCTATGTGCTTGTATAGGATGTTTGCCAAGTATGTTGCAAAGCTGGGATTTAAATTTCCAAATGCATCCATATATCAGTTATAGTCGGAAACCATATGTGCATACGCAACACATTTCACCAAATGCATGAGTTGCTTCCCACAAACAATTATCACTATGTTTTGTTGTAGATGTTAGTATCACATCCCTCGTGTTTCCTAAGGTAAAATAATGTTACATGCTTTAGCTATGGAGGTGTGCCTGTCAGAAAATATGACAATCGAATATTCATTTGAAAAACAGCAGCGCAATTTGGTGAAAAACCATTCCCACCAAGCATCGCATTCAGAGTCAACGATTCCAAAAGCCATTGGAAATATCTGAAAGTTACCATCCTAAATGGCCGCTACTAATAGCACGCCTCCATACTTTCTAGTTAGATGAGTTATATCCACCACGATAACTCGCCTCAAGTACTGAAAATCAGCTATTAAAGCCATGAAAATATAAATATGTATTTAACCCGGTTCTTCTCATCACGAACAAGGTCAGTAACATTTTCTGGATTGGGTTTCTCAATTTCATGGAAATAAGAAGGAAGCTTCTCATATCCATTTTCTGATGTTCCCTTTACCACTTCTTGGGCATATATCAAATCTCGGTAAGAAGTCTTATAATCCAGGTTCATCCCATACATCACCTTAATTGAATCTTTGATATGCTTCACCATAATACCATCAATTATTTCAATGTGTTATATGAATAGTCTTCTAATATATTTTGGAGTACAATGTCTACGGATAACTGATCGATCTGTCATATAACATGTATACACCTTCACATATTTTGTCACCCAAAACGGGTTTGCTTCATTCTTCACAGCCGCTCTAAGCTTTCATGGGCATCTATTCACTTGACATTTTTTCACAAACAAGTTTTTGTTAACTTATATATTTATTTTGAATACAAATTTTAACATCACATGCGTCAAATTCGACTCTGACACATGTTTATCTTTACTAAGAAAACCCTGCTTGACAAAGATATTGTCGGACCATATGTCACTGGACAGTCCTCCTTGACCACAACAACCAACTTTGACACCCACAACATCAAGTAAAATATTATCTTTACCCTCAACATCATCCTCATCCTCATCTATCACTTTCTCATACTTAATGTAATCCACATCCATCTCATCACTCTCATATTTTAAATACACATTAACACCATCCGCCGCATCAGCATTTATATCAATCTCATCAGTATTCACATCACCCGCATAACCATTTATATCATCCACAACTTTGTCCTTCTTATCCTATGCATCCATATTTTCGTCAGCATCATCATAATAATCCTCTGCATGTCCATCCACATCGCCATTCCCAGTATCCATGCTCAGAATCGAGACACAATATCGTAAAACATATGTTCTACTTAACTCAATAAAGCTCTGAACTTGTCTATCATTTGTCGCATATGTAGGAGGGGTATCTGGAGGCATTTGTTGAAGCATCACATCTGGAAATGGATAGGATAAATCCATAATCTTTATTTTATTGTTCACCATGAAATCAGCTTGTGTCATTTCAACAAGCTCACCAAGTGTAGAACCATCTTTCAAGAAGAACATTCTCATTTCTTTGTGTTTATCTACTTAAAAATACCAAGATAGATTTTCTATCACTCATTCTCTATAAACAACTGGTACGTGAACCGTTTTTTGTAAGAAAGACATAAACAATACACGTTAGAAATCTAAGTAGAAACAATAAACTTCCCAATGCAAAATAGAAAGTATGAGAAAGAAAGAATCGAAATAGAATACCGTAAAGTATTACAACTATAACAAACAATGAATTTATTTAAACATAAACTTTTATACAAACTTTTTTAAAAATTCCAAGTTTTTGATTTTTTTTTATATGTTTATGTAAACATTGATGTATTTATCCTGTAAAATGTTCATCTTTCTTGTTTGACTTTTCAATTTTTGACATCTAATTTAATCGTAGTAATCCAAAATTTAACTCTTTATATTAACTGTTGTTGCATTTAAACTATAAATGAACATAAACATTTGTATTAAATGTCGCCGAACGAAATATAAAAATGAACCAAAAAGAAAAAAAAAGTAAATAGGTGGAAGAGTCAAAGGAAAAATATGATAGAGAATGGTGAAACGTATAGAGTCGATCAGGGTAGTCTAATAACAAAAGATTTTGTATCAGAAAATATATCTCATGCAAATGCCATTATCGAAAATTGAAAAAGTAGAAAGGTAAAAGCTAATGGAAAAAGTGTCATTTGTTATAAAATGTTTTGAAGGCATTAGTTATACATATATTATCCGAAAGATGTTATGCCTTATAATTCCCCTCATATTTATGGAAAAGACCAAATCATGTGTTGATCATGATTATAGTTAGAATATTTGTGTTTTTTGTGATGTTGATGTTGATTATGTTGTTAACAATATTATATTTTTGGTCATGAAATACCATACTTAAAATGTTTTTTTGAGCAAGTTACTGATCTTTAATAATTAAAATATGTGATTTTTTATGACAAGAAAAAATGTCATAATAGTAACTTTTATAAGAAGAGTATGTACAAGTATGTGTAATACAAAAGTTTAAAAGATTGCATCATAATGTGTGTGGTTGTACCATATTTCCATTCATGGTTTTATTCCCACAGAGTTTTCTATGACAATGTTTTAGTGAGACAGTAATTATCACATATATGATAGACATCTTAAAGATGAATGTTATTACAAAATGAAAGTCTATCAGTGCTCAAAAGTATTTATTATATATATATATATATATATATATATATATATATATAAGATCTAGATAACAAAAATGAATGATCAATATGAATCATCAGTAGGTTCAACAAACTGCAGAAAATAGTGATATAAGTGTTTTAAAAATTCATTCAAATAGAGATTTCAAAAAAGTATTTATCAAAGCACTACTTTCAAGAAGTTCTTTCATCATATTAGATTACTTCATCTCAAAAATCTCAAGTGATGTACTCATGAGAAAGAGTTAATGCGCACAACACTCTTTTTTTTTTCTTAACCATGGTTCTGCTCATTGGGTTTTTCTAGTAAGGTTTTCAACGAAGCAACATCTTATGCGCTTTAAGAGATATTGTTGTATAATGGACATCCAAGGGGAGAGTATTATAAATATTTTAATATAAATGTCCATTATGATGTATTCCTCCAATAAGATTCTATATATACTTATATCTCAACTTAAACTCTATCATTATACTCCAATATAAATGATTCATTATTCATGGAATAAGGACAACACCAATTCCTTTTATCTTTTTTTCTCTCTATTCACAACAATATATATATATATATATATATATATTGGTCATAAATTTGATGACATGATAGAATATGAATCTTATAAAGTAAAAATCAATGACAAAGCAGATATTACATTGGATGTAACAAAATAAAAGAGTTTATTTGTTTTTTTACGATCACCAATATTACTAATTTGCGTATTTAGAATGATTTTTTCTCCCATCTGGTTACTTTTTTTTTTTAGGTTTTCCTGTTCTTGATTTATATTTTCTTCCACCAGAAAAGATAATTAAAACATACATATTTTTAATTATAGAAGAGTTTTTTAAACTAGTTTTTTGCATGTATATATGTGTAATTAGTATTTATGGGGAAGATAAAAATATGTGCTGATTATGATTATAGTTAGGAGATTGATGTTTCTGTATAATGTGGATGTTGTTAAAAATATAAAATTTTGAATATATAATATATATTGTTTTTTTGTAGAAGTTTGTGCTATATATATATACTTTTTTTCTTTCAAAATTTGTATCTTTTACTCATATATTTTTGTTTCTTGTGAAAGTTTGTAGTATATTTTTTGACAAAAAATCACCTTCATAAAACTGCAAAGCTTAAATAACTGATTTTACTACTTGACCATATCAATAACTGCACTAATTAAGCTCATTGACAAACAAATGCGGAACCGTCTCTTATCAATACGAGCTACAGGGGACACCACGTATGAGGAAAGCCTGGGCATATGGTTTGCATCCACGAGCCATCTTTCTCTAGCTTAAGACAAACACCATTGTAACCTGAATTTATAACACCTGTTGCACTTGATGTAAAACAGTTTTTTTGGTTTTGAGTTAATTTTACATTCAATTTCAAAAAAAAAAAAAAAATATTATCAAAGAGATTGTTTTATAAATTTGACTTCTTGATTTTAAAAGTATATAATAAATATGTGTGATTATATGGAAATCTTTTTTTCAGTTTGATTATAATGATTTTGTCCCCGTTAGTATAGCATTTGTTTTCTATGTGTTAAATATTTTTATATTCTCTATAGGTTGTATATTCTCTATTTCCTTCAGCAAATACAAACATCAGAAAATATTAAATTTATAACTAATGGTGATTACTATATGAAGGACCAATATGAGGAAATGTGCTATATTCAAGTCTAGTAAAAAAAAGTATTTGGTAGAGATAAACGGAAACAAGACTATAAAGCTGATTGAGAAGTTATACTATTTTTCTATCATCCAGTATTGGATGAGAGAGACGGATGCTCGAATCAACAATTGAAATATAACAAAAGAATGAGAAATAGGTTACTTCAACAGTATATTTCGAATCAAAATGGAAAAAGAACAGAAGTGTTTGCTACCTATAACGTTCAAATATTGATTTTGATCAATATATGTTTTGGGAATAATGATAGGTGCAACGGTAATATCTTGAAATTCGAACATGAAAATGATATGTTTGATCCCAATTGATCGATTAAATTAAATTAATACTATTAGTTGACCAATTAATTAAGTGTTTAACATTTAAAATTTAACAAATAAAAAATAAAAAATTATATACCTTAATAATTATTCTCTTTTAATTTAATTATATAAGATGTTATTGGTCAGCAAAATGTTTTTTCGACATTAAAATGATAACAATACTGTTAATTGTCACTGACCGTCAACATTGTCCATTCTTATATTATAGTTGAAACGACCCCTATTCATCACCAAACTCTAATGAATATTGTGTGATTAGTGGATAACTATTTAAATACCATGGTAACAATGATATTCAATATTTTCCACATATTAAGTATTTGATTACCGTGCTAACAATAATATTTGAGATGAAACCTTTATTTGACACTGTTATTATGCAACTAACGTGTTAAACCAATTAGTATATCATAGAAAATATCATGTTAAGACAAATACCATATCATAAAAATATAAAAAAATTGTGATAAACCATTTATCATATCAAAATTATCATGTCCATCCAGCTATCATATCACGAAAAATATGAAATATAAAAATATACAAATTAGTTTGCTAATCAAGTTATCATATAAAATGAAATATGTCGAAATATAGTTAGCATGTGATAAGTTCTTATCATACATAATTATAGTGATATTTTCTACGAATGCTAACTGGGTTAACACACATAATAACAACATCGGGTGAGGTAGAGATGACGATTAAACCTCAAATATTTTTTAGCACGACAATTGAATAGTTAATATTTGATAAATATCATATATTATTATTAATATATTAATAAAAATTTATCCATTAATCACACATTATTTATTAAGATCTATTAACAGTCTCGAAAGCCTCAAACAATCACAACCTTAGTTGGGTTTGGAGACGTTAAAAGTCTCCCTCACCAATGAGGGATTCATCCCCGAATCCGATAGATACTCTAGAATGGTTTCTTCGAACCATTCCGGGTAATCCATCTTCATCTTCGACTCGGTTTTCCAAGTCGTTTACTCTTTCCCATTACAGTTCTACACCACCCTTATGATGGGACTGTTTTCTTTCTCATTACCTTCTCCATACGGTCCTCGATCGTAACCGACCTCGTTTCCAAGGTCAAGTTTGGTTTCAATTCCGAAGGTAACTCCGGAGTTAACACATCCCGGTCAGACAAGCATTTGTAGAGTTGGGATATATGAAACACATCATGAAATGCTTTCATTTCCCCTGGTAGGTCTAACTTGTAGGCCACCGCTCCGATCTTCTTCAAGACCTTAAATGGTCTTAGGTATCTAGGGTCCAACTTGCCCCGTTTTGTTACTGTGGCCCGGCCCTTAATGGTCATCATCTTAAGGTAGACCCAGTCCCCTTCCTGGAACTCGATGTCCTTCCTCTTTCTATCTTTGCCTGTCTTGTGCCACTTTCATTGTCTTTTTCAAGAACTTAATCTTGTATGTCGTCTCATCCACAATGGACGGTCCAATTATGCTGCATTCCCCGACTTGGGTCCAGCATAATGGAGTTCTACACGGCCTCCCATACAAATCCTCATACGGGGACATGTCTATGCTGGCATGAAAGCTATTGATATAATCTAATTCAGCCAGAGGTAGATACCTTTCCCATGCGTTTCCCAATTCGAGGATGCATGCACGCAACATGTCCTCGAGAGTTTGTATGGTTCTTTCTGATTGTCCGTCAGTTTGTGGATGGTAGGCCGTACTCATCTTCACCTTCGTTCCCAAAGCTTTCTAAACTTGTGAAGTGAATGGACCGTCCCTAATAGAGACAATACTAGCCGGTACACCATGAAGTCTTATGATTTCATCGATGTACTTCCTGACTAATCTTTCCACACCATCAGTCTTCCTGATGGCCATGAAATGGGCAGATTTTGTGAGTCGATCTACGACAACCCATACCGCAACTTTTCCAGTTCTGGGTAACCCGGTCATAAAGTCCATTGTGATGTGGTCCCATTTCCATTCCGGGATGGGTAGGCTCTATAGTAAGTCACTCGGCACCTGGTGTTCTGCCTTGACCAGTTGGCATATGGGAAAACGCGAAACCCACTCGGCTACATCCCATTTCATACCAACCAAGTGATAGTACCGTTTCAGGTCACGGTACATCTTATTGAGTTTGGGATGTATGAAGAATTTGGATTGGTGCGCCTCCTTAAGGATCTCTTCTTTCAAGAGCTTATTATCCGGCACGCAAACCCTTCCATGGACCACTATGATCCCATTGTTAGAAGTTTGATACTCGGTCTTGTCATTGCTCAACACCTTCTTAAGATTCTCGTCTTTCTCGTGAGCAATTTTAATTCGGGTGAGAAAATCTGCCTGGTCAGCCACCCTTAGGCCTAGAGGTTCGACATTGGTGGACAAGGCATTCAGATGGAGAGTTCCAATCATATTAACTAGAACTTCCACATCTTTCCTGACCTTCACTTCTGTTCTCCTCCTGCTTAACGCATCGGCCACAGAGTTGGCTTTCCCCGGATAATAGGCTATATCTAGATCATAGTCAGCCATCAACTCCATCCATCTCCTTTGTCATAAATTGAGTTTGGGCTGCGTGAACACATATTTCAAACTTTTATGGTCGGTAAATATTTGTACCTTGGCTCTGTAAAGATATGACCTCCAAATCTTTAAGGCGAACACAACCGCGACCATCTCCAAATCATGTGTGGGGTAATTCCCCTCGTGCTTTCGGAGTTGCTTGGATGCATAGGCGATCACACGTTTCTTTTGCATCAGGACACACCCCAAGCCCGTTATGGAGGCGTCCAGGTACACCATATATGGTTTATTAGCCTTTGGAAGAGCCAAGACCGGTGTTGTGGTCAGCATATCCTTGAGCTTTTTAAAACTCATTTCACATGCTTCCAACTACACGAACTTTACTCCTTTCCCGGTTAGCGTAGTCATGGCCTTTGCCATACTCACGAAAGCGTTGATAAACTTTCAATAATATCCGGCCAACCCCAGGAAGCTTCTCACTTCTGTGGCATTCTTCGACCGTGGCCATTCTTTATTGGCCTTGATCTTATCCGGGCAACCTAGACTCCTTGTTCTGAGACTATATGTCCCAAGAACCCGATAGTCTTTTGCCAAAAGCTACATTTACTTAGCTTGGCATTGAGCTTATGCTCTCATAACTTTCACAACACCTCCCTCAGATGTCTTTGATGATCTTCTTCCGTTTTGGAATAGACAAGTATATCATCAATGAAGATGATTACATACACGTCCAGACCATCCCGAAAGACTTCATTCATCATTTTCATAAAAGCCGCAAGAGCATTGGTAAGGCCAAACGGCATAACAACGAATTCGTAAAGACCGCCTTATCCTGAATGCGGTTTTACGGATATCATTGGGAGCGATGGGGATCTGGTGGTATCCGGATGCTAGGTCAATCTTGGAGAACCATGAGGCCTCCTTGAGTTGATCTAACAGCTCATCTATCTGTGGTAACGAATACTTATTCTTCACAGTAACCCGGTTTATGCCACGGTAGTCTATACACAACCGGAAACCGGAAATTGCACTCTGTCTCTCGAAAGTCTTTTTCCCCAAACACGTTCCCATACCTCCACTTCCACCCCCACCAGGCGGACAACGCGAACGTCGTAGCCCAAGAAATGTCACCGTTCACATTATCTGCACATAAAATCTCATAAATCCACTCAAATAACGACATCGAGAAGATATTCTGCCTCTTCGATAAAGGCACAAAACGGTTCCAGATTCCTGTCATTGTCAGGCAATCTCTTAGGATATGCAAAATCGTTTCAATACCACCCTTACAGATTTAACAAATATCAGCTCCACTAAGATGTCGCCTATATCGCTCCGCATTCGTCATTATCGCCATATTTCCAACTAGCCAGAGGAACACTCTTAGTCTCTCCGGGGCCACCACTCGCCATATACAACGAAAGAGCTTCCCATATGCGACCTTGGGGTATCATTCCTTGATAATAATTCATAAGCTTATTTTACCGTAAACTTACCATTTGAAGTTTCTCCCCAGTTCAATCTATCTAGTGCTCCAGTCACCTGATCCACCACCACTGCTGCAAGTGCTAGTCGTGTGTCTTCTTCTACATGCGGGGCGATTTTGCAGAGGTCCCAGCCACCCTCATCCATCCATAACTCCCGGACTGTTAAGTTCTCATATCCCTCAGGGAGCACTCATGTTACTATGTCAACCAACGGTTTCTCTGGTAACCATTTGTCGGTCCAAAACCTTATGCTTTGCCCATTACCAATGACCCAGCTTTGTCCTCGATATACCACCTCCCGTATCCCCATTACCACACTCCGCCAAGTAGAGGACCCATTGCTACCAACAATGATCCAAGACTGATCATGGATATCACCAACCTTATACTTAATACGAAGAACTTACACCCACAGGATTTCCCTATGATGTAGCAGTCGCCAGCCCACTTTCACTATCAAAGCTTTATTCATTCGTCGCGGATTCCTGATACCCAAACCCCCTTCCATCTTTGGAGTACAAATCCGATCCCACGCAACCAAGTGTTGTCCACTACTCCAAACAAAACTCCTTGACAAACTGTCCAACTTATCCAACGTAGCAGCAGGTAGCTGGATTGTGCTCATCGAATGGACCAGAACTGATGATAAGACTGCTTTAGTCAAATAAACTCTCCCCGCAAGGCTCAACGTTTGCTTCTTCCAGCCTGAAAGACGAGATGCCACCTTCTCTAACACCTCACCAAAGGTGTCTTTATTTATGCGCTTCTGTAGTATTGGCATCCCCAAATATTTTCGAGGTCAGTTGTTGACGCGATCCCACTCTCCCGACTTATCACTGCCCCTAGTTCCCGATACAAATTACCAGAGAAGAAAATTTTTGACTTCGGAAGACTGACTTTTTGTCCCCGATGCTTTGAAAAATTCTCCAACACTCCTCTTATTACTCGAATCTGCGCTACCGATGCCTCGGCAAAAAGGATTAAGTCATCTGCAAAGCAAATATGTGAAAGCTCTAGACCACCTCTCGACAACCTTATGGCCTTCCACCTTCTCTCCTCTCTTGCTTTATCGATCAGATAATAAAGCCTATCCATACACAGTACAAATATGTATGGGGACAGAAGATCCCCTGTTGGAGTCCCCGTAAAGGTTTGAAGGACTTTGATTTCTCACCATTCCATAAAATATTCATTGTAGGACCTGAGACACATTCCATAATCCATTAAACCCACAATCCGATAAGCCAGCTGTTTGGAAGGTATCCTTCAGAAAGTCTCATTGGATTCTATCATAAGTTTTCTCCAAATTCAGTTTTAAGAGCATTCAACCCTTACGTCCCTGTTTCCGTCTCATGGAATGGACAGCTTCTTGCACCACAATATTATCATAGCTAAGCCTCTCCGGGATAAAACTAGACTGCATGACCAATCAGTTTATTTGAAGAGCGATTGGTCAACTGTGCATGATTGGTTTGTACTTGGTCAATATCCGCGAGCGAATAGTCTTTGGAAATAATCAACTGCTAACTTCTCAAGGTCTGGTGTATCTGATATCCATTGGTCCTCATTATTCTTCAACATATCAATTTTGTTTCTCTGCCAGTTTCTTGAACTCCTTTAATATCCATTACCAGTTTCTCCTTCCTTTTCTGAACATCCCAAACACTTCCCTATTCCACTTTCTGAGCTTCAGTTCTAGACGTTTTAATGCTTCTCAGGCTCGTCTTTTAGATTCTACGTTGAGTCACCGTATATTGATCTCTATTCGCGACATTTGTAAACTGTTTTTTTTATAGCCTATACGTTTCATAAGCTATTTATAAAATAGCTTAAACAAATTTAGTGATTGTACCAAAAAGAAATTAGACTTCATATATCTGCTCAATTTCGCCTTTTTAAACAAAAGCTATGGATCTATTTATTGACAGTATCATGTTATATGAAATAATTTAGGATAGTTAGATAAGCCTATTTGGGAACAATGAGAATATGCATAAGAAGATGCAACTCCTTCATTATCTCAATAACAGCTAATTCTCTAGATGTGATGTTTACAATAATACATACGATTCAGCAATCATCATTTCAATAAAACTAAAAAATGTCCACTAGCATTTGACTTCACATATTTTCAAAGGAACCTAAGAAACATATCTTGATTCAGAAAAGAATAGTGTCTAGATATGATTTAATCAGAGACAAACTAAGTACAGACTTCTTAAATAAATTCCCTCAGTCAATTAACTTTGATTCAATCACAAGAAATCAGTATTAGCATGGTTAAACCATCATAGGGAATTAATTAATTTCACTTGAAAGTTGAACAAAAATGACTAAAACACACTTTTAATAATAAAAAAGTATAAATGCTCCCTCAGAAAATCAATTACAAATCATATAAAAACTTTATCAGGTATACATTAGCATTTAAATCATCATAGGGAACTAAATCAACATTGCATAACAAAAACACATTAAACGTAGAATAAAAAAAAACAAAAACAAAATTATAAATTTTCAGGGTTTAAGGGCTCAGAAAAAATGTTAGAAAACAGTTATTTTCCTTGACCACAAAAGGCCTCATAATGAGCTGGGATAATATGTTATCATCATAGCCGCTTAAACCTTGATCCAAAAAAAAAAAAAATTGGAAAACATAATTAAAATACACAGAATTGGGAATGTAATTAAAACCGAATCAAAAGAATAAAGATTTAAAACTGAAATTTAAAATTTCAAGGCTCAGATACATGTATGAACATAGTTATACTCCTAGGCCACAAAAGGCCTCATAGAGCTGGGGTTATATGTTATCATCATCACCTTAAGAACACTAATCACAAAAAAATACGAAACAAAGCAACAAATTCGAAAAAAAACAACACTACAAGAAAAATCAGATGACAATAAACAATCCTTATCTTCTTTTAATCAAAAAGATAGTGAAAAAAAACAAGATTCCTCTCAGACAAATGCCTCGATTGTCCCCACGATTTAAAGAATGGATTGATCGGACTCGTCATCTATTGGTTGTTCATCACTGAGAAACCCTATTTAGTCGAGGAGGTCTCATTTTTGCTTTAGTGTTTAAGGGTTGCGAATACAGAGAAGCTATCAAAGAGATGTGATATCGAGAATGGGGATAAAGCGGCGTCTGTGACAGTTTTTATACAAGTGCTTCTAGGGTTTTTAGAAGATGACTTTTTATTATTATTTACGCAAAGACCCTTGCAGGCTTTCTTTATGTGCGAAAAACGCTTCTCTTACGAGGAAATTGGGTTACTAAATATTTGAGACTTGGTCTCATAGTTTGGGCCTTGATATGAAGCAACTCACCTTATTGGACTAAAACCACGATCAAATATGGTTTCTCTTATGGGTTTGGTCCACTATAACAATACAAAATTCTTTACGGATTTAAAAATTTATGATTTATGATCTTAGCAGCATTAATGTTGTCCCAAAGTTCCAACATGCACAGGCTAAATTTCCAACAAAAAAAGTTAATTATATACTCAAACCCATCCTCAAATATATAAGAATCATTTAAAGTGAATAACTTTAGTGTTATTTTTTTATTACATGCTCATGTGTTAGTTCTATATGCATTTTTCATATAAAAATATAAAACCCCATTTTTTATTAGTATAATTAGGTTTTATGCCATTATTAAATTTATATATAATTATTTAATGTTGATGAATTCAAATAAATTATGTTACATGCCATACTTATTGTCCACACGTAAACTCATATGTTGTTATTTAAGGGGATGTATTCAATTTTGTATTTGGAAAGATTTGAAATGATTTGACTTTTTATTGAGTTTTAAATGATTTTGGATGAATTAAAGAAGTTGCAATGATTTTAATTAAAACACTCTATAATCCAATCTAAACCATAAAATTTAGATTCTAATATTTTTAACTAAGAAATTCTACCAAAACACTTTCAAATCACATACACATCTCTTAAATTTATTACTTACAATATTTTCAATAACAAAGGATTAGTGAGTACATATTAAATTCACAAGTTCAATAACCTGAATTTTAAAAAGGTTATTTGAATAACAACAGAATTATTATTTTAAAACAAATCACCTCAAACACTTGATTGAATATACCCCCTAATGTATATGAACCTATATAATAAGTAATTCATATACATTGCAATCAGATCGACTCAGAGTATATTTGGGCCCTATGCATGTTCATTTTTTTTAGTTAAACGTTGGGTATATTTTTATGAATTTTGAAAACTGGACCCTTTTTACAAAAAATAAAAAAATTTAAGACCCTAAAATGCAAAGCACAACTAATAAAAAGAAAAAAAAATGGCCCTTTGAATTGCTATCACACACCTAAAGTCAAGCCTATCCCAATCATAATTCAACAAATATTTTTAAAATATCTTCAGATTTTTTTCAAGCAAATATATCAATGATATATAATTATATATCATTTTTATTAGTTTGATGATATATACCAAGATAACTAATTAAAGTTTATATTTAACAAAAATTCTTTAGAAATTTATATTTAATCCTTACAAGGATAAAAAACAAACAATTATATTACATTAAATGGCATGACTATATAAAACGGAAATCAACACAATGGTAGACACGTAAATTGCAGATCATCTATATTAAATGAAAGGAGTAGTTTGAGGCTTCTTAATCTATCCAATTGAGCATTCTAACACTTTTGCAGAAGCAGCTACATCAGCATCACATGAGCAATAGTTTTGGACGGAAGATCAAATTACGAATATAAAAACTCTATTTTAACACGTGAGCAAGTAAGGTGTCTTCATTTTCTTCAATAGTAAGTTGGTAATGCATCCCTTAATAATAGGCCTGAAATTATTATCCAGAATTCGATACAAGATCCGCTCTACTCCGCTCCAGAAATCCGGATATTCGGGGGTTCCCGATCCGGATCCAGATAATAAAATTAGGGATCCAGCTGATCCTGATTCAGATCCGGATAATATGTTATTTGAACCCCGGATATTCGGATCCATGTATACATAAGGGATCCATGTATCAAATATATTAAAAACTTTCTTATATATTTAATTTGTCTATTATTATTAAAATTTTAATATAAAAAAATATTTTTTCGGATCCGGATAATTATCTAAATACCTTAAATTATCCGGATATCTGGATCCGTCCCAAGCCTACTCAATAAGTCCCAGAATATTTCTTTGTCTTTTTCTTTATAATGCAGTTTCGAGTTGCTTAAATAATGTTTTCTCCCTCTTTCTTGTTAATTTTGAGATTTTTCACTACCAAATACCAAGAAAACATATCGCCATAAGGCATGTAACTTGCAGGTCAAGATTCTGCATCATCCCCAAATCTCAGATGTGGTCAGTGATGGAATCCTAAGATCGGAAGGCTCTTTGATGGTAAGTAGATGAGATAGGCTTGATCCAGAGGCTACTAGCACACACGGTCAAGATAGTGGATTGAATGAGACCGTTAGGGCTGCGGAATTCTCACTCCATAGGACTGAGGAAATGACACACCACAACACCCTAATGGAGGTTTGTTGTTGGAAGTAACCCTTGCCAACAACCGGTTTGTTCAGCCAAGAACAAGGAAAGAGAAAACAATCTCAAGTTATAATAAAATGCCAAAAGTTCTTTCACATTCGAAATATTTTACAATATAAAGAAAAATGAGTCAAAGAGTTTTAAATTAGATGAGAAAAACAAGACATAGTTTTTCAGCAAGACAGCTGGGCTAAGACTGGTCAGAGTGACCCTTAGAATCTTTCGCAGAATGCCCCTTCAGCTACTCGGTCGAGTGGTCTTGGCCCGGGTCATTGGTTTGGACCACAGTCACAAGGATCAGCTCATCCGCCATGGCCATGTGCTTTACTCCATAGGTTCAATCAAGAAGGAAGCATTCCATATCGGCCTGGAGCTGCTTGGATCGTTCATGGGTGAGTGGTCCTTGAGGTAGGACCAAAGTCTGGTCGAGCTGTTCCGGCTGGGTGCCTTGGTCGAGGAAAGACAGTTATCGAACAAGTTCTGATTCTTCTCGGACCAGACTAATTCTAGCTTGAACGATTGCTCCAACTTGCATATTAGGTCGGGAAACCTCACTTCTGGGTCGAAGAATTCGTCCATCTAGTTGAAGCTCTGGCCTCAGTATACTTTCAGGTCGCACCAGGTCAATCCGATATACAGTATAATCGGCATTTCCAGCTCCCTGTCCTTTGGTAGCAGATCCACGGTCCACCATCAGTTCCGGATCTGGCCTTGTTCCACTTGTCCGTTCCATGCCACCGTCTGATCCGTCTTGGTCCGTATTTGAATTTCCATCATTCCCCTCCTCTTGAAAAGGATTTGTCCACAAATCCTTAAAACTTGTAGACACAACATACTTACCTTGAAGATCAAGTTGATAGGCATTGCCATGGAAGCGCTTGACCACCGTGAATGGCCCATCCTTTCTTGGCATCAGCTTGGACTTCCGTTCTTCCGGAAATATTTCTTTCCTTAGATGGATCCAAACTTGGTCTCCTGGCTGAAAAATCACCTTGCATCAGCCCTTTTTTGCATACTCCTCATATATCCTTGTTCTGGCTTCTATGTTGGACCGCACATTCTCATGCAATTTCTTAACGACCTTAGCTTTCTTGTCACCATCACTACTCAAGCGATCACTCAAAGGTAGATACATTAAATCCAAAGGCGAAATTAGATTAAACCCATACACGATTTCAAAAGCAGAATACCTAGTCGCATAATGCATGTAATAGTTGTATGCAAACTCTACATGTGGCAGATGTTCTTCCCATGTTCCTAGGTTCTTTTTGACCAAAGTTCTAAGCAATGTAGATAGAGTTCTATTGACTACTTCGGTCTGTCAATCAGTCTGAGGATGATAAGTAGTAGAGAATAACAACCTAGTGCCTAACCAAGCCCACAAAGTCTTCCAAAAATAGCTAAGGAACTTAGCATCTCTATCAGACATTATTGTTCTAGGCATACCATGTAGTCTAACTACTTCCCTAAAGAACAGATCAGCCACATGGGACACATCATTACTTTTTAGACAAGGGATGAAGTAAGCCATTTTTGAGAACCTATCTACCACTACAAAGATTTAGTCCCTACCAGTCCTAGACTTGGGAAGACCTAATACAAAGTCTATTGACAAATCAACCCATGTATGAGAAGGAATAGGTTAGGGGGAGTACAAACCTTGTGATTGGTTTAGCTTCCTTGCAAGTGACACATCGTCCAAAAATTCTCTCCACATCCTTCCTTAGATCGGGCCAGTAAAACTGGTCTTGAAGCACCTTCAGTGTTCTGGCTGGTCCGAAGTGACCCATTAATTCACCTCCATGAGCTTCCCTGGGAAACAATTCTCTCAAAAAACAGTGAGGCACACAAATTTTATCATCAAAAAACAAAAACCCTTCTACTCTATAATATTTTCCCACTACATGCCTTGCACACGCTAAGAATGGTTCCTTGAAGTCCGGGTCATTTGCATACAAATCCTTGATAAATTTAAACCTTAAAAGCCTGGTTTAAGAATTGAGAGTAGTACATACCTGTGAGACAGTACATCAACCACTATATTTTCCTTATATTGCTTGTATTTGATGACATATGGAAATGTCTCTATGAACACAACCCGTCATACATGTCTCTTGTTCAGCTTCTATTGTCCTTTTAGATGCTTCAAGGATTCATGGTCAGTATGTATGACAAACTCCTTTGGCCAGAGGTAGTGCTGCCAAGTCTGGAGAACCCTCACTAAAGCGTATAACTCTTTGTCATATGTGGGGTAATTAAGGGTTGCACCTCCCAGCTTCTCAATGAAGTATGCTACCTGTTTCCTCTCTTGCATAAAAACAGCATCAATACCAACTCCTGAAGCATCACATTCTATCTCAAAGGATTTCAAGAAATCAGAGGATAAGAAGATGGGCATTGGTTAGCTTACCTTTTAGGATCTAAAAGCCTTCTTCTTGAGCTTACTCCCACTTAAATCTCGCATTCTTTTTGATCACTTCCGTGAGTGGTGCGGCAAAAATACTGAAGTCTTGAATGAACCGCCTGTAAAAGCCGGCTAGACCATGGAAGCTCCTGACCTCGCTCACGGTCTTAGGACTTGGCCAGTCCCAAATGGCCTTGACTTTCTCCTCATTCACCCTGATCCTATCTGCACCACCAACAAATCCCAAGAAAACTAGGTGACGTCCCAAAAGTACATTTCGAAGAATTAGCATACAACCATTATTTCCTCAAAACTCCTAAAACTTTTTCAAGATGTTGGACATGCTCATGCAAGCTACGGCTATAGGCCAGAATGTCATCAAAATATACTACTACAAAATCTCCTATGAAGGACCTAAGCACATGATTCATCAACCGAATAAAGGTGTTAGGAGCATTGGTCAACCCAAATGGCATTACAAGCCACTCATAAAAGCCTTGTTTTGCTTTAAAAACTGTCTTCCATTCATCTCTTTCTTTCATACGGATTTGGTGATAGCCACTCTTAAGATCTATCTTAGAAAAGATCATAGAACCATGCAGTTCGTCTAGCATATCATCTAACTTAGGGATGGGATGGCGGTACTTAACTGTTATGTTGTTAATTGTACGGCAGTCGATGCACATCCTCCAGGTTCCATCTTTCTTTGGCACCAACAGGACCGGGACCGCACAAGGGCTCAGGCTCTCTCGGATATATCCCTTTTCCATTAGCTCATTGACCTGCCTTTGTAGTTCTTTGGTTTCAATATGGTTGGTCCTGTAAGCTGGCCTGTTTGGTAATGCCGCTCCCGGAACCAGGTCGATCTGATGTTCAATCCCCCAGATTGGTGGCAATCCACTAGATTCTCCTCACGAAAGACGTCTCTAAACCTGTGCAACAATGACTCAAGCTCACTCGGAAGCTCCGGTATTTGGTTAGTGACCATTAGTGATTCTTTGAAAACAAGAAGGACCATATCAGAATGAGATTTCATAAATTTCCTTACCCCATTCGCCTTGATGGTGAGGTTTGTCTGCTTGGTCGGCTTCTTAGCTGCTCCTTCCATCCTATCATGCTCACGGTTCTTCTTGAGCTATGCCTGGTCTTGATGTACTTCTAGTGGAGACAAGGGAACCAATGTGATCTTCCCACCTTTGTGGTCAAATGAATAGCGATTAGTGAAACCATCATGTATGACCTTTTTGTCAAACTGTCATGGGTGACCCAGCAGGATGTGGCTCGCGTCCATGGGAAGACATCACAAAGGATCTCGTCTTCATACCGGCCAATGGCCAGAGGCACACACACTTGTTCCTTGACCTTCAATTCTCCCTCCTCGTTTAGCCACTCAGGCTTGAATGGCCGTGGGTGTGGATTGACTTCCAATCTAAGCTTCCTGACAAGTGTTTCACTGGCAATATTAGTACATCTTCATCCATCAACAATAACACTACAAACCTTATTCTGAATGAGACATCGAGAATGGAAGAGGTTCTCCCTTTGTTCTGTCTCATTGGATTTGGCTTGCACACTTAGTGATCTCCTGGGCATTAAAAGCTGTCATTGAGCTGGATACTCAACCTCTTCTTCCTCCTCATCAAAGATTGGTCCTGCATCCTCATTTTCTTCCTCTGACTCCACGTCGCCATTTTCCAACAAAATCATGACCTTTTGGTTCAAAAAACTTATTCGCATAGTGCTCCAACCTTTGGCACTTGAAACATCGAATGTCCCTGGCCCGATTGCTAGGCTCATCCACCTTTCCTTTGTCAAAACAAGCAGGTGCATTAGTCTTAAAATCTGTATTGGACTGGACAGTTGACTTACCTTTGTCATGATAACTCGGCCTGGACGTAGGCGTGAAAGAAGGTTTGGAGTATCCCCTCCTCTTGACTTACTGTTCAATCAAGATTTCTTTGTGAAGCATTTACTCCAAGCTCTCGTACTCTTGAAGTTCCATTTGGTCTTGTATATCCTGGCTAAGTCCAACTAGGAACGGGGCCATGGTAGCTTCCAAGAACTCATCCACATCTGCCTAGATCATTAGTGTTTCCATCTCTTGGAAATAATCCTCTACACTATTGGTTCTTTGGGTAAGACGTCTGAGCTTTTGGTGTAGCTCTCGGTGGTAGTGTCCTGGTACGAACCACTTCCTCATCAGCATTGTGAGCTCATCCCAAGTAACGCTAGGTCTTCCACCTGTCCTCCTTCTGGTTGTCATAAGCTGATCATACAAATTAATAGTATAGCCATTAAACTCAGTAGCAGTTAGCGTAACCTTTGTCATATCTGAAATTTTTTGGCAATCGAATACCAACTCGATTTTTCTTTCCAATTCTAGATATGAATCAGGATCGTTTTTACCATAGAATGCAGGGATCTTTAGTTTCAAACCTCCCAGTCCATCATCTGGCCGTCTAGCAAACGGGTTGGCTCCTCCTCTGTCCATGGTAGTCCTTGTATGTCTGGCAACCAATCGTTCCTCCTCTTCATACTCCCCTTCCGACTCTTGCTCTTCCTCGGACCTAAGTGTTATGGTTCCTTGTCGAGTCCTTCTTGGAGCATTCCGGTTGGGAGTTTGTTGGTCTATCTGAATCTTATCAAGTTTCGTGTGTAGTTCCTCCAGACCTGCATCAAGAAAACGTTTCATCTCTGATGTTAGTGCTTTCATTTGGAGCCGTGACAACTCGGCCCGAGGTCCACCTTGCTGATCTTCCTCGCTGCTCATTGAAATTTTATCTTGAAATGCACTCAACAAACTGGTTAGAAAAAGCTAACTCTCATTCACAAGTGTTTTGGTTTTGAACACTCTGAACTTGGTGCACTCTGTTTTCTCGGAAAACAAGACCGGTAAGGCTAAGCAGTCACTTCCAAAGACAACAAACTAGGAGAGAAGATAGATAAATTCCAAGATTTTTTGTGGGAAACCACTTTAATTAATTTAAGTCCGATTTTCATGGACAATTGATTCGAAAAAAAAATTGCAATTATTATTATTATTATTATATATATTTTTAAAACATAGGAAATTCCAAATCAAAAGAGCATTGGTCTGGTTTCCCCTTTAACAAGATAGACAGATAAGATGTTGTTTTCAGAAAAGATGAAGAGATGAAAAAGGTGAAACAGATTTACCAGTCAAAGAGTGGCTCTGATACCACTTGATGGAATCATAAGATTGGAAGGCTCTTTGATGGTAAGTATATGAGATAAGCTTGAACCGGAGGCTACTAGCACATACGGTCAAGATAGTGGATTGAATGGGACCGTTAGGAGCTGCAGAATTCTCCTAGTATTCCCACTCCACATGGCCGAGGATATGACACACCACGACACTCTAATGGAGGTTTGTTGCTGGAAGTAACCATTTCCAACAACCGGTTTGTTCAGCCAAGAACAAGGAAAGAGAAAACGATCTCAAGCTTTAATAAAATGCCAAAAGTTATTTCTCATTCGAAATGTTTTACAATATAAAGGAAAATGAGTCAAAGAGTTTTAAAATAAATGAGGCCAGTGATCGTGAATAAACAACACAAAATAGCCAGGCTGCAGGCAACCAAGTTGATATTAATCAGACCGTCATACAGCAGCAAGTCAATGAGGATGCATTCAGGCAGATTGCACAGGAAGCAGCCAGGCAAGCTGCTCAGGAGGCAGTACAGCGCATTTCCCAGGAGACTGTTCGGGTAGCTGCGCATGAGGCTGCTCGGGTAGCCGCTCAGGAGATTGCTCGCCAGTTTGCTCTTCAGGCTGAGCAAGCAGCTGCCGCCACTCCATATGCACCACCACCAGCACCAGCAGGTAATGCTCAGGGTGTCGATCATCCGCCACCACCACCACCACCAGCCAGAGTCAGAGAGGGACCCACGTATTGGGAGATGATGAAACAGATGCGGGAGATGGGTTTGGATCAGTTCACTGGAGCTGTGGATGATGCTGCCGCAGACAGTTGGAGGAGGATGTTGAACCACAACCTAGATCGCATGAGGTGTCCAGAAGAGTTCCGGTTGGACTTGGCTACTCAGTATCTGAGAGTTGACGCTATACACTGGTGGGATGGAATTGTTTAGGGTAGTCACGACCGTTATGTTCTGACATTCGAGCATTTTCAAAGGGAGTTCGACAGAAAGTTCTTTCCTCGAGAAGTCAGGCACACAAATGCAAATGCCTTTGAGCACCTTTCTCAGGGCACTTTGAGTGTCAGGGAGTACGAGCGAGAGTTCAGTCGTCTGCTCAGATTTGCTGGGGGTATCTTAGATGAGGAGGACTTGATCAGGAGGTTCCTGAATGGTCAGCGAGTGGATACTCATAACCGTTGTGCTGTTTGAGACTACACCAGCCTGATTGATCTGGTCGAAAAAGCTGCTATTCAGGAAACAGGGATAGCTGAGGAGCAGGAAATCCTTAAGTTTACTAAGCCCCAGGCCTGGGAAGGCCCCAAAGACTTAGAGGAAGACGACAGATCAGTAAGGGCTACCGCTTTGTTCACGCTGCCGACACCATCATACCGGGGAGTGCCTTAAGTGTTATTCATGTTGACAGATAGGAAATCTTTCGAGGACTTGTCGGGTCACGCCAGTCAATGCGCCAGTTATCAGGCAGATTGCAGCACCAGCACTTGCACCGAGAGTCTGCTTCAGTTGTAACCAGCCTGGTCACCTTTCCAGAGATTGCCCAAAGAAAGTGCAGGCATTGCCTCCGCCGCCAGCCAAGCGTCATGCCATTTCTCTGCGTGTGTTTGCTGTGGGAGACCATGAGGGAGTCGAGCCGATAGCCGGTACACGTCTTTATTTTAGATTCATTTTCGTGTTCTTTTTGAGTATTTTATTGTTGTAGAGAAATTTTAGTTTAGATAGTATGTTTGTGTAGGATCGGTTTTGGTTAAAGGTGATGAAGCGTATACCTTATTCGATTCGGGAGCAACACATAGCTTCGTAAGTCCGAAATTAGCCAAGCGTTGGACTTTTCAAGGTGTGTTCGAGCCAAAGATCAAGCGGATTGAGACAATCAGCACAAAAAAGTTGGGAGTTACAGGCGTTCATCGAGAGGCGCAAGTCGTACTCAAAGGAAGTGAGTTCAGCGGGGATTTATCACAGATGGAGATAAACCACTATGACGTAATTATGGGGATGTATTGGTTATCAAGACACCGTGTGACACTGGATTACCATAAGGCAAGAGTTCAAATTCCGAGAGGAGAATGGATGATCACCTTCCAGGGTATTCAGATGAACATGAGAGTTTCCATCATCTCCATGTTGCATGCAGAGGAATTGTTGGAGAGAGGAGCTGAGGGGTTCTTAGCTACTATTGTTATGGTCCCAGCAGATGGAGAGAGCGAGTTGCGAGATATACCCATTGCTGCAGAGTATGAGGATGTTTTTGAGCCTTTGACAGGACCATCGACAGCTAGAGGAGACACCGTTACTATTGAGTTGGAACCAGAGACGACTCTAGTTTCCCGAGCACCGTATCGCTTAGCTCCACTTTGTTGGACAGAGGTAGGAGAGCGCCAAGGCATAGAACCAGCAATGGTTCAAGAGACAGTTGAGCAAGTGGAAATGCTTAAGAGACGGCTTAAGGAAGCCCACTATCGTCAGAAGAGTTATGCAGATAAGCGCAGAAGAGACTTAGAGTTTGAGGTGGGTGACTTAGTATATCTGAAGATGAGGACATTTCAGGGAGGATGCTCTAAACCTGAAGAAGCTTAAGCCGAGATATATGAGAACTTATCTTACCACTGAGCGGATTGGGACAGTAGCGTATCGTCTGGCATTATCAGAGGAGTTGTCCAACTTCCATGACGTTTTCATGTGTCAGTTATGAGGAAAGTTGTTCGGGAGCCAGAGCTCATTTTGCAGCATCCACTGAGTGATATCAGTAAGGATTTTTCTGCGCTTTGCCAACCAGTAGAGATTCTTGTGCGGCAAGCCAATGATGTTCAGGGGGTAGTGACTGAGATGATCAGAGTTTGCTGGGAGAGAGACGGAATCCAGGAGGAGACTTGAGAGTCCGAGTCTCAGATGAAGTTAGACTACCCCAGACTTTTTCAGGTTGTGATTGAGCAGGCAGGTCAGGATTTGAATTCGGGGACAAATTTCTAGTTAGTGGGGGAGAATTGTAACAACCCAGTTTCTCAGGCCCAGTAAAGCCCAATAGCTCTGTAGGAAACCCTAGGTATTTTCCTCTATAAATAGACTTTGCCTCCTTTGTTTATTCTTCAGAAAACCTAATCACCGGGAAGTGTTAAGATTGTTTTGCCTCAGCAATCTCCTAGTTCGTCTAGCCATTCATCGGATCTGAGTTAAAAGTAATCTCAGAAACTAGTTTCAATTTTTTTTCTTTAAGCCGATCAGTAAATCGTCGATAACTTTCTAACCGTTTGGAATCTCGCAAATCCAAGACCACCATCAGATTCAGGATGACGAGACAAAGCCGTAGAGCCAAAATCAGCCCAATCCGCCTCCGGACGCGCCCACACGTGCCGTCAGAATCGCACGTGTATCTCACGCGCCGCCGCCTCTCAGCTGTCTCCTCCAGTGACTTTTCCGGTAAGCCGTCGCCGCCATGACTCGCTGAGTTGACTCATTGACTCACCGAGTTGACTTGGTCGACTCGGTTTGGTCCAGTTTGATTCTGAGTCCGGTTTGGTTCGGTTTGAGTCCGGTTTGACTGTTGACCGGTCTGACCATTGACTCTGACTGGTTTGACCATTGACCGTTGAAAGTTGATCGTTGACTTTGACCGTTGACTGTTGACTTTGACCGTTGACTTTGACCAGTTAACCGTCTTTCACCGTTCGAAAGCCGTTCTCACTCGATTTTTTGTGCTGATTTTAGATTTAGCATCCATTTTAGCATCCGGAGTTCAGAAGCCACAGTTAACCTCTGAAGAATTCCGTACTTCTATCTAGAATGCCTTAGATGGAATCAAGTATTAAATGTGATCTATTTTCTCTGATCGAGTCTAGGTAGCTTTGCTTGTAAATTGGACTTAGGATTATAGATGACTTAACTCATTGTATTCGCATTAAAATGTTAAATTTTCTTTTAAACATGTTTATTTATATAGTTAATCAAGTTGTTAGACGATAAGATTGCGGGGGTACAAAGACGTGACTTCTGTATTTGCGTCGCATGTTGTGTGCATTGTGGTGCTGGCAGCTCAGTCGATCTGTTGTCCAGTACCATTAGAGATCGATAAATCGTCTTCGGGCGGTGCCGTTGGACACTGATTCCATATTGTCCTCTTCGGGGGTGCCGGCGGTCACATGAGCCGTCAATTGGACCGTTGTTTGTTGATTAGGTACTTTAGGTGCCGTGTTTGCTCATGTTTAGTCTTGTTACTGTTTTTGGAGTGTTATGAATCGGAACTGTGTCTTCTGTGATTAGCATCCCCAACCTCACTGAGTGACTCCCCTGTTACTCACCCATTTTTCCTTCATTTTTCAGGTGAGACGGATGAGTAGTATATGTTTATCGGATCTGGTGCTATTTTGGGATTTTTACGTTTTTTTCGTATTTTATTTTTAAACATTGGGTTTATGATTTATTTGAGATATTTCATTTATAGATTTATTTAAGGATTTTTGGAAATCAAATCATATTTATTAAATTGGAGTATTCGAGTTATAAGATGTGTTTAGTGGCACACTGTTCTCGAGTGAGGATGAGACGAGTGTTTCAAAATTATCCAGTGTTACAAAATTATCCAATGATTACAAGAATATTTTTGATGGTACCTTAAATTCAGATTATTGGTTGGTGAGTATTATTTGTATTTTTTCAATGAATGAAATATTTACAGTAGAATAAAATTTATATGATATTTTATATTCCATGTGTAATTGGATAAATCATAAAAGTCACACAATTGTTTGTGTGAGTGGAAAAGATACACAAAAAACAATTGGAAATGAATTCAAAGGCCAAAAATGTTACAAGACCAATTCAATTATAATGATATCATGTCTAAAGTTAATTATGTATCACCTACTCTACATATATATGAGAAAAAAATTCACAATGCAGCATAAATGATATATTTTCTATTTTTAATATGTAAATCTATAACATATTATTATACATTAAAATATATTTTATTATTTATACAATTTTAAGAACATGATTAATCTATTATATTAAAATATGATTTTTATATGAAAAAACCTTTAGTCATATGTTATATTACATAAAATGCCAGTAGAATTAAAAAGAATCTTAAAGTTTCATTAAGGGTAAAATGGTCAAATCAATTTTATTAGATTTATCGACAATATCTTTTAATAACTTTAAATATCCTATAATATTTTTAACAAAAAAGTACATATTTTTAGTTACACCATAATATTTATAATATATACTTTTGATATCTTCCATTTATTTAAAAAGCAATAATCAACAAAATTTAGAAATAATATCAAAATATTATCATAAATTAATAAATTCAATTTTGATTTATAAAAGAAAAAAATCAAAATACTATAATATCTTCATATATATATTTTTTGTATTTGATATCAAACATACTTAATTAACAAGTTAGTGTTTTTAATTTTCATAGATGTAAAATTGCATTCATTTAAACTAAAAAACCATGGTCAATGATCTAAAATGCCCTAGTGCCTTCAGAAAAAATCTCACTACTCTTCACTAAATCTCACTTCCCTTTCTTAAAAACTCTCTCCATTTTACCTTTTCTTATTTTAATAATATTCTACCAACACAATAAAATATATAAATAAATTAAATCATTAAAATAATACAAACTAACCAATCATTGGAACCCACTTCTTCTATCCTTCTTCTCTCTTTCAAACAAAAACCGTGGTCAAAATTTTTTTTTCTTTCCCATTTCTATTTTCCACCATATAAGCATTTAAAAATTCAAATTAAAATTCAGATCTTCCCATTTTTATGTTAATTTATTAATTGAAATTAAATTGATGAACTTATATAATGTACAAACTAATTAATTTATTAATTTCACAATTTGGAGATTTTATTCAAAAATTTTAAATTTGCTTCTTTTTCTCAACAGTTTATTGAACTTCTTTTCTAAGTTTATTAGGATTTTGCATTGATAACTAAAAAGAATTAAATAGTTTAATGCACAATGAATAGTACTAAATTGTAGTAATTTGTAGGTAGATAAAAAATTCTTGGTTTTATTGAGATAATTAGTATTTTTACGAATGGTAGGTATTTTTTGGGTATTTCTAAAAAAAATTCTAACTTAGGTATAAAATGATCTGAATTTGGTATAATCTGGTTATTTCAAAGAAATTACATGAGAAATTAATTGGTTTAACAAGAACCAAACCAAAAATTTTAGATAATCAAACCAGGTTAAACATAAGTATAAATGCATTTGCATAAAAAAAGAACAAATTTAACCCATACATTTAACAATAATAAATCTATATTGTTTTGTGAAACATCTAAATTAAAAAAAAATTGGTCACTAGATACAAAACATTTTGTTTTTTACTAAAACTACCTTATACTTTTAGGAGTAATGTGTAAATACTAACATCATTGTTATCTGAAACAAATAAATTTAGTATTTTAACACATGTTATTATATGAAAGTATGAAAAATCGATTTTAATTACCTAATATAATAAGTACAACTACAAAAACATAAATTTAGACATTGTATTACTAGATAAACGAAAAAACTGTCAAAATATAACTATGTGTAAGCTAGTATTACTATAAACTCCAGTACAACTATGTGAAAATTTTATATTCATTTTTCATGTATGACGACGATACCATATGTTAAATGAGGTAATTTTTTATTATTATTTTTTCAACCACGTGTTTTGTGTTAAAAATTTTAAATTTTAAATAAAATCATAGTAGACTTAGTAGTACCCAATATTTCTATTAGTACCAAAACTTGGTATTAGTTGTAAATTTGCAAAAACATTATGATAAATGGAGTTACGACACAACTAAAACTTGGTGTAAGATATTATGTTCTACTTTGTTTAGAGGAAAATAAAAAAATAAAGTGTTTTAGTGTTCAAGGAAGAAGGATCTAGTACAACTAAGGATAACTAAGTATAAATTGTTATGTATTTGGGACAACTATGTATAATGGGTACGAATAAGAATAAATTATTTTCCAGAAAAAAAAAAAAATAAAAAAAATAAAAAAACATACTAAACTGGTAAACCCATTCATTTAATAATAATAATTAAGTTATGGCAATTTTTTTTCCAAACACGTGTTTTGTGTTAAAAATTTTAAATTTTAAATAAAATTATAGTATACTTAGTAATACCCAATATTTCTATTAGTACCGAAACTTGGTATTAGTTGTAGAATATGAAAAACTATTATGAGAAATTGAGTTACGACGCAACTTAAACTTGGTGTAAGATATTATGTTCTATTTTGTTTAGAGGGAAAACAAACGAAAGTGTTTTGGTGTTTAGGGAAGAAGGATTTAGTACAACTAAGGAAAAAAATTGTTATGTATTTGGGAAAACTAGGTATAATGGGTACGACTAAGTATAAATTATTATGTATTTGGGACAACTAGGTATAATGAGTACGACTAAGTATAAATTATTTTGCAGAAAAAAAAATTAAAAAAAAAATTAAAAACATACTAAACCGCTAAATCCATTCACTAAATAATAATAATAATTAATTTATGGTAATTTTTTTTTCAAACACGTGTTTTGTGTTACAAAATTATAAATTTTAAATAAAATTATAGTATACTTAGTAATACCCAATATTTCTATTAGTACCGAAACTTGGTATTAGTTGTAGAATTTGCAAAATTATTATGAGAAATGGAGTTACGACGCAACTGAAAATTGGTGTAAGATATTATGTTCTATTTTGTTTAGAGAAAAAAGTGTTTTGGTGTTCAAGGAAAAAGAATCTAGTACAAATAGAGACTACTAAGTATAAATTTTTATGTATTTGGGACAATTAGGTATAATGAGTACGACTAAGTATAAATTCTTTTGCAAAAAAAAAAATAAACAAAAACAGAAACAAAAAAAAAATATTTTTCTTTTAATATATGACATCCTCATGTGTTAGTTAAGTAATCTACTATTTTTAGTTTTTAGATATGAATTAAATATGGTTTTTACTTGAATTCATAATTTTTTTAATCTTATGTTTATTCATAATAATACCTAATAACTCCAATAATACCAAAATATTTTTCAATCACAATAATACCTAATAAGTCTAATAAGACATGGTAAAATTCAAAAATTAAGTTTTGAAGATCGAAAATACAAAAAATTCAATATCAAACCCAAAAACAAAACCATCTAATCGATAAATTATGAGCATTGATATTCTAAAGGGAAACTAGATAGCTAATAAACTCATGAACAACTTTGGCTTCTTATAAAGCCTATGCTTTCCCCAGCCAGAAGTTTGGATAAATCCACAATAATCCTCATTTTTCTCAATGATTTAATCAACTGCTACCTTACCATTATAATTTTTCTGCAATTGTGCATTTACGAGGTTATGAAATTGGACTTGCAAATCATTGGCCCTAAAACTCATCCATGTTTGGGAGAAAACAATGTCGGCATTCTCCCCTGGAGTCCCATTGTCATTACCATTAAGGCAGAATCCTGTGCTGGAGTAAACTTTTGCTGAATCGGGAAGGCAGAGACTTGACAAGAGGAAGCGAATCGACAAATTCTACAGCGATAACATTTACTAATCCGATCTGGAAAAGCCTCATGAAAGTGTTGCCTATATCAGCAGAGAGGCAGGGAGCTTAAGTGTGATTGAGAAGGAATTTGGTATCACAAAATCAGAAGAAAACAAAAATAAGAAGAAAAGGAGATGCGATGTCGAAGCCTTAGGGAATCAAATGTGAGAGTTTCGCTGGGGAGAGTTGCAGAAGCAAGGAGGAGGGAAAGGGAGAGATGAAGGCGACAAGGAAGGAAAAAAAAAATTGAGAAAAACAGATTATTCAATTAGGTTAATAATTGTAAGGATCCAAATTTATGTGGGTTTGGGTGGATAACTCAATTACACTATGGTTGGGTTTGTAAATTTGTAGTTTCATTAAGGGTTTAAACGTCTTTGTTCACGTTTTGGTTTAAAAAAATAAAAAAATAAAATAATTTTTAGATTGAGGGTATTTGAGCTTTTCTAATAGGCCACATGGGCATTTGAGATTAAGCTTCAAAAAACATATATATGAAATAATATGTTGTATAAAATAAAATAATAGAATACGTAATAATATATTTTTATTTCATATTAACATACTAAATTAATGGATTACTCTTTTTAATTTTCATAAATGTAAAATTGCATTCATTAAAATTATAACAAATTATATGAAATAACATATTGTACAAAATAAAATAGTAAAATATATCATATATTAAAATCTATAATTATATTATATCATAATACTATAAATACAAAATTAATACAAGTTATATAATACCATCATCTAAACCAAAATAAATCATCAACACATCTTAAATTCGAGTTCTACAAAGTAAAAATTTTAAAGAATTAGATAATGTCGTCTGCATTCAAAACAGATTAAAATTTAGTTAAATATATAATATATCTATATCAAAATTAAAACCGCAAATACATCTTAAACTTTCACATCTATAAATAAGTTCTTTCTAAATAAAAAAATTCAATATCTGAAAACAAATTTAAAATTTAAAAATAAAGATTTTTCTTTCCACTAAATTAAAATTATGTCAAAAGAAATGATTCTGCGCTTTTAAAGCACGGGTAAAAATCTAATAATTAGTTATTATATATCTTATCATGCACAAGGCCTGGGTTATTACATATAATTAGATTATGTTCTGCCCTAAGGTAAATAGTTTTTATACATTTAATTTCCTTTTATTAATATATTTATAAAATTATATGTTTAAAGTGTTCTAATAGTTTTTTTGCATAAATGTAATATAAATTTTTAATATGTTATGAAAATGGACGCTATTTTTACTTGGTTTTTGTTTTTATTTTTTCTATTTTGTATAAAAAATATATTTGTAAAAATCATAATTTGAGATATGTTTATAGTTTTATTTTGAAATAGATAATAATAAAATATAATTTCTAATAATATATAGTTATAATATGATTATATAATATTCTTATCGATTTATATATATATATATATATATATTTATTCATATTTATAGTTTTTAAATATTATATATTATACCATTTTACTTTGTATACTATTTTATTTTAGTTTGAATAATGTAATTTTATATTTATAAAAATAAAGTAGACTTACCCATAAATTAATCTGTCTGAATTAAATAATTATAATTTGAATAATTTGATGAAACAACCCGAAAAAACTTAATTATTTGCTTTGTCAAATAATTGTATTTAAATCAAAATTTTAAATTTTAAAAGTATGATCTATTATTTTTAGATTATATAGATACGTGTAGACACACACACACACAGACACACATATATATATATATATATATATATATATATATATATATATATATCTTTATATATATTTTAGTTTTTAGTAAATCATATGTTGTACTATTTTATATTGTTTGTTGTCCATATACACCTTTCTTGATTTTTATCAAAAGTTGACTATATTTCCTCTTAAATAAATATAATAAATTCAAAATAAATACTTTAAAAATCCAAAAATATAAGAAAATTGAAAACGTTGATAAAGACACTTGTGAAATTACATTAATATTTTATTTTTGAAAATTGATGTTTAAATTAAAAGATAATACTCTATTTTACCATGTCTATAATTCATATTCATCTACAGAATGGTAGAAGATATTTTCTACTACTTGCTCAACATTCTACGAACCGTAGAACATAGTTTCTACTAGTTAATCTATAATTTACCATACGTAGAATATACATTCTACTATTTACTCTACATTCTACGATTCAATAAAAGTTGGTAGAATACATTTTCTAAAGTTTATTCAGTATTCTACGGAGTTTCGAATATATGTTCTACTGCCACCACTATATTCTACTATCCGTGAAATTAAACTTTCACCATTCTTTCTCTTTTTTACCTTTCGTAGAATACATATTCTGTGAAATCTTGGAAATATTGTTACAAAATATTCTTAGTATCTTTCTACTTTCCAGCCAAAAAATATGTTTACTTATACAAATTAGGGATTTAATTAATTGCTTTTCCAACTTTGAAAATTAAAATCATAACAATAATAAATGACTAATTTTAACTTATTTTAAAATTATTTATCTCATAATTGTTATTCTTAAGTAAAAAATTATAAAATATAAATACTATAAAGTTTTTTGTTATTTTAATAACTAATGAAAATTCTTTTTTTTTAACAGTATATTTTTTTTTCATAGGCAAACATTATTTTTCATATTTAAAATATTAATTTCTTAATTCAATTCTTTTTTTTTTAGTTTACATAAAAAGGGACATAATGGGATGTTGAAAAATGAAAGGTGTAGATGGAAAAAAATAGGTTGAAAAAGTGTAAAGGGACTAATGCTTTTTTTTTTTTTGACATATTTTGCCAAATCTTTCAAAATAAAATAGGTTAACCCGTTAATTTAATCTGTTATATATTTTGACAGAATAACTCGTAAAAAACTTATTTATAGTTATTCAGCTATTTTCTAAATTTTTTATATTTACAAGATTATCCAAATATTTTTAGTTATCATTTACTTCGTCAAAATGTATATAAATACTTAACTTTCTTACAAATTATAAAATTAATTAATGTATTAATTCATTTAATTATATTTTTCATTATGAATTATATATATATATATATATATATCTTTTCGACGGAGTAACCCATATTTTTAATATTTACAATCAAATCTACGTCTAACAATATAGAAATTGCGAGGCATTAAAGATTAAATTATTAACAAAACTAAAAAAAGAGAAGAGAATATATTCTTAATATATACTTTACCTTCAAAATTGTAATCTTATCAAATCTTCATAAAAAGCTGGATTGTCCATTACTTATACAAATCCAAAACAAGAACACTTCGCCAAACAATCATTTTCTTGACGAAACAAAATATGTCTTCCATCATTCGTTACACCAATTTAAGTGATATCAAACCTTAGAAGACAAAAATGGTTAATCCAAGTCAAGGTTATTCATATTTGAAAACAACACACACTTCATTCTGGTGAAACATTGGAGCTGATTTTAGTCGATGAGAAGGTAAGTTCTGGTGTTATGAATGCTATACTTAATATAAACTAATTCATTATTTTAACAAATATATGAATTTTTATATATTTATAATTGGTAGGGGTATCAAAATGGAAAAATTGCCAAAAATAATCCTCAAATGTTCCAAAATGGACAAACAAGGCTCCAACTATTTTGTAAACATTTTAAATAACCAAGTTTTGTTGACTTATTAATTTAAATGTTCATCTTATGTTGACCAAACAATTTTAGCTTCGTCGTTAAGTTGCTTAACAGATGTGTTTAACTTCGTTAAATATTGTTAATAAATCGCAGTTAATCAAAACATCGTTTTTAATCAGATGAAAATTCCTAAATCTATTTCTTCCCCAAATTGATTTCGAACCCTAAATAAAAACAAATTCCAAATTGATTTATCCCCTTTGTTCCTCCCAAACCCAATTTTCGATTTCGAATTCTCTTTGTCTGGATTTCGGATTTCTCTTATATTCTCCGCATCTATTCTCGAATTCTCTTCATTTATTCTCTAATGAGTTCACTGTGGGTTCCTCTTGAAGTGTGCGTCAGAGAACCGTGGGTTCCTGTTCAAGTGTGTGTGTGTGGATGTGATGCAAAGATCTATATATCTAAGACACAAAAGAATCCATGACATCATTTCTTTGTTTGTACGACCAAAAGAGATGTAAGTTGAATTCTTTATGATGATCTTTATTATCTATGTAAGTTGTAGACATGTTTTGTATCATTTAGATTTAAAGTTCATACAATAGGATCATGTTTTCAAGTTGGTAGAAGAAGCCGTATTGGAGGAGGTTGAAGAAGCTTTACCAAAATTAAAAATCATTGAAAGTTAGATTTGCAAAGGCACTTCCGAGGTTGAAGCATTAAAGTTTGTTGTCGAGGTATTAAAAGAAGAGCTAATACAAACTTAAATTGAAGTCCGAAACTGTAAGGTGATGAAAATTGGGTATTGTGTGTCTTTGCTTTATCATTATTGGCCTTGTCTGTGTAATAGTTTATAAATTCAATGAAATGAAACACTTTCTTGGTTACTAGTGTGAGGATTAAATCAAGTTCAGGGTGATTTTTTTTTTTTTTTTGTATTTCAAGATTTTTAAGATTTTTTAGTACAATGAAATGGATAATCATGAGTTCTTAATACATAAGCATGTGAAAATAATAACAAAACTATTGCCCAACAACACTAACAATGAGTTAAAGACAACATAACATAAAACACACGAATGCCAGTCTCATAAAACTGAAAAGAGAAACAACACAAACACAATTGAAGTAGCAACAAATATAATCGATGTAGCAAAAGTCTTAAAAGAAAATAAATGAAAATAAATGAAAACACAATTGGAGTAGAAAAAGTACACACTTAATCAAAGAAACCACTGTGCTAGTCTTTCTCCTTGTGATCCTTGTTGTTGTGGTCCTTGTGCTTGTGCTTGTGCTTGTGATTCTTGTGATTGTGGAAGCCATTCATGTGATGATCCTTCCTAAATGTAGTTGGCAAATAAAGAAGCATGAACATTTTTATCCCAATTGAAGACAAAGCATGTTGTTAAAGTAATACAAACCTGATCTTTTCTTGGCCGACCTATTGGTATCTCTGGTGGATTCTCAATGCTCGGTTTTGAACAACTTGTCTTATTGTGTCATTCTTCTTTGCAATTCGAACATGTCATCACTCTATTCTGGCATGTCAACTTGGTATTCTTCGAAGAAGTGGCTGCTTTATTTCTTCTTTTACGCCTAGCATGCATACTCGGTCTATCAGGATTTCCTAATCTCCATAGTGGTGGTAAAATAGGTAATCTATTTGTTCTAGGCCAGAACTTAATACCTTGAACATGCTTTATACGTTGGTTGCATGATTGCTGCCAGGTTTCTGTTGTGTAATATTGAGACACATAATCTTCAACCCTTCTTCTCTTTAAGATGATGCCATTTCCTACACGGTGTAATTCACACATTGATGCTCTATCTCATTTAACTCATTTGTGACCATATATCTCGTGCATGCCATAGACCCATCTATCATTATCTGTATCTACACATTAGTTTTTTATTTTTTTTATTTTTTTTTTCTTTGTAAATCTTGTCTTAAATTTATTCGCAAGTATAACCCTTTTTGCATTATGCACCATACACTGCCTCCTTATATCCTCTACCATGTCTAGTAATGGTTTTCTCTTAGCTTCACGAATTGTTCTATTAAAAGACTCACTAAGATTGTTCAAATTGTCACTGCAACAAAATCTTATCCTAAAATAAGCTCTAGACCATTTTTGGGAGAGGTGTTCTGTATAGAACCGTGCACATTTGGACTTTAACGCCGTAAAGCTTCCATGTTCTCTTCGAATTCTCTTATGGTGTAACTGCGAGCTATTTTCCAAAACAGCCTCTTCAACTCGACATCATTGTTGTCTTTCTTCCAATTATCCATAATATGTTTAGAACACATACGGTGTTCAGATTCTAGAAGAATGTTGTGAATAGCTTACACTAAGCCCTACAAAAGAAACATCACAAACAAACACCATAAGCATGAGCAAATACCATAAGAAAGATACAACCCTTCTGTTTGTCTGAAATGATTGCAATGTTTCTTACATCATTAAGTTCTAGAGTAGTGTTGAGATGTCTAACAAATCAATCCCAGTTAGTAGCATTTTCAATTTCCACTACTGCCCATGCAATGGTAACTATCCTATTATCCCCATCTTTTCCTACTGCAGCTAAAAGATGCCCCTTTATATTTCACTTAAGGAAAGCCCCATCTAATCCTATAATCGGGATACAACTCTCTTTCCAAGTATCTATTTGTGATTTAAAGTAAACGTATAAACAATAAAAATATTTGTTTGCTTCCAATTGTTGGCCCATGTATAGTCTCAATTTCCATAGTCGAGTCGTTGTTAGATCGAAAGGCTTCCGCTTGATAATCCCATACTCTTGCAAAATGGGCTTTTTTCTTTCTCTCACAAGCTTTGTCTTTACCTTCCCACACTGTTCTTCAGTGAAAATAAGATTGTACTTTCTCTTGATCTCAGCCATTTCCAATTTTATAATTTTCGGATTCACTTGCAGCCTTTCCACAAAAAGCCAAGCAATTGTTGATTGCTTCAACAATTTAGAGTAGCATGATCTAACCCATATATGCTCATTCACGTAGACTTTTACCTACATCTTGTGTTTGCTTTTCTCATAAGAGCAATAGACTCTGAATGAACATTTATACTTAGTGACCAAGCACTTTGCACCAAGACTCGTAGGTGATGACTTGTACATCTTGATGTCGTATCTCGTTTTCATTGAATACCTTAGAAGCGCAAGCTTGAAATCATCTGCAGACCCATAAGTTTTCTCCAATGTTATCAACTCTTCTGGATCTTCGTTCTGCCTCGGCTCTACCTCATCTTCGTCATCCGATGTTGACAAAGGATCTGGAATTGTATCATCATTCCCTTATCATCTCCATTCTCTCCATCACTCTCAACATCGTCATTCCTCATAGCATCTCTAAAGTCTTCTCCTAAATCTTCAACACTCTCTTCTTCGACACATATATGATTCTCATTGTTCCCAACGTTCTCATTAGGTGACTCATCACCACCATCATCATCAATGGCAGTGTCAAAATCATCATCTGGAGCAATCTTGCAGTCATCCCCACTTAGAGCCTCGACTTCAGTCTCCGGTTTAGCCTCGGGTTCAGCTCCTACAACTCCACTACACTCATCTCCAGTAGAATCAACAAAAAATTCTGCGGGAGGACCCTCACAACCAGTATCCGCAACAACAGGTTCTCTAGAAGAGTGATTAACAACAACGATTTCTGAAGCATGGCGGTTAGGAATCTTTTTAGGATGCACATGAAGCTTCTCCCTTCTCACCATTTTATACAATAAAGAGAATGGAAGAGAAATCCAAAACTCAGACAAAGAGAAATTTGAAATCGAGAATTGGGTTTGGGAGGAAAAAAGGGGAGAAATCAATTTGGGAATTTATTTTTGATTTAAGGTTCAAAATCGATTTGGGGAAGAAATTGATTTAGGGATGTTCGTCTGATTAAAAAAGATGTCATTTTGATTAACTGCGATTTATTAACGGTGTTTAATGGGGTTAAACACATCTGTTAAGTAACTTAACAACGATGCTAAAATTACTTGGTCAACATAAGATGAGAATTTAAATTAATAAGTCAACAAAACTTGGTTATTTAAAACATTTACGAAATAGTTGGATCTTTGTTTGGCCATTTCGGAACACTTAAGAAATTTTTTTGGCAGTTTTCCCGTATCAAATTACATACTACATGTAAGAAAACCGATTTGAAACGATTGGAGAAGCTGATTCGTGTTGGAGAATGGAAAATTATAGAGAAATTATCATTAAATACTGCATCTGGTCAGTACAAATCTACTAATAATATTTACAAGATTATTTTTTTTGCATGACACTTTTATGAATTTGACTGATTTTCAGTGGTTCTACGGAAACTTGCATATTGGTTGGTAAGTGAAATATCAAAACCCTAAATATACTATTTTCATAAACTACTATTAATTTAGCAAATTCATATTGATATTTTTTCCATTAGTTTTCTGATGAAGTATTTTTTTATTCAAGATGCAATTGGACAAGTGTTAGATGTTGGATAAATGGAAACTGTCCAAGTTGTGGGAAACGAAAGAAAAAAAAACTAAAGTTTTCCCTAAGAGTCACTAAGTAAGGTTTTTCAATTTTGCTGTTAATAAACTAATAATTATATAGTAATGTTAACTACAATTTTTGGAATTATCCTATGTTTGATCAGGTTTGGTAAAATTGGCATATACAGAGAGGTAAATAACTTTACCTTCAAATATGGTTTGAGGTTCACTTACAAGTTCTACAATTCTAACCACCTTTACCTCCATTTTGATTTGGTACATGGGAAAAAAATAATCTCAAATGCATTTGATGCATCACATGTCATTATAAACTTTGACATACCTGAAGCAGAAGAGTTTTAAAAAATATTAGTATATTATACTATTTTAATAATATATATATTAAACTATACATAAATAAATATTGTTACATCTTTAATGCACATCAAATTACCACATGATAGTTTTATCCTTACTATTCGTCAACCTATGGATGAAAATCATGAACTTCAAATGAAGACCAATAAATGGATTCAGTTTCCAGTCAAAACTATTGAAGAATTAATTCAATCCGTAGAGGTGACAATTTTATAACAAACTATTTATATAAAATATTTACTTACATTATTATTTTAGATGTGCATCATTAGTAGATTTTTAATGTGTATGTTAAAAAATGCAGAATCATGTGTACTATTTAGGCAATAGAGACTGAATGGGGATGGTATTATTTTTTGATATAACAAGTGCAACCAAAAAAAGTACAAAAAGTAACAGCAACAGTCAAGGTTTCAACTAGAAATGAGATTATTGTACCAACATTCTGATGTAAAATGTGCAATGCGTATGTAACCAATGTTTCACCAAGGTATATAACTGACCAAACTTATAACTAAAGACAATTTTGTATTTAACTCATGTATTTCAAAACTGATTATTGACCAAATTGATCTGGCTATTGTTTAAGTTGCATCTTCTGGTCATCGACCGCACAGAAAAATCTAAATTCATGCTTCTTGACAAAATTGCATAAATTTTTTTAACTCAAAACCCTACACACCAACTCAATAGTTTTATTGATGAAGTACACTAAATAAAGTTATGTTTTATCATTATGAAACAACACATAATAACCCATTTTATTAATATTGTACATATGGAAGACCCAACAACATTACCTGATGTTCTTACAAATTTAGTTGGAAAGATGGTTAGATTTGGGGTTTGTAGTGAGAAAGAAAATATATCCTATAGAATAGACATATACAAGGTTTCAAAAGTTTGGTCTGTTGAGGTAATGATTGATCCAATTACAGAATTAGAGACGCAAGAAAACTCTTTAACATCAACTACAATTTTGATGAGGTAACTAAGTTCAAAATATTATGCAGATATATGATCTAGAACGGTTTCTGCTTAACTATAAGTTGTTCACATATGAATCAGAAAACTTATTCTTCTTCCTATAGCACCAAAAGCTCCAACACCACAATTGCAATCTGTGTTTACAAGAGTTTATCTGCCAGCTACTTTCACATGTGGACCAAGATACATGAAAACAACTATCAAGATGAAATGGCCATATATGTAAAAGTTTTGGATTCCTAGATCTGTTCATAACCTTTACCTGCAATCCAAAGTGGCCTGAAATTGCAAAATATCTGAACAAGTGCAAACTCAAGTTTGAAGATAGACCAGATATTATTTGTCGGATGTTCAAGATAAAACTAGATTCTCTAATGAGTGATTTAACTGATAAGTAACTCTTAGGAAAGACAGTTGCATGTAAGTTACTCATTACATACGTTTCCTTTTTAACTCCTTAAGAAATATTTGCTTTACTATAACTAACTATTGTTTTCATTTTTATTTTTTTTGAAACGCAGCAATATATATTATAGAATTTCAAAAACATGGCTTACCTTTTGTTATTCATGGATTCCAAATCTAAATTTCTTACAACTGACGACATTGACAATATCATTTCAACAGAGATTCCAGATAAATTAGAAGATTCAGAGCTTTACGATGTGATTAAAAATACGATGATTTATGGAGTTTGTAGAGCTGCTAATATGAATTCACCATGTATGGAGAATGGTCAATATTTTAAGCTATATCCAAAATCTCATGTAAAAAAAAGCTACAGTCAACAAAGAAGGGTTCCCAATTTATAGAAGACATAATCAACCAAATCGTTATGTTGAGAAAAATGACTTCAAATATGACAACATATATGTGATTCCCTATAACAAGGAGCTATCCCTTTGTTATTGAGTTCACATTATTGTGAAGTGATGCAATCAATCTGAATCTATCAAATACTTATTTAAGTATATCAGTAAAGGATAACATTGTGTCACAATTGTTGTTGAACCACCAAATGAAGGAGCAAATAATTGCTGATATATTTTGGAGTAAATAAACTGGCATATGAAATTACTAAAAACATTATAAGCACTACAAGAATATTGAGTATTCATAGTAGAAGAAGATAATGTTTTAGATGTTTATACTATGGTAAACTAAACTATAAAATTTTTAGATATCATTTGTTTATTAGTAAATACTATCAATTTGTTAGTCAGACCAAAAGTTTTTTCACGCGCTAATTCTTTTGTATCATGCATGTTGTTTAATAGCACCATACCCCATTAAAATGCTATGTAAATACCTTTATAAAAAGAAAATTATAGAAAAATAGAAAAATAAAAATTTGTTGTATGAAGTAGCATATCCTTATTTGTGACCAATACAATTACTTAATAAAACGGAAAAATGATAATTTGAAGTCTATGATATAAAAAATAATAGGGTATAGATTTTGAAATATAATTTTTCACACTTGTAAGATATTTTCCTCATTTCTTAATTAAAAAATTACAACTAATTATTGCTTCATTTAAAAATGAAAAATATAATCGAAAAATATTACAAAATACAAAAACAACCTAAGAAGAAAATATGATTTGGGGTTTAGGGTATAAAAGGGTTTATAGCTTCAAACATAATTTTTCTACTTCTAGTAACAATAGAAATAAAATGTATATTATTGTTTTATAATGTTTAAAGCTAGTGACTTTTTAGAATTAGAGTTTATGGTATAAATTTTAGTGTTATCAATAATAGAAATAAAATAAATATATGGACTAATGAGTGTTTGATTTAGGATATAGATTTTTTTTTTAAAAAAAATGTAACTCTAATTAGTTTTTTTACTAAATCCTAAACTTTAAACCCAGAGTTCTAACCCTAAACCCTAAACTTCTTACTATATATTCTTAGTGGGGGTTATTGGTTTATGTATTTTAATTAACTTTAAAATCCAAATGAAATTCAGTGTTATTGGTTTTGTGATTTTAAAATCCATATTGGAATCATGTGTTATTGGATTTATAATTTATAAATCCTAGTTCAAATCATGTGTTATTCAATCATTCAGATTTACTAATGAATTTGATTTCGGAATGAATTTGGTGGATTTGGAACGATTTCTTTGTTAAAAATACAAATATTTAAGGGGGTGTTATTTATTTATGAATTTTAACTGATTTAGAAATCCGTATAAGATTTATAAATCTAAGTAAAATATACTGATTTTCAAATCTAATATATGGATTTTAATAAATATTTACAAATCTGAGGGTTTTCCTTTGGATTTTAGTCTTTGTATTTTTAACAAAGAAATCGACCCAAATCCACTCAATTTCATTATAAAATTAAATCCATTAATGAATCCGTATGATTGTATAACACCTGATTTGAATTAGAATTTATAAATCATAAAACCAATAACAGTAGATTTTAACATGGATTTTAAAATCATAGAAAAAATATCACTAGATTTTGTTCAGATTTATAAATCCATTAAAATACATAAACCAATAACACTAGATTTTGTTCAATTAATCTGCATAATTAAAATATCACTAGATTTTGTTCAATTAATCTGCATAATTAAAATACTAATTAAGAAAAAATGACAAAAACGCTGACCTTTAAAATATAAATAGAAGAGATATGATTTTTATTGGCTAATCTAAAAAACTGATGATAAATCTTTCTTTAATATCCACCGTTGATTAAACTTAATCCAACAGACATACAAGATGTTTTTTGATTGGCTAATTATAAAGGTGAGGATTACAGTTTTTCCTTGATATCCACCGTTGATAAGATTAGATTCGACGGACACAAGTTTTAATCAATTCTTATTTTTTCTTCTCTTTCTACATATGATTTAAAATAATCAATATTATTTTTCTACATCAAACATTGAAATTAGGAAATTTATAATTAAGATAATTATCTAAATTATATAGTTAACTATATATAATATATAATAGATTTGGTGACCAAGTAAAAATTTAGAATAAATATAATAAAATTATATATCTAAGAATATATTTTTTAAAAAGTATAGAAGATAAGGAAAGTCTTTATAAAATTTTATTAACAAAAAATTCTGTTGATATATAAAATTTAAAGCTAAATTCGTCTAACGCTATCCACATATGATTTTAAAAAGCCAATAGTATCATTCTACATCAATATTTAAAACTAGAAAATTTCTAATTTCTAAAATGTTATTGTTAAAAAAAATGATAATCTATAAGTTTTTATTAACAAAACAAATCAATTTAATATAAGATTAGGGAAAAATATAATCTAAGATAATTACCTCATTTATATAGTTAACTATATACAACTTATAATAAATTTAGTGACCAAAAAAAAAATTTAGAATAACTATAGTTATAAATTCTAAATCTAAGAATTTTTTTTGTGGAAAATATATAAACGATAAGGAAATTATCTACAAAATTCTATTAACAAAAAATAAACTTAATATTAGATCAATAATTATTTTTAATTTAAGATAATCATCTCAATTATATAATCAGATATATATATATAACTTTGAATAAATACTGGTGACCCAAATCAAATATAACAATAAAAACATGTATGTATATGATCATTGTTTTGTCAACTATTTCTTAGTTAAAAGAACGGTTTCAATTAAATTTATACTAATAGAATTGATGTTATACCTTTTGCAACTATCTATATCAGCATTAAAATGACCAATTAAAATATTTTAAATCATCATATTAAATTAACTTTATTTGTTGCATATTTTTTAGTTATTAGATTTTTCTTTTAATATTCTTATAAAATATTGTAAACATGAAAGAGAATAAATAAGAAAATTATGTAATTAACATGGGATTGTAATGTTTTTAAATAAAAATATATATTCAGAAAACATAAAATTTTATATTTCTACAGCTTTAATTAATTTTGGTTTTCTGTAATTTAAATTTAAATATCATTCTAAACTGCTTTAGCAGCTGAATATAATGGACATGAAATTATTTTAAATTATATATTTCAAATCCTTTTTATGTTTATTTTTTGATAAACTTATATATAGTAGATTGTGCAATATTTTAATTAATTATAGAATTCATAAATAATTTTGTTCATTCACTTCATTTTATGCTGGAAATAATTTAATTATATATTAGATTAAATGTAAAAATGAATTTGAAGTATTTAGTTACTGTTACTTTGATAATATATGATTCAATACCAAAAAAACCAATAGGTTTTGATATTAGTATAATAGAACAAGTTATAAGACAAGTACGATGACAAATCTAATAACTTAAGTTGAGTTAATTAATGATATTTTCAGCATAATACTGTAGAGAAACTTAACCAAAAATAATAATATATTTATTTTGATGTTTTTATTAAGAGATTTGAAAAATTTCTGCAAGAAAAAAATGAATATATATGAGAGCTCATTCATAATTTGAGAGGAAAAGAAAATAGAGAGTGATATAAAAAGTCACTAGACCATATTTTAGTGAATTTTTGTGTAGTTAACTGTTATATGATTTACCAATAATCATCAGTCACTTCTCAAATTTAAAATTTGTCAATATGATTGAACTCATTATTGAAGTTGAAAATTTTCTTTGAAGCTAATATTTCGTAAGAAAGTAAATTTTAAATATGACATTTTTAAAAATAGTTTTTTTAAAAAATAAAAAAAAATAATTATATTGAATTCTTACATTTTTCTTAAAAGTTCAAGTTGATGGAACAAAAAAAATTAATGAAATATTGAGAATTATATAATTTTCGATGTGAGTACAAAACTATGTTTTTAATAAGTAAAAAAAAATTATTTTGGTATTTTCTTAACAAATTCATAGTTAAAAAATCCTTTGATTAGAAAACAAGAAAAGATTTTTTAAATGACAATTGTGTATTTCTAGATAGATGTGAGAGGTTAAAATATTTGAGTCGAGTCTAATCTGCAAGTACTTATAAGATGTAATATACATGTGAAAAAATAACTCATAAAAATATTGATGACACAAAAAATGTTAGAATTCTATTTTCTTAAAACTATAAGAAAAAAAAAATTTATATGATGGAGTATTATATATATATAGATCATAGTGTTATTAAATATACTAAAAATACAAACAATATGTTGCTTTTTACAAAACATTATAAGAACTTTAAGTAATAAATATGTAACATCCCGATTTCTGGTATATGTGGAGAGGTTAAAAGAATTGATTTGACTACCTATGTCACCAAAGTGCACTTACCTTTTCGGTTGCACATCCAGAGAGAACTCCAGGGTTAAGCGTGCTTGAGCTGGAGTAGTCAAAGGATGGGTGACCTACCGGGAAGTCATTCGCGGTACCATGTGAGTGAGGCCAAAACACGGGGAACGGTCATATGGTGATTGCAGGGACAGTATATCTTGACTTTCGAGCCTTCCGGAATAACGCACCGACCGTCGGACAGGGGTGGGGCCCACGAGCCCGATAGAGGGATGGGTGACTCACCGGTAGAGGCGGTTGGGACGGTATAAGTGGTATCAGAGCTGGTTAGCCGTCCCAGTTCTGACCTGGGAGGCGTCTTAGGACCTGTCGTGGTGTGCAACAAGGACGTTGCACTCTGTGAGTGGGGGTGAATTGTAACATCCCGATTTATGGTATATGTGAAGATGTTAAAAGAATTGATTTGGCTACCTATGTCACCAAAGTGCACTTACCTTTTCGGTTGTACATCCAGAGGAAACTTCAGGGTTAAGCGTGCTTGAACTGGAGTAGTCAAAGGATGGGTGACCTACTGGGAAGTCATTCGCGGTACCGTGTGAGTGAGGCCAAAACACGGAGAACGGTCACGTGGTGATTGCAGGGTCAGTATATCATGACTTTCAAACCTCTCGGTTAACGTTCCGATCGTCGGACAGGGGTGGGCCGGCCCATGGGCATAGTGAGAGGACATGGGGGCTCACTGGTAGGGGCGGTTGGGGCGTTATAAAATATTTAAAATATTTTTTTTTTGTTAATATCTAAACATTGTATTATACATAATACAAAATGATGTATTAATATATATAAAAAAATTATACTAAAAAATAGCCGATAAATTGACAAGATATTTTAGGAGCACACAAATATATATTATAAAAATATTGATTATTGATAATCAATTTAATTTTAAATTTTACATAATTATAATTTTTAAATATTGTATTTTATCTAAAATAATTTATTCATTGATAATATGTAAAATGAAATATTACTATAATATATATATATATATTATTTATATTATATGTATAAAATAATATTTTAATAGAAATTATAGATGATATATATTTTTTAAAATATATATTAAGACAATCTCACGCGTAGTATAGGTGAAAAAACTAGTATATATTCAAGTGAAGGTGGTTTTATGTATTATTCTTAGAGACTAGCTTTTTAAAATTGATATAGTTTCTTTTAGAAGTAAAAACTGGTTTATAATTTGAATTAATTTTTTTCCCCAGTCTTTGACTTTAACGGTTATTAAAAAATTTACACCATGAAAATCATTTGTTATTTAGTTAGGTTTTGCCAAAAATAAATTTTAAAAATAAAAAATATCAGTTTAGTTTATATTTTATAATTAATATAACTAAATATATAAGTAGCTATTTTGGTCAATCAACAAGAAAGCAATGTCATGATTATGGATATGGAGAAAACATCTGAAATATAAAGACAAATCAAGAAAATTTTACAGATTTGATGTAGATAACACTTTCTTCTAGTTGACATGTGGTATGAAAAGCGTTGTTTAATCGACAGCGCAGGAGGAAGACTAATTTATAATGCTCCTTGGCTACAAAAACAATCTAATATATCCTTGTTATAAAAAAAATATTTCATTTTGATTTTTGTTTTTAACCAAAACGCACGAAATGATAAAAAAAGGTTTAATGAATCAAAAAAATTACGGAATGGTATTGGGCTCTACTAAGGCTCAATTAATTCTCGACTAAACTCCCCTTAGGTTAATTTGTTTTTCCCAATTTTTCATTTTCTTCCATTTTCGTTTTCCTTCTCTTCCTTTTCGAGTAAATGCTTATTCTTCATCGTGGTCGTCGTCTCTACCTCTTCTTCGTCGGAATCTTTCGTCGGCTCTTTCCGACACACTGAGAAACCGCCTGGTCAATTCCGATAGTATCGTCGTCTTCTCATCTTCAAGGTAAATCATTCCCGATTGATTCTCTTTTTTTTTTCCATCAAATCGTTGCATCTCTTCATATATCGAAAGAGATTTCAATATGACTTTTCAATTGATAGTATAAATGAGTTAGTGTTGAAAATTAGGGTCGAAAATGGAGGAAGGAACCTGAGTTAGTGTCGAAAATTAGGGTTCAAAATAGAGAGAGGAACCGATATTACCATTGACAGTTAGTGTCGAAATTTTTTTGATTGTGGGAGGTTTCTGATTGTGTTCGGATTTTGTGTGGGTATCATTGTCTTCAATTCTTAATTTTTTGTTGAATTTTTGTCATTGCGGTTATACCTTCTTCGAAAACGTAAGTGGTGTATGTGAAGTGAGGTTGACATTGATAGTTAATGGTGCGGATTTTGATTATGTTTAGGTTAACTGCAATGGCTAGAAAACAGAAACGGAAAAGGGTGAGCAAGAAGAAAGCCTTAAAGCGGCGTGAAGAAGTGGAGCATGAAGTGGCTTCAGAAGATGTAGTGTCGCTCAGTGCCGAATCCGAAACTGATGATTTGTCTACAACATTGAAGGTATGTAGTATTGTGAAGTCAATAGTTGTTTTAAAATCGCGAAATGAAGATGTGTTTAAGTACTATGAACTACTAGTTCGACTTAGGAGTAAGAAGAAGTGAGAACTCTAGTTCGACTTAGGAGTAATAAGAAGTGAGAACTACTAGTTCGACTTAGGAATAATAAGAAGTGAGAACTATTAGTTCGACTTAGGAATAATATGAAGTGAGAACTATTAGTACGACTAGGAAAACTAGCATAATATCGTATTACTAGTTCGAGTGAGGATAACTACCATAGTTTTGAACAACTGATGTGTTTGGATTGCAGGTTAGCGGACCAATGCAACCTCTCGAGTTTTTCTTCAATAACTCTGAGTATACAAATCAATGCAAGATACAGACCAGGTGTTATGTGAGCGCAACGGTGGAGCTGTTTAAGCCGAAGGAGTTTAAACCAGAGTTGGAGTGGTTCGAAAGTCACCCTCAATTTTGCCACTTCTTCCACGTGGCCAAAGAACCAAACCGAAAGCTGATGTGTATGTGGATGCAGCTTCTTCGGACAGTTAGTACTGATGGAAGATCTGTGATGTGGTTTTTTGCGAATGGAGTCCCCATCCGGTATTCTTTGAGAGAGCATGCTCTTATCTCTGTATTGGACTGCCAAGAATATCCACAGAATTATAAGAAGCTGGGTAGTGATAAGTTTGAGAGAAGACACTTCAAGAAGCTGAAGAGGATAACAGTTGAAGATGTGACACAGAAGCTTTTATCAATGAGCGCTTGTGGAGACCGCTTGAAGATGGGGGTCTTATATTTCTTAAGCACAATGATCCTTTCATACTGAGGATTGTGGATAATCTAGAGGTGTGAAAATACTTTCCTTGGGGGGGATTGACTTTTGAGGATAATATCAAAGAGATCCATCACTTGAGTAGCCTTATGCAAGGCTCTGCGAACAGGACATATAACTTTCCTGGATTCATAATTCCTTTGGAGGTAATTATATGTTTACGATTTGTTTTATTATTTATGGATGAAAAATTTGACATATTGTTAATTGCTTGTGTAGGTTCTAGCCTTTGAGTTCATACCTAAACTGAGGGAAAGATTTCTGTCAGATGTAGATGACTGCGACAAGGAGTGTCATAGGATGTGCAAGCAGAAGTTCAAGAGTAGTGGCATGAAAGGTTATCCACTAGAAGAGATCTATGATGCACTTGGAACTACTAAGGTACTTTATGATTGTTCTAATATGCATTTATTTTATCACTAGGATTGTTCTAATATGCATTTCTTTTATTGACAGGACATTCGATCGATTTTAATACCTACAGTGGATGAGGAAGTTATGATGGCGCGGATCATAAGAGAGGATTCAGATGATGAAGTTGAGGAGGTAATTTGTGGAACTTGGAATGAGCATTTAACAGTCAAACAGAAGACAATATTTTGGGAGGAGTTGTATGAGAGGGATATGGCCTTTCGGGAATTCCCTAAGAAGAAAGTCCAAACCGAAGACGTGGAAGAAGCCTCCGGTGAAGGCTTTGAGAGTGCTCTGAAAGGGCTTGAAAAGCGGATGGTGGAAACCATGGAAGAAAGGTTTGGGGAAATAATTGCGAAGGTCGATGGGATGAGATTGAGGCTTGATGGCATGCAGAAAAGCCAGCGTCTGTTGAAAAAGAAATTGAAGAAGGTGGATAGGAGGATAAGAATAGTTGAAGGTTGTGTCAATGAAGACCTGAATCGTGGACATTCCATGGGTTATGATAATGAGTGGGAAAGACCAAATGATTTTGGTTTTAATGATAATGTTGGTAAAGAACAGCCGGTTGAAGAAGAGAATGTTGGCGACGAAGAAGATGATCAAGAGAAAGAAGCGGGTGAAGAAGCAGCACCAAAAGAACCGGGTGAAGAAACAGATGAGAAAACTGGTGAAGAAGAAGATGAAGTGGCTGAAGAAGAGAAAGCTGAAGAAGAAGAAGAAGAACAGAACGAAGAAGAAGAAGAACAGTACGAAGAAGAAGTAGAGAAGGAAGAAGAAGAACAGAACGAAGAAGAAGTAGAGAAGGAAGAAGAAGAACAGAATGAAGAAGAAGTAGATAAGGAAGAAGAAGAACATAACGAAGAAGAAAAGGGTGATGATGATGAAGAAGAAGAAGAAGAGAACAAAGAAGAACACAACGAAGAAGAGGAGAAGAGTGATGAGGAAGAAGAAGAAGAGAAAGCTGCTGAAGAAGCAACAATGGGAGAAGAGGTAACCGCTGAAGACATACGGATGCTAGAAGAAGCAAGAAGGGAACATGAAGAACAAGAAGCTGAAGAAGCAACGTTGTTCGGAGAAGAAGAAGAACAACAACAACAACAAACAGCTGAAGAAGTAGAAGAGAATAAAGAAGAGAAAGCTGCTGAAGCAACAATGTGAGAAGAGGTAACCGCTGAAGACATACGAATGCTAGAGGAAGCAAGAAGGGAACACGAAGAACAAGAAGCTGAAGAAGCAAGATTGTTTCAAGAAGAACTAGCAGCTGAGAAAGCTGCTGAAGAAGAAGCGGTAGCAAAAGAACCGGGTGAAGGAGAATCGGTTGAAGACAAAGTTCAGGATGAAAATCGATGGGCTATGATTTTCTATGAGGAGCCTATCAATTTTGTAACATATTTTGGTGAGGATGAACAAGTCTCACTGCAGAAGGCGTCACCACCAAAGAAGAGGGGAAGATCAAAGAAGAATGTCACTTCACCAAAAACCAAGACTCCAAAGAGGAAGAGAAAATGTGTACCATCACAGTGGGTTTCAAATCCTTTTACCGAGGGAAAAACAGATGAGAAAGTGAAGGAGAAAGGAAAGGCTAGGAAGAAAGCAAAGACTAAGGCTTAGATGTTTAATGGTTTCGGATGGTTAGAACAATATTTAGAACTTATAACTTAAGGCTTGTGTAGTGTATGTTTTTTGGAACATGGTTTGTATGTTTTTGGATGTTTGAAACGTCCTTGGTATGTTTTTGGATGATTTGAATATGTGTGTTTTGGGATGATTTGAACAGGTTGGGACTTCACGTTTTTAAAATATTTGTTGCACTTATAAATCGTATTGTACAGCTGGATGACTTGGGTACTACTAAGGTACTCTATGATTCTTATATTTCGTATAATAATAATAAAACATAACACCGTCAATTAACGCCGTCGTCCTCAATTAACACTGTCAATTAATGCCGTCAATTAACGCCGTCAATTAACACTCTCCATTAAAAAAAATAATATAATTTTTGCCAAAGTAGTACTAGAGTTTGTAGTAATACTAACTTACACATAGTTGTATTTTGGCAGTTTTTAGGTTTATTTAGTAAAACCGATGGAAATTCTACTATTTTGTAGTAGAACTGAAGATATTAGAACACTAAGACACATTTAACATCTTTTTATACAATTAAAAATTTTTAAAATAACAAAAAAATTTCGAAAAACTTAAGAATGAAGATAATATTGTGTCTTTCACCTTATAAGTTTATGATTACTTTTGGTTAAAATGACAAATTTACTTTGTAATCTTGTATTCGTGAAATTTTAGGGTTTCATCAAACTAAACATTACTAAATAGAATTTAAAATTTAGTATTACTAACTGCATGTGTTAAATATGTGGCCTAACTGAAATTACTTATTATAATTTATCAGAAAACCACATAGTTATATCAGTTAAACTAGTCGTCCCAATGAAAATTAGTTATACTAGTCATACCCAGTTAGCCATAATATACGTAGTCGTATATAAGTTATACTAGTCGTCCCCATAACACTTAGTTATACTAGTTATACCCCACTATACTAGTCGTCCATAAAGTACTTACTTGTATATAAGTTCTACTAGTCGTACTAAAATAAACAGTTCACGAATATGAGTTCATACATACAACTACACCAGTGGTACCTGATCACTCATATTACAAATAAGTTACATCAATCTTCACTATTTCATTCACAAACCATTCATACATGCGTCTCAGTCCTCTTCCACTTCCTCTTCCTCTTCCACGATGTTCTCCAACTGATGGGAATTTTGTTTGCGTTTTTCCTCTTTTTTTTCATAACGTGGAGGCAAGACTTCTTGTGCTCGTATATCGTCAGGAACAATCCAGTCAGACATATGGGGCACCGAGAAAATTTGTCCTGCAATATGCCAATGACCATTGTTCAACCAAATAATATTGGGAGCAAAAATCTTGTAGATGGAGATCCCTTCCTCTGCTCATATAGATGGCAGCAGCTATTGCATGCACACATAGGTATTTATCTATATCAAAATACTTGCAACTACAAGTTTTCCTAGTCATATCAACCAAATAAGTCTTTCCATCGCGTCCAATCACGTTATATTCTAGGAGAAAGCTGTTTAACTCGATAACTGTGAGTGTCTTTGCAATGACACATCTTTCGTGCATTTCAGTTTCCACAAAAGGCACAAGCTTTTGGGTGGTTGGTACTTCAGCGGAACTCTTCCTATGGGTGTTCCACCATTCAGCCAATTTGGCCACTATCACATCAATCATGGGCAACAACGAGTACTTCCTTTCTTGTTCAAAAACACCATTAATAGATTCTGCACAATTGGTGGTGTCAATGTTGTACCTTTCTCCTGGAAAATAGCATCTTGCCCATTTTTTCTCTCCAACACTTTTGTCTAAATACGCAGCAGCAGCAGGACACTTTGTCCTAAAAGCACCATAAAGTGTAACGAACTCACTCTCGGTATAAGCATGAGTGAAATCCCTAAACTTTTTTGCGCATGTATCTCTGTGGTTAGCAACGATTAGTTTCACATTCTAAGACAAATGCCATATACAATACCCATGCTTTACCAACAGGAAGACCTCACGTATGGACTTGATCAAACTTGCATTTCTGTCCGAAATAAACACCATTTCAGGGACATTCGGTACTACTGCTTTGAACTGATTGAAGAACCATTCCCAACTTGCTTCTTTCTCACCATCAACTACACCAAAAGCAAGTGGATAATGATGATGATTAGGATCCTGAGCTGTAGCAACAATTAGAACTCCACCATACACATTCTTCAGGTGTGTTCCATCCACAATGATGACTTTCCTCATCGCTTGAAATCCTTCTATACAAGCTCCCAAAGCAAATAATTGATACTTAAACATATTTCCCTCATCTAATTCGACACAAGTTCGTGTACCCGGATTCATGGACTCTAGCATGTCCATATAAGGATACAACATACCATAACTCTCCTCTGGACTTCCCCACACATCATTGGCAGCTAGATTTTTTTCTCTCAAAGCTGTGGAGTATGATACATTCACACTAATCCTTCCTTGAACCATATCAATAAGACTTTTTGGAGTTTGTGTGTCAAATCGACCTGGATAATCTTCAGCCAAAATGGATGCAACTAATCGTGGTGTGCCTTTCCTTCTATTTCTGCTTGTACTTGTAGTAACTCGAGAACATGTATGCAACTTGTTGTAAGTACTAATCATGAAACAATCTGAATTTTTATGCTTTGCAGCTCGAACAGACCACTTGCAACCATCTTTTGCTCCAGAACATTTTATCACGTATCGCTTAGTATCCGACTTGATTGTATCATACTCAAAGCAATTCCGATGTGAAGTTATCTGAACTAGAGTTTTCACTGCCTCCTTACTTCCAAATTCTTGGCCAAGAGCCATATCTATACCATCATCCCATCTAAGATTTACATGCTCCTCTCCTACAGAAGGTTTTACTTCAGTATCTTCATATACATCCTCATCTCCTACAGAAGGTCTTGCTTCAGTATCTTCATACACATGCTCATCTCCTTCTACGGAATCAGTAACATGGTCATGCATCTCATGGTCTTCCGATGGTTCCCCCGTGTAAAGAGTCATCATACAATCATTACCATCTCTACCACTTGAAACCAGCTCCTCATCAATATAAGCTTCGTGATCGTCTGTTGATACTTGCACACACCCCTGACTTTGATCAACATCTTTGATGAACTCCACATGTAGAAGACTTGTACATTGATCTTTATTTACTTGGAGAAGATAACAAAAAAACATCTTCATCATTCCATATATATGATGGTTTCTTCGGATTCAAGACCAAAGGAAAGTAACTAATTTTCAACTGCGTTGTAGCTTCATCCATCAATAGCTTTCTGCAAATTCTCTCAACCAACCCACTATAAGTGACCTCCTCCAATGATGTCTTCAACACTAAAGTATGAATTTCATCTTCTCCTGAAATCCATTTCATGTCATCACCTTCCTTTGAATAACATCCCCCACGATCAAAACATATGATTGTGCGACGACTTTTACTCATTGCCCCCTGAAAAGAACAAAAATTCGATCTTAGTAACACCAGTTGTCATAGTTATACAATAATAGCTTAGTAATACTAGTTGACGTAGTGATACAATAATAGCTTAGTAATACTAGTTGACGTAGTGATACAATAATAGCTTAGTAGTACTAGTTTTCGTAGTTTCACTATAATATCTTAGTAATACACAATAATACCATTAGTCGTACTAATACCCATAAAGTTAGGGTTTTACGTCCCAATCACTATAATTTATGCTCATTCATTGGTCATTCACCCAATAAATCTTCATTAGTTAACAATTTAAGCTTCTAACACACTTACACAACAATTTTGTTAACCAAACCACTAAAAACGAAAATTTTGAAATTCAGAATTTAATTCTCCATATTGAGAAGATACACTAAATATTGGTATGCACATTACACAAAGCTTGAAAATTTAATCATGAAAACAAAAATAGCATAAAATTAGCTTACTCTAATCTGCTGTATGAAGCTTGTATTTGTCGTTAATGGTGGGAGGAGAGGAGAGGAAGAAGACGTTGAGGGAGAGAGAGAGAAGAGAGTGGGTCTAGCTGAGTTTTTTAATTGGTAGTTAGATTAAGTTTTAATTTTGGTTGGTGGAAATTATGTTGAGTAATTAAATAGTATTTGTTTTATTTTGGTTTATTGTTTTTTGCAAATGATTATTATATAATATAATATGAAAGGTAGAGTTGAGAAGATTTATAATGGGAGGTAGTGAGATTATGGAGAGGGTATGTAGATTATTTTGAAACCCATTAGGATATTTTAGATTACCCTCCCTCGCAGGAGAGAGGAGTTTTATAAATATAGGAATTCCACGCCTAGCCACCATCATAACAGTGTAACCGTAGACAAAGAAACAACAGGACAGAGTATCTTAATGATATCAAGGTTTTACTGGAATCACATCGTTGAAGGGGTTCAAAAAGTACTCGCCAAAATTTACAAATTATTGATTATTTCAGTGGAGAGAGGGTGGTTACGAGGGATAAAGCTAACGACAAACAGTACATCCATTTATTATTTGTTGTTTGCCGATGATAGTCTACTGATGTGCAAAGCGAATGCTGAAGAAAGTTCAGAAATTATGCAATGCATTAGACTCTATGGTGATGCATCGAGACACAAGTCATTAACCTTACAAGTTCATCAATTATTTTTGGTGCAAAGGTGGATGACCAAGCAAAGATAGAGGTTAACAGTATCTTGGGAATAGAAAAGAAATGAGGTGATGGAACATATTCAGGCTTATCTGAGTGTTTCAAAGGTTCCAAAGTGAACTTCTCAGTTTCATTCGGGAAAAAATCCATGTAAGACTCAATGAAAGGTTCTCAGAAGCACTTTCTCAGGGAGACAAAGAAATATTAGTCAAGTCTCTTAGCCTGGCTCTTCTAATATATGCATGTCCGTTTTCAAATTTTATCATCTGCTTGTTTGTATGAAATACCAGAATCTCTAGACAAACATATCCATGGATATTATAACATATATAGAAATCAAGAAATATGTGGTTGTTTGAAATACACAAGATACAAGCCTGAATTCGTTTTTGAGAAAGCATGTGGCGATGCAGACATCTGGTTTACAGTCAATAACTTTGAATCAAGAGATTATCCTTCTTCCTCGCCTCTTGTGAAGCCACAGAGTTGGAGGAAGCGCCCACATGGTATTTTAAAATGCAATGTTGGCGCCTCTTGGATAGCTGCGAGTCGGTATTGTGGTATCTCATGGTTTCTAAGAGATTTACAGGGTGAAGTCATGTTGCATTGCAGCAGTTCATACTCATTGGTCCAGTCAGAAGTTGAAATTGAACGACAGGCGATGTTCAAGGTTGTGGAAAGTCTGAAAAACCTACATTATCAGAAGGTCATATTTGAAGCCAACTTTGATCTTTCAAGGGAAGTTCTGTTATCTCCACATTTTTTCTTTAAGTTTCACTCACTCACTATGGGTATTCTGAACCTCCTTACTTATTTAACTTTCTAGAGTTGTGAATATGTTATGCCTGAAAGAAATAGAGCTGCTATAGCCATTGCTGTAAAAGTCACACATGACCATATATGTCAATTCTATATTGCTAGAGAGGTACCACATTAATTTTAATAATTGCTGGCTTCGGAAGCTACTTCCCTTAATGGTGTATAGTACTTAACAACACTGGCTGCAACAGATGTTCCCTTTGATGTCAAGTGGCCGTTACCATCGTTTTATCCTAGCTGGAGGATATTTATTTCTTCTTGTTCTTTGTAAGGTGCCTAATGGTATCATGTTAATTGTGAAATTTCCTTTCAGACTTGTACCCTGAACTCATTTGTTTCTCTTCTTTCGAGATTTTTGAATTCAATAGGGTTAAAACAAGTTGGAAGAAGAATGAGATTATGTTATGGAACCTCGTTCAGATCCTCTTAATAGGCTCTAAATACATGGTTCATATCAAGAACATCTTTTCCTTAGGAATAGATTCCAGAAACTCATCCGCATGTATCGTAGTACAAGATGGTATGGTTCTCTCACTCAATCCTAATATATACCTTTATTACCTGTTTAGCTGTCCGTAATAAGCTTTCAATCCGGGAAAGAACCAGTTCCGCAGCTCTCATTCTTTAATCTTACAGCTCTTGTTTCTTTTGGTTTAATAAATTTAACATATAAATTATGAAATAGCTAAATTCTAAAAATGAATAGCAAAAACAATAGAAAAAGGTTTGTTGATGTGAATTATATAGACTTTCATTTGTACTAAACACATCTACGTACTACAAACATAACTGTATATGTTTCTTTCACATTAATTTGTATTATTCTTATCAGCAGAAAACTTAGGCAATTATTATGTATATTTAAGTGTTTCAAATTTCTTAGTAAGTCACTGAGAAGGTGGTGGACGCTTGCAGACAGTCGCACATTCTTGTTTTGTTGCAAAACATTTCTTGGGCGATCCGGCACAACAAGAACATGTGCCATCTTTTATAAGGGAACACTTTAGTGCCATGCAAAATGATGGATCAACACTACCCACAGGCACGTCCGCACCTAAAAACGATCAACAAACCATTACAAAAAGTTATAGAGAAAAACATTATATGATCACAATGTTGATGATAACGTTGAAAAAAAAATTATATATGCATAATTTCATATACATACTTTCATGTTGAGGAAAAAGAGAAATCACAATGATACAAAGGATAGCAAAATGTGATGTTGACATTATTGTATTTTTTATTTTAATTTTAATTTATTATTATTATTTTTTTTTTTGCTTCTACACTTAATATGGATATTTATAGATAAAATTTAATTTATAGTGTTTATTTCATGGTGATCCATAAAAACTGCGAGATCTGTTTAACTAATTTAAGTTCATTCCTATTCCGCAATAATAGATTGTTGATAAATTTCTTAGAGAATTAGTCGAACAAAGTACAATATTTTATGAAGAAACATATGATATATCATTCATTTAATTTATATATAAAATAACAAAATAATTTATTTATATTTATTTCCTTATCAATAACTTCATAACAGAGATGCAAATATATGGGGTTTTACTAAAAGAGGGACTATACATTCCATAATTCATTGGTGCAACATATGGAGAGTTAAAACATTATCCATATTAAAACATTTCCACTAGAAAAGTTTGTCTGGTGCCTTGGCAGTAAAAGAAAGATTGCTTTCTTGTGGTATTCAAGTAGACACAACTTGCTAACTATGTGGCTCAGCACTGAGAGTATTTTCTATGTCCTCTTTAACTATGCCTTTTCAATAGAAATAGGAAAAAAAAGTCACAAATAAGGTTTCATCCAACAAGTTTTTCCACGAGCTCTATTTTTCTAAACTTGCATCATCTGCTTGTTTGTATGAAATACCAAAATCTCCCTGAGAAAAGTAGACAAGCATATCTATGGATATTATAACATATGTAAAAATAAAAAAAATGTGCTGTTGTTTGAAATACACAAGATAAAAGCCTGAATTCATTATTGAGAAAGCATGTGGCGATGCATAAATCTGGTTTGCAGTCAAGAACTTTGAATCAAGAGATTATCCTTCTTCCTCGCCTCTTGTGGAGCCACAGAGTTGGAGGAAGCCCCCACATGGTGTTTTAAAATGCAATGTTGGCCCTCTTGGATAGCTGCAAGTCGGTATTGTGGTGCCTCATGGTTTCTAAGAGATTTGTAAGGTGAAGTCATGTTGCATTGCCGCAGTTCATACTCATTGGTCCAGTCAGAAGTTGAAATTGAGCGACAGACGATGTTCGAGGCTGTGGAAAGTCTGAAAAACCTACATTATCAAAAGGTCATATTGGAAGCCATCTTTGATCTTTCAAGGGAAGTTCTGATGTCTCCACATTTTTCTCCTAAGTTTCGCTCACTCACTATGGGTATTCTTAACCTCCTCACTTATTTCACTTTCTAAAGTTTTCAATATGTTATACCTGAAAGAAATAGAGCGGCTATAGCCATTGCTGTAAAAGTCACACATGACCATATATGTCAATTCTATATTGCCCGATTGGGACCACATTGACTTTGATAATTGCTGGCTGCGGAAGCTACTTCCCTTAAGGGTCTTTAGTATTTAACATCACTGGCTGCAGCTGATGTTCCCCTTGATGTCAATTGGCCGTTACCATCATTTTATCCCTGCTGGAGAATATTTATTTCTCCTTGTTTTTTGTAAGGTGCCAAATAGTATCATGTTAGTTGTTGTAAAATTTTCTTTCAGACGAGTACCCTGAACTCATTTGCTTCACTTCTTTCGAGATTTTTGAAATCAATAGCGTTAGAAAAAGTTGGGGGAAGAATGAGATTACATTATAGAAACTCGTTTGGGCTCTCTTAATAGGCTCTAGATACACGGTCCAAATCGAGAACATCTTTTCCTCTTCTCCTGGGACTCATCTGCATATATCGTAGTATATGATGGTACGGTACTCTCACTCAAGCCGGAAATATACCTATATCAGCTGTCTAGCTGTCTGTAATAACCTTTCAATCGGGGAAAAAACCAGTTATGCAACTTTCATATTTTTAATCTTTCAGCTCATGTTTCTTTTCGTTTAATAAATTTCACATATAAATTATGAAATAGCTAAATTTAAAAAATGCATAGCAAAAACAATAGAAAGGTTTGTTGATGTGAATTACATCGATTTTCATTTATACTAAACACAACTACGTACTACAAACATAATTATATATGTTTCTCTCGCATCAATTTGTATTATTCGTATTAGCAGAAAACTTAGGTAATTATTATGTATATTCAAGTGTTTCAAATTTTTTAGTAAGTCACTGAGAAGGCGGTGGACGCTTGCAGACAGTCGCACATTCTTGTTTTGTTGCAAAACATTTCTTGGGCGATCCGACACAACAAGAACATTGGCCATCTTTTATAAGGGAACACTTTAGTGCCATACAAAATGATGGATCAACACTACCCACAGGCACATCCGCACCTAAAAACGAACAACAAACCATTACAAAAAAGTTATAGAGAAGAAGATTATATGATCACAGTGTTGATGATGATAATGATGAAGAAAAAAAATTATATATGTACAATTTCATATACATACTCTCATGTAAAGGAAAGAGAGAAATCACGATGATACAAAGGATAGTAAAATGAGATGTTGACATTATTGTATTTTTTTCTTTTTCAAATTATTAAAATTTTTTTTTTGTTTTGTTTTGATGGTAAAATTTTCTACACTAAATAAGGATATATATAGATAAAATATAATTTATAGTGCTTGTTTCATGGTGATCCATAAAAAACTGCTAGATATGTTTAACTAGTTTTAATTCATTCTTATTCCGCAATAATAGTTTGTTTATAAATTTCCTAAAAAATTAGTCAAATAAATTACAGTATTTTGTTGAGAAACATACGATATATCATTAATCTAATTTATATATACATTAATAAAATAATTTTTTTATATTCATTTCTTTATCAATGTATTTTTTAAAAAAAATAACTTAATAACAGAGATGCAAAGATATGGGGTTTTATTAAAACAGGGGATTATTGTTGGGGTCAAAACCCACCTTTCAAAGATTGATGAGTTGAGAAGTAAGTACTTACACGAAAGACTTATCCCAAAGCCATCAGAACAGGAGAGCAGGTTGCTGACTTTCCTCTGAGAGAGGATGGTGACCTGGTCCAGCAAGAGACAGGTCGCCAGCTCCGTCTTACGGAACACGGCGACCTGGTCCAGCAAGAGACAAGTCGTCAGCTCCGTCTCATGGAATATGGCGACTTGGTCCAGTAAGAGGTAAGTCACTAGCTCTGTCTTACGGAATATGGTGACCTGGTCCAACAAGAGGCAGATCGCAAGCTCCGTCTCACAGAACATGGTGACCTTATCATAGTTTCAAGACATCAGAAGACGAGGGTAGGTCACCAACTATCCTCTGAAACAAGATGGCAACCTAGTCATTGTCCGAAAAACATTAGTACACGAGAGTAGGTCGCCCACTCTCCCTCAAGAGAAGGTGGCGACCTGCCAGTATGCACAGCAGGTGGCCCACTCTTCCTCAAGAGAAGGTGGCGACCTGCTAGCATGCAGAGTAGGTCGCTCACTCTCCCCCGATAGAAGGTGGTGACCTGCTAGCAAGCAGAGCTGGTCGCCAACTCTCCTCCGAGAGAGAGTGGTGACCTGGTCATGCAAGGATCAGGTCGCCATTTCCTCACACGAGAGAGTCGCGACCTGGTTACTCGAAGGGCAGGTCGGCAACCTCGTCTTACGGTTCCAGGCGACCTGATCCTCGCACATGATCTTTACGTTTTTCTTGACCGAACCGGAAAGATAAAAGTTTGGCTCAGCGTTACTCAGCTTCGGAACAGTGTTCACGACACTATTCACGAAACATTATTCACAGAACGGTGTTCACTAACCGAACACAAAACCGATGACCCAAAGATTTGGTCTAGCGAGCTTACTCGGGTTCGAAACACTATTCACATCACTATTCATGAGACAGTGTTCATGACACTGTTCACAAACCGACCATAAGACTGGGAAAGAAGCCGAACAAGACGACGAACCAAACTCAAATCGGACCGGACTAAACCTGAGGCGAGCTAGGTTGGGATAAGACCAAACAATGACGTGTTGAGAAGTTGGGTCGCAGATCAGGCCTAAGCCCGTCAAAGTTGGCGGATAACTAAACATAACAATATCCCACATCGTTAGCAGCTCTTCTCAGCATCCCAAGTCGTCCAGTGTATATAGGGTAGCATGTATTAGGTTTTAATCATCCCATTCCGAGTACTTTGGACTTTATATTGTAAGACTATACAACATTTACGAAATCCCTTGTATTTGGTGAAAATATCATTTAATAAAAGTAACTTTTAGTTTCGGTCCTTGAGTTCTTTTAAAATAGGATTTTCGAGCCCCCATTTATTATAAGTTTTGATTGTGTGAGTTTTGACTCTTATAACTATACTTCCCAAAATGGTTATAGATTCGTAATTTCTTAATAATCTTCAAGCACATAACCAATGAATCATGGCTCCCTTTGAGAAACAGTTAGAGTGCAACATATGGAGAGTTAAAACATTATCCGAAATAAAGCATTTCCTCTAGAAATGTTTGTCTGGTGCCTTGGTGGTAAAAGAAAGATTGCTTTCATATGGTATTCAAGTTGATACAACCTGCTAAATAAGTGGATCAGCATCTTATAGTATTTTCCAGGTCCACTTTAGATGTGCCTTTTCGAAATAAGAGTGAGAAAAGTCACAAACTAGGTTTCATCCATTAAGTTTCTCCATGCGATTTGTTTTTCTAAACTTGCATCATCTGCTTGTTTGTATGAAATACCAAAATCTCGATGAGAGAGGTAGACCAACATATCCATGGATATGATAACAGAAATAGGAATCAAGAAATGTGTGGTCTTTTTTAAAACACAAGATACAAGCCTGAATCTGTTCTTGAGAATGCATGTGACAATTGATATTAGGAATTTTTTTTGCTTATTCTAACCATTATGTTAGTCTTTATCTAGTCCTTTCAAGTTACTAGGATGTATAAACGAAGATTTGAGGAATTTGAGCCTCTGGAGCCAAAGTAAGTCAAAATGGAGCAAAAGAAAGTGAAATGCAGGGAAAGAGAGTGAAAATGAAGGAAAAGAGCCTAATTTTCACACAGAGCACTTAACGGAGCACCCTCTCTCCACTTTGGAGCACCCGCTCTAGCCTGATGGGAGAGAAGAGGGGAATTTCAGTTTACCTAATTTTGACCAAGGGAAAAACCAATAAGGGGTCAGCCAAGTTTTAGAATATTATTATCTATGTCTTTCTCAAAATTTTAGAGATAGGGACATTAGCTTGAGATAGGTTTTACACATATTTTCTAGTGAGTTTTACACCTTGAGAGATTTTGGGAGAAGAAATCTCTACAATACTTCACGAAGAATTCTAAACTCCTTTTGTTTATTTTCTATTTTATTCATGAATTTCTCTTCATCTCTTGTTGTGATTTGCTTCTCCATGTCTGAGTAGGTCTCTAGTTAGGTTAAGGTTTCAAGGGAATTCATGAATCGCAGAACCATATTTCTTACAATAGGGATCTATCGTATACTTCTTCATTTATTGTTGATCTTAATGCTGAAACTTGATTAGCTAGCTAGTTTCTGATATTAGGTTGTTTAATGCACCAAAAGTGTTTGTTTAAATGCCTAAAAGAACATAGATAAGCAAAACGTCATTAGACAATAAAAGCTGATGTTAAGGCGTTCTGTGAAAATATCAAACCTGGTCTTAATGAATGTTTAGTTTCCTGAGTCCAAAAGGCAGTTTAGAGTTTTAGGTTATTATTCATAGTAATTGATACTACGCCAGTAGGTTAGTTATAAATCAGTGTTTTGAGTTCTAGAACGCGCTTAACGATATCCATGTTCGATTCTCTGGTTCACGATCTCTGAATTCCTGCGAATTTGCCTTTGACCTAACACTTTGCTTATTTGATCTTTGCATCGTTATTTATTTGTTTTCATTTCATACAACCAACAAACAAAAAATACATATTTCGTCATAGCTTAGTTTTAATCTTCATAGAAACTCAGTGTAACTTTGGTCCTATGGAATTCAAATTTATCTAGACTATTTCGTATGTTGTGCACTTACAGTAGGAAATAGAAACAATAAATCTAGTGTATCATTTTTTTTGCGCCGTTGCGACGAGGACCAATTTGTTATATTTGATTCTCGGATTGAAATGTAGTCTAAGATTTACTAACTTTTTCTAGTTTTCTATTATCGTTTGTGTTTGTATTACCAGAAGCCAATGTTCCAAAAAACTTCTCACACTCAGTAATCGAGAGATAGTAAGGTTAGAAAAAGCTAACAAGAATAAAAGTCGAATCCAGACATCATGGGCGACGAAATCGACAACCGAACTGCATATGGTCATGTAACTGCTGCTATTCAGAGGCTAGAACATCAGATGCAGCAGTTGCAACAGCAGCAACAACAACAGCAACAAAATGCCATTGGGGACATACACATGCATCATGCTTTCTTCCAAAATAGAGCGGCTATTTGTCAACCAGCCATTCAGAGGCAATATTTTGAAATCAAGCATCAACTGATCACATTGGTGAAGCAACATCTGTTCCATGGTTTGGGTGTAGAAAACCCGATAGACCACATTGAGAACTTCAAAGATATTTTCAGTACCAGCAGCTCTAATGGGTACCTCCTGATTTCCTCAAATGCATATGAGGATCTTATCCCACAGATTGCACTTTGAAGTTGGTTTGGATAAACTCTGAACTCAATTGAGTTAATAGCTCTCAAGAACAAAGGAATGGATCGTTAGATCCACAAGGGATACGGAAGGCCCTTGATATTCCAAACCTCAATAGTCCATAGATATGACTCACTTAGACGACCGAAGAGGGTTTGTTGTTTGGATATGACTCACCAAGCAACAGGGGTTTTGTTCACAAGGAACAACAGAGATTCACTCTCTAAACAATCACAATGATCAAACTTAACTTCTTACTGATTCAATGGTTTTCAAAATACATATATAGGAAGTGTTTTGTGTTTCAGAAAATAAGACAAGACAACATGGAAAACAATACATTAATGAAGGAAAGATTTGACTGAACTGATTCCATGTTGACTGACTCTTCATCTGACGTGAACACGCGGCCTTGGTGCTATGCGAATTGCCATTTAGGAAGGTACCCCTAAATCTTCATGAAACCTGACTAAAAGTAGATTTATGAAGGGGTTCCCAAATCCTCTTTGAACCTTACTAAAGTCATGTGTTGCACATCTCCCTCCTTAAGGTTGAACTGAACAGTGGCATAACTAAGTAAAAAACTTAGTGTTTGAGAAAGCTGCCTAGTCCGTGCCCTGGTCATAGCTCCGGCTGGTACTTGCAAAGCATCTTCAGCTACATGCTCTATATTGATATCCCCGTGAGCAGGATAATCTACTTGCTCTACCTTAGAATCTGTTTGCGGCTTTTCTTCCTCAGATTCCATGTCTCCGTTTTCCAGAACAATCATAACCCTATTGTTGGTGCACTCCTTAGCATAGTGTCTAAGCCCCTGGCATTTGAAACATCTCATATCCCTGGATCGTGCAATAGGAGCTTCCGCCTTTTCCTTGACACTACTAGATGATGGATTAGTTTTAAAATCGGAAATAGGTTTGGTTGGAGCTTTACCCTTGTCTTGGTTGGAGGTTTAAAATGGATTAGTTTCCTCACTTATTTCACATTTTAGAGTTTTGAATATGTTGTGCCTGAAAGAAATAGAGCTGTTATAGCCATTCACCTAAGAGTCACACATGACCATAGATGTCAATTCTATATTGCTCGAGAGAGACCACATTGACTTTGATAATTGCTGGCTTCGGAAGCTACTTCCCTTAATGGTGTATGCTACTTAACAAAACTGGCTACAGTTTATGTTCCCCTTGATGTCAGGTGGCTGTTACCATTGTTTTATTCACCACTGGCTGCAGCTGATGTTCTTTGTAAGGTGCCTAATGGTATGATGTTAGTTGTTGTGCACTTTCCTTTCAGACTTATACCCTGAACTCATTTTCTTCTCTTCTTTCGAGACTTTTGAAATCAATAACGTTAGGAAAAGTTGGAAGAAGAACGAGATTACGTAATGTATACTCGTTCGGTTCTTTTAATAGGCTCTAGATACACGGTCCAAATCAAGAATACATTTTACCTTAAGGACGAGATTCCAGAAAATCATCCGCATGTCTCGTAGTACAGGATGGTATGGTTATCTCACTCAGTCCTGATATATACCTTTATTACCTGTCTAGCTGTCCGTAATAAGTTTTCAATCGGGAAAGAACCAGTTCATCAGCTTTCATCCTTTAATCTTGCTGCTCATGTTTGTTTGGTTTAATAAATTTCACATATAAATTGTAAAATAGCTACATTTTAAAAATGAATAGTAACATTAATAGAAAAAGGTTTATTGATGTGAATTACATAGACTTTCAATAATACTAAACACATCTATGTACTACAAACATAACTGTATATGTTTCGCTCACATCAATTTGTATTATTTTTATTATCAGAAAACTTAGGTAATTATTAGGTATATTTAAGTGTTTCAAATTTCATAGTAAGTCAGTGAGAAGGTGGTGGACTTAAGCAGTTCATCGCACACTCCTTATGTGAACCAAAACATGTCTTGGGGGAACCAAAACATGTCTTGGGGGAACCAAAACATGTCTTGGGGGAACCAACACAACAATAACATGGGTTATTTATTACAAGGGGACACTTTCGTGCCTTGCATAATGATGGATCAACAGTAACCGCAGGCATGTCCGCACCTATAAACCAGCAACAAACCATTACAAAAAAAATATTAAATGATCACAGTGTTGATGATAATAAAGATGAATAAAATAAATTATATATGCATAATTTCATATAAATACTCTCATCTAGAGGAAAAAGAGAAATCAAGATGATACAAAAGATAACAAAATGTGATGTTGACATTATTGTATTTTTTTCTTTTTTAAATTATTAAGTTTGTATGTTTTGTTTTGATATATATATATAGATAAAATATAATTTATAGTGTTTGTTTAAATGCCTGAAAAAACATAGATGAGTAAAATGTCTTTAGCCAACAAAAGTTGATGTTAAAGTATTTTGTGAACATATCAAAACTGCTCTTAATGCATGTTTAGTTTCCTGAGTTCAAACGATAGTTTAGAATCTTAGGTTGTTAGACATAGTAATTGATACTACGACAGTAAGTTCGTTAGAAATCAGTATTTTGAGTTCAAGAATGCGCTTAATGATTTCCATGTCTGATTCTCTGGTTCACGATCTCTAAATTCCTGCAAATTTGCCTTTGACCTAACACTTTTTTTATTTGATCTTTACATCGTTATTTATCTGTTTTCGTTTCATACAACAAACAAACAAAAACTCATATTTGGTCTTAGCTTAGTTTAAATCTTCATAGAAGCTCAGTGTAACTTTGGTCGTATGGAATTCGAATCTATCTATACTATTTCGTCTGTTATGCACTTGGAGTAGGACATAAAAACACTAAATCCAGTGTATCGACGATGCAGAAAACTGGTTTACAATCAATAACATTGAATTAATAGATTATCTTTCTTCTTCGCCTCTTGCGAACCCACAGAGGTGGACGAAGCCCCCACATGGTCTTTTAAAATGCAATATTGGCACTTCTTGGACAGTTGCGATTCGGAATTGTGGTGTCTCATAGTTTCTAAGAGATTTGCAGGGTGCAGTCATGTTGTATTGCTACAGTTCATACTCATTGGTCCAGTCAGAAGTTAAATTGAACGACAGACGATTTTCTAGGCTACGGAAATAATGAGAAACCTACATTATCAAAATGTCATCTCCAAAGGCAACTTTGAGCTTGAAAATGGAAGATCTGATATCTCCACATTTGTTCCCTATGTTTCACTCACTCACTATGGGTATTCTTAACCTCCTCACTTATTTCACATTTTAGAGTTTTGAATATGTTGTGCCTGAAAGAAATATAGTTGTTATAGCCATTCACCTAAGAGTCACACATGACCATAGATGTCAATCCTATATTGCTCGAGAGAGACCACATTGACTTTGATAATTGCTGGCTTCGGAAGCTACTTCCCTTAATGGTGTATACTACTTAACAAAACTGGCTACAGTTTATGTTCCCCTTGATGTCAGGTGTGGATTAAGGATAATCTTATTGATAAGGATTGTTACAGTATTTATAGTAGACCATAAAAGTACGTAGGTTACAGTTAAGTACATTGCAGTCCTTATATATACATATATATTCGACATTCTCCTTCAAGATGGAGGGAGGTTCTTCACTCCAATCTTGCGGAATAATTCGACGAACCTGGTGCGAGAGAGAGGCTTGGTGAGTCCATCAGCAAGTTGATCTTTCGTCGAGATATGAGTGACGCAAAGAACATTGGCTTGTACCAGATTGCGAATGAAGTGGTAGTCTAGCGCTAGGTGCTTCATACGGGAATGGAATATGGGATTTGCGGACAAATACGTTGCACCTATGTTGTCACAGTATATAACTGGTGATTGTGAAACTGAGATTCCAAGTTCCGTCAATAACGAGCGTACCCAAACCAGTTCAGCAGCTGTGTTGGCAACCAACCTGTACTCGGCTTCTGTGGAGGAGCGAGCAACCCCACACTGCTTCTTAGATGACCAGGCAACAGGTGTCGATCCAAAGTAAATGATGTAGCCATTTGTGGAGACAAAGTCGTCAACATCCCCAGCCCAGTCAGCGTCCGAGAATGCATGAAGTGAGGATGGAGAGGAGGGACGAATGAAAACGCCATGTGAAGCCGTGCCAGCAAGGTAGCGGAGGACGCGCTTCACAGCTTACCAGTGTAGATCCATAGGGGCGCGCATGAACTGCAATAGACGGTTGACACTGAAAGGCAATGTCCGGGCGAGTAAGAGAAAGATATTGAAGACTACCAACCACCATTCGATAATCTTTTGGGTTAGTGAGAGAAGTGCCGGACTGGAGCGAGAGTTTAGGCGTGGGTGACATTGGAGACGAGACAGATTTAGATTCAAGCATCTTCGTCTTTTGTAGAAGGTCTCTGATGTAGCGATGCTGCATCATATGTAATCCCTGTGTAGTCCCAGTTACCTCTATACCAAGAAAATAAGTGAGGTCAGTGGGATCCTTTAGAGAGAAGCGATAACCAAGAGCATCAATAAAACTCATGAGCAGAGGTTGTGTTGTTCCCGTGACAATAATATCATCGACGTAGACCAGTGTGTAAATGATATCAGGACCCTTATTGTAGACAAAGACGGATGTATCCGCAACTGAATTGTGAAACCCAACGCTTGTAAGAAATCGCTTTAGTTCTTCGTACCACGCCCATGGAGCCTGTTTGAGCCCATATAATGCTTTCCGAAGACGACAAACATGGTTCGGATAATCGGGATTAACAAAACCTGGCGGTTGTGTTACATACACTTCTTCAGATAAGGTGCCATGAAGAAACGCGTTGTTAACGTCGAGCTACTTGATGGGCCAACCTTGAGTAATCTCATGTTGGAGAACAATGCAAATAGTGACAGATTTCACCACAGGGCTGAATGTTTGAGAGTAGTCGACACCGTATTGTTGATTGAAACCACGGGCAACTAACCGAGCCTTGTACCTGTCAAGCTTGCCATTGGGTAAGTATTTCAGTGTAAAAATCCATTTTGTGGAAATGACATTCTGACCCGGTCTAGATGGTACCAACTCAAACGTTTGATAACGTATTTGTGCATTATACTCATCATTCATAGCACGTGTCCAGTTCTCATCTCGCAAGGCTTGGTAATGGGTAGTGGGTATGGTGATTGGGACATTGGGATTAGTAGTGGTGGCTACGAGAGATACCTTGGAATTGGGTTTAGTTATTTTGTTTTTGAGTTGGGTAGTCATGGTATGTGTGTTACCGGTTGGTTTAGGTTGCTTCGGCAAAGGCTGGTTTAAGGCTGGTTGAGGTTGTGGATTGGTTACGGTAGGGTTTGGATTTGAGTGTATAGGTTGAGATGATGGTCGTGAGATTATGGAAGGATCGGGTGGTAGTGGTGTTTCTGTAGGTGAAGGAGGGAGGGGATTCGTATCTGTGGAAGGAAGAATTATACCTGAGCCCACGTCAGTGGGAAGAGGAGTGGTAGATACGTCTTGAGCCGGCTGCTGAGCCGGTTGTTGGTGAGGATCCGAGGACAGAGGCGCGGTGGACGATGCTGGTACGAGTGGTGGCAAGGTAAGTGGAATGAGGGAATGAGGTGCGGAAGGAGTTTATTCAGCAGCTGGGCTTGAAGTTGATGATGAAGATGGTGAACAGTGAAACGGATAAGTATTTTCATCAAACCTCACATGTCGAGAGGTGTAAACTCGTCCAGTTGGAACATGTAGACAAAGGTACGCGCTCTGCGCAATGGAGTAACCAAGAAACACACATTGTAAGGACCGGTCTTCAAGCTTGTGGTGAGTGTATGGTCGAAGCCAGGGGAAGCATGCACAACCGAATACCCAGAGCTTGAGATATTGGGTGCTTGTTCGAACAGCTTTTCATATGGTGACTGTTTTTGTAGAATATAAGATGGCATATGATTGATTAGATAGACAACAGTAGCCATGGCAAATGGCCAGTATCACTTTGGAACAGATGCTTGGTGGAGGAGAGTTAGACCAGTCTCCACAACATGACGATGTTTCTGCTCAGAGATTCCGTTGTGCTCCGGTGTATGTGGAGGTGAGGTGAGATGAGTGATGCCGTGAGTTTGAAGAAACATTCGAAGTGCAAGATACTCTCCGCCATGATCGGAATAAAGTGTGATGATCTTGGTTTGGAAGCGGTTTTCAACAAGAGCTTTAAAAGCGATGAATGTGTCTCGGACTTGAGAATTGTGTTTCAGTAGGTACAGCCAGGTATAACGGGTATGATGGTCGTCAAAGATAACATAATAACGATAGTTATCAACAGAAACTATCGGGGACATCCATACATCTGAGTAGACAATTTGTAACGGTCTGGTAAAGACAATAGAGTTGGTAAATAAAGGTTGCTTGTGGCTTTTATTGATTAAGCAATGAGAACAAGGTAAATGTTTTTGAGTAGATGAAAAACAAGGCAATGAAAATTGAGAAATAATAGAAGCTAAGACAGGAGGTGATGGATGTCTGAGGCGAGAGTGACATGAGGGAAGAGTGGTTTTGGAACTGAGGGAGACGGAAAATGATGCAGGTGAAGGGGTTGATATGGGCCACTCGTACAGTCGTCCTTAGTTTTGCCTTGGAGCAACCGGGACCCCGTTTTGAGATCCTTCACCTGAAAAGACGCAGGGAAAAATTCCACAGATATTTGGTTAGTGTTTAAAAGACGATAGACAGAAATAAGGTTTTTCTTAAGGTCGGGAACATAAAGAACGTCATTAAGAGTTAAAGGACGAGTAGGGGTATTGAGAGAGGTGGAACCAGTGTGGGTAATTGCGAGATTAGAACCGTCTGCTATGGTGACACATTCACCACCATCATAGAGTTGATGTAGTGTAAGGTTGTTAAGATCCGTGGTGAGATGATGAGTTGCACCGGAGTCCATGTACCAGGGATTTGTATCCAACGAGTTGAAAGCAGCAAGGTTGGCTCGTGGTTGCCATTAAGGACCACCAGATCGCGGACAAAGCTCCGAGTTACCAGCCCTGTTAAGGTGCGAGCATGTGCGTGCACTGTGACCGAAAACCCCACATATTTGACACTTGCCCTGAGCTTGAATCTTGAGTTCATGGTTCAAGAGCTTCTCATGCAACTCCACTAGAGTTGGAGCAGTGTCACGGCTCTCGATCTGGTCCACCACAATCTTGTAGTCATCGGTAAGACCCTCCAGAATGTATTCTACTTGATCTTACCAAGAAGACTGAGTTTGTCAAACATTGTAGTCAGCCCTTGAATGTACTCGTCGATAGATCTGTTCCCTTTTTGCCATTGTTTGAGAATCTATCAGCAGAAGCCATGGAAGAGAATGAAGAAAAGAGCTGAAAGTTTGAACAAAGATGACGACGGCGTGAAGAAAAAAAAACATTAGGTTTTCTAGAATCGTGGCTCTGATACCATATGGATTAAGGATAATCTTATTGATAATGATTGTTACAGTATTTATAGTAGACCACAAAAGTACGTAGGTTACAGTTAATTACATTGCATTCCTTATATATACATATATATTCGACATCAGGTGGCTGTTACCATTGTTTTATTCACCACTGGCTGCAGCTGATGTTCTTTGTAAGGTGCCTAATGGTATGATGTTAGTTGTTGTGCAATTTCCTTTCAGACTTATACCCTGAACTCATTTTCTTCTCTTCTTTCGAGACTTTTGAAATCAATAGCGTTAGGAAAAGTTGGAAGACTTATACCCTGAACTCATTTTCTTCTTTTCTTTCGAGACTTTTGAAATCAATAGCGTTAGGAAAAGTTGGAAGAAGAACGAGATTACGTAATGTATACTCGTTCCGTTCTATTAATAGGCTCTAGATACACGGTCCAAATCAAGAATATATTTTACCTTAAGGAAGAGATTCCAGAAATTCATCCGCATGTCTCGTAGTACAAGATGGTATGGTTATCTCACTCAGTCCTGATATATATCTTTATTACCTGTCTATCTGTCCGTAATAAGTTTTCAATCGGGGAAAGAACTAGTTCATCAGCTTTCATTCTTTAATCTTGCTGCTCATGTTTGTTTGGTTTAATAAATTTCACATATAAATTATAAAATTGCTACATTTTAAAAATGAATAGTAACATTAATAGAAAAAGGTTTATTGATGTGAATTACATAGACTTTCATTTATACTAAACACATCTATGTACTACAAACATAACTGTATATGTTTCGCTCACATCAATTTGTATTATTTTTATTATCAGAAAACTTAGGTAATTATTAGGTATATTTAAGTGTTTCAAATTTCATAGTAAGTCACTAAGAAGTTGGTGGACGCAAGCAGTTCATTGCACACTCTTTATGTGAACCAAAACATTTCTTGGGCGAACCCTCGCAACAATAACATGGGTTATTTATTACAAGGGGACACTTTCGTGCCTTGCATAATGATGGATCAACAGTAACCGCAGGCATGTCCGCACCTATAAACCAGCAACAAACCATTACAAACAAAAATAAAGAGAAGAAGATAATATGATCACAGTGTTGATGATAATAACGATGAATAAAAGAAATTATATATGCATAATTTCATATACATACTCTCATGTAGAGGAAAAAAGGAAATCGCGATGATACAAAAGATAACAAAATGTGATGTTGACATTATTATATTTTTTTTCTTTTTGAAATTATTAATTTTTTTTCGTTTTGTTTTGATTGTAAAATTTCTAGACCGAATATGGATATATATAGATAAAATATAATTTATAGTGTTTGTTTTATGGTGATCCATAAAAATTGCTAGATCTGTTTAACTAATTTTAATCTATTCTTATTCCGCAATAAATGTTTATTGATAAATTTCTCAGAGAATTAGTCAAATAAATTATAATATTTTATGGAGAAGCATACGATATATCATTAATTTAATTCATATATACTATAACAAAAAAATTTATTTATATTCATTTTTTTATCAAAGTATTTTTTAAAAGTAAATTAATAATAGAGTATCAAACATATGGGGTTTTTCTAAATCATGGGACTACACTTCCCAAAATGGTTATAAATTCGTAATCTATCATTAATCTTCTAGCACCTAACCAATGAATTATGGCTCCCATTGAGAAACAGTTATGGTGCAACATATAGAGAGATACAATATTATCAAAAATAAAGCATTTCCTCTAGAAAAGTTTGTCTGGTGCCTTGGCGGTAAAAGTAAGATTGCTTTCATGTGGTATTGAAGTTGATACAACCAGCTAACTATGTGGATCAGCATCTGAGATTATTTTCCATGTCCTCTTTAACTGTGTCTTTTCGAAAGAAGTGTGAGAAAAGTCACAAATTAGGTTTCACCCAGCAAGTTTATCCACAAGCTCTGTTTTTCTAAACTTGCATCATGTGTTTGTTTTTATGAAATACCAAAATCTCGATGAGAGAAGTAGACAAACATATCAATGGATATTATAACATATATAAATCAAGAAATATGCCGTTGTTTGAAAACACATGATACAAACTTGAATCCGTTCTTGAGAATGCATGTGACGATGCGTAAATCTGGTTTACAATCAATAATTTTGAATTAAGAGATTATCCTTCTTCCTTGCCTCTTGTGAACCCACAGATTTAGAGGAAGCCCCGACATGGTCTTTTAAAATGCAATCGTGGTGCCCTGCGAGTCGGTATTGTGGTCTCCAATGGTTTCTAAGAGATTTGCAGCGTGCAGTCATGTTGCATAGCCGCAGGTCATACTCATTGGTCCAGTCATAGGTTGAATTGAACGACAGACGACGTTCTAGGCTGTCTAAAATCTTAAACAACTACCGTATGAAAAGGTCATCTTCATAGCCAACTTTGAACTTGCATGGGAAGTTCTGATGTCTCCACATTTGTTTCCTATGGCGGTGGGCGCAAGCAGTTCATCGTTCATTCTTTATGTGAACTAAAACATTTCTTGGGCGAACCCTCACAACAATAACATGGGTTATTTATTACAAGGGGACACTTTCGTGCCATGCATAATGATGGATCAACAGTAACCGCAGGCATGTCCGCACCTAAAAACCAGCAACAAACCATTACAAAAAAAAAATGATTACAGTATTGATGATGATAACGATGAATAAAATAAATTATATATGCATAATTTCATATATATACTCTCATGTAGAGGAAAAAGAGAAATCACGATGATTGTAAATTTTCTACATCAAATATGAATATATATAGATAAAATATAATTTATAGTGTTTGTTTAAATGCCTGAAAGAACATAGATTAGTAAAATGTTCTTAGCCAACAAAAGCTGATGTTAAGACATTTTGTGAACATATCAAAACTGCTCTTAATGCATGTTTAGTTTCCTGAGTTCAAACGATAGTTTAAAATCTTAGGTTATTAGACATAGTAATTGATATTACGACAGTAGGTTCGTTAGAAATCAGTATTTTGATTTCAAGAACGCGCTTAATGATTTCCATGTTTGATTCTCTGGTTCACGATCTCTAAATTCCTGCAAATTTGCCTTTGACCTAACACTTTTCTTATTTGATCTTTACATTGTTATTTTTCTGTTTTCGTTTCATACAACCAACAAACAAAAACTCATATTTCGTCTTAGCTTAGTTTAAATCTTCATAGAAGCTCAGTGTAACTTTGGTCGTCTGGATTTTGAATCTATCTATATTATTTCGTTTGTTATGCACTTGGAGTTGGACATAGAAACACTAAATCCAGTGTATCAACGATGCAGAAATCTGGTTTACAATCAATAACATTGAATTAATAGATTATCCTTCTTCTTCGCCTCCTGCGAACCCACAGAGTTCGACGAAGCCCCCACATGGTCTTTTAAAATGCAATATTGGCGCTTCTTGGACAGCTGCGATTCAGAATTGTGGTGTCTCATGGTTTCTAAGAGATTTGCAGGGTGCAGTCATATTGTATTGCTACAGTTCATACTCATCGGTCCAGTCAGAAGTTAAATTGAACGACAGACGATTTTCTAGGCTACGAAAATAATGAGAAACCTACATTATCAAAATGTCATCTTCAAAGCCAACTTTGAGCTTCAAAATGGAAGATCTGATATCTCCACATTTGTTCCCTATGTTTCACTCACTCACTATGGGTATTCTTAACCTCCTCACTTATTTCACATTTTAGAGTTTTGAATATGTTGTGCCTGTAAGAAATATAGCTGTTATAGCTATTCACCTGAGAGTCACACATGACCATAGATGTCAATTCTATATTGCTCGAGAGAGACCACATTGACTTTGATAATTGCTGGCTTCGGAAGCTACTTCCCTTAATGGTGTATACTACTTAACAAAACTGGCTACAGTTTATGTTCCCCTTGATGTCAGGTATGAATTAAGGATAATCTTATTGATAATGATTGTTACAGTATTACATTGCAGTCCTTATATATACATATATATTCGACATCCCCCTCAAGATGGAGGGAGGTTCTTCACTCCAATCTTGGGGAATAATTCGACGAACCTGGTGCGAGAGAGAGGCTTGGTGAGTCCATCAGCAAGTTGATCTTTCGTCAAGATATGAGTGACGTGAAGAACATTGGCTTGTACCAGATTGCGAATGAAGTGGTAGTCCAGCGCTAGGTGCTTCATACGAGAATGGAATATGGGATTTGCGGACAAATACGTTACACCTACGTTGTCACAGTATATAACTGGTGATTGTGAAACCGAGATTCCAAGTTCTGTTAATAACGAGCGTACCCAAACCAGTTCAGCAGCTGTGTTGGCAACCGACTTGTACTCGGCTTATGTGGAGGAGCGAGCAACCCCACACTGCTTCTTAGATGACCAGGCGACAGGTGTCGATCCAAAGTAAATGATGTAGCCATTTGTGGAGACAACATCGTCAACGTCCCCAGCCCAGTCAGCGTCTGAGAATGCATGAAGTGAGGATGGAGAGGAGGGACGAATGAAAACGCCATGTGAAGCCCTGCCAGCAAGGTAGCGGAGGACGCGCTTTGCAGCTTGCCAGTGTAGATCCGTAGGGGTGTGCATGAAATGCAATAGACAGTTGACACTGATGGCAATGTCCGGGCGAGTAAGAGAAAGATATTGAAGACTACCAACCACCATTCGATAATCTTTTGGGTCAGTGAGAGAAGTGCCGTACTGGAGCGAGAGTTTAGGGGTGGGGGACATTGGAGACGAGACAGATTTAGATTCAAGCATCTTCGTCTTTTGTAGAAGGTCTATGATGTAGCGACGCTGCATCATATGTAATCCCTGTGTAGTCCGAGTTACCTCTATACCAAGAAAATAAGTGAGGTCAGTGGGATTCTTTAGAGAGAAGCGATAACCAAGAGCATCAATAAAACTCATGAGCAGAGGTTGTGTTGTTCCCGTGACAATAATTTCATCGACGTAGACCAGTGTGTAAATGATATCAGGACCCTTATTGTAGACAAAGACGGATGTATCCGCAACTGAATTGTGAAACCCAACGCTTGTAAGAAATCGCTTTACTTCTTCGTACCACGCCCGTGGAGCCTGTTTGAGCCCATATAATGCTTTCCGAAGACGACAAACATGGTTCGGATAATCGGGATTAACAAAACCTGGCGGTTGTGTTACATACACTTCTTCGGATAAGGTGTCATGAAGAAACGCGTTGTTAACGTCAAGCTGCTTGATGGGCCAACCTTGAGTAATCGCATGTTGGAGAACAATGCGAATAGTGACAGATGTCACCACAGGGCTGAATGTTTGAGAGTAGTCGACGCTGTATTGTTGATTGAAACCACGGGCAACTAACCGAGCCTTGTACCTGTCAAGCTTGCCATTGGGTAAGTATTTCAGTGTAAAAATCCATTTTGTGGAAATGATATTCTGACCCGGTCTAGATGGTACCAACTCAAACGTTTGATTACGTATTTGTGCATTATACTCATCATTCATAGCATGTGTCCAGTTCTAATCTCGCAAGGCTTGGTAATGGGTAGTGGGTATGGTGATTGGGACATTGGGATTAGTAGTGGTGGCTACGAGAGATACCTTGGAATTGGGTTTAGTTATTTTGTTTTTGAGTTGGGTAGTCATGGTATGTGTGTTACCGGTTGGTTTAGGTAGTTTCGGCAAAGGCTGGTTTAAGGCTGGTTGAGGTTATGGATTGGTTACGGTAGGGTTTGGGTTTGAGTGTATAGGTTGAGATGATGGTCGTGAGATTATGGAAGGATCGGGTGGTAGTGGTGTTTCTGTAGGTGGAGGGAGGGGATTCGTATCTATGGAAGGAAGAATTATACCTGAGCCCACGTCAGTGGGAAGAGGAGTGGTAGATACGTCTTGAGCCGGCTTCTGAGCCGGTTGTTGGTGAGGATCCGAGGACAGAGGCGAGGTGGACGACGCTGGTACGAGTGGTGGCAAGGTAACTGGAATGAGGGAATGAGGTGTGAAAGGAGTTTGTTCAGCAGCTGGGCTTGAAGCTGATGATGAAGATGGTGAACAGTAAAATGGATAAGTATTTTCATCAAACCTCACATGTCGAGAGGTGTAAACTCGTCAAGTTGGAACATGTAGACAAAGGTACGTGCTCTGCGTGATGGAGTAACCAAGAAACACACATTGTAAGGACCGGTCTTCAAGCTTGTGGTGAGTGTATGGTCGAAGCCAGGGGAAGCATGCACAACCGAATACCCGGAGATTGAGATATTTGGGTGCTTGTTCGAATAGCTTTTCATATGGTAACTGGTTTTGTAGAATATAAGATGGCATACGATTGATTAGATAGACAGCAGTAGCCATGGCAAACGGCCAGTATTGCTTTGGAACAGATGCTTGGTGGAGGAGAGTTAGACCAGTCTCCACAACATGACGATGTTTCCGCTCAGAGATTCCGTTGTGCTCCGGTGTATGTGGAGGTGAGGTGAGATGAGTGATGCCGTGAGTTTGAAGAAACGGTCGAAGTGCAAGATACTCTCCGCCATTATCGGAATAAAGTGTGATGATCTTGGTTTGTAAGCGGTTTTCAACAAGAGCTTTAAAGGCGATGAATGTGTCTCGGACTTGAGATTTGTGTTTCAGTGGGTACAGCCAGGTATAAAGGGTATGATGGTCGACAAAGATAACGTAATAACGATAGTTATCAACAGAAACTATCGGGGACATCCATACATTTGAGTATACAATTTGTAATGGTTTGGTAGAGACAAGAGAGTGGGTAAAGAAAGGTTGCTTGTGGCTTTTATTGATTAAGCAATGAGAACAAGGTAAATGCTTTTGAGTAGATGAAGAACAAGGCAATGAAAATTGAGAAATAATAGAAGCTAAGACAGGAGGTGATGGATGTCCGAGGCGAGAGTGCCATGAGGGAAGAGTGGTTTTGGAACTGAGGGAGACGGAAAATGATGCAGATGAAGGGGTTGATATGGGCCACTCGTACAGTCGTCCTTAGTTTTGCCTTGGAGCAGCCGGGCCCCCGTTCTGAGAACCTTCACCTGAAAAGACGCAGGGAAAAATTCCACAGATACTTGGTTAGTGTTGCAAAGACGATAGACAGAAATATGGTTTTTCTTAAGGTCGGGAACATAAAGAACGTCATTAAGAGTTAAAGGACGAGTAGGGGTATTGAGAGAGGTGGAACCAGTGTGGGTAATTGCGAGATTAGAACCGTCTGCTATGGTGACACCTTCACCACCATCATAGAGTTGATGTAGTGCAAGGTTGTTAAGATCCGTGGTGAGATGATGAGTTGCACCGGAGTCCATGTACCAGGGATTTGTATCCCACGAGTTGAAAGCAGCAAGGTTGGCTCATGGTTGCCATTGAGGACCACCAGATCGCGGACAAAGCTCCGAGTTACCAGCCCTGTTAAGGTGCGAGCATGTGTGTGCACTGTGACCGAAAACCCCGCATATTTGACACTTGCCCTGATATCCGCGAGGTTGAGTATGGTCGGAGCGATGCTGATACTGGTCCTGTCGTTGTTGATTATAACGAGGCTGAAAACGATCATTGGAGTAGGAGCGAGAGTCGCGAGAGTTCCGAATTTTGTTTTGAGATCGGAACTAAGCTGCATTGGCAGAGACAGGAGTGGAAGCAACCACCGTGGATTGCTGAGCTTGAAGCTTGAGTTCATGGTTCAAGAGCTTCTCATGCAACTCCACTAGAGTTGGAGCAGTGTCACAGCTCTCGATCTGGTCCACCACAATCTTGTAGTCATCGGTAAGACCCTCCAGAATGTATTCTACTTGATCTTCATGTTTGAGTGCCTTACCAAAAAGACTGAGTTTGTCAAACATTGTAGTCAGCCCTTGAATGTACTCGTGGACAGATCTGTTCCCTTTTTGCCATTGTTTGATTTGGGCTTTGATTTGTTTGACATGGCCCCAACTCGGTTTGTCGTACGTCGAGGAGAGAGTGGACCAGATTGCAGCAGCTTTTTTGGTTGTTTGAATAAGCGGTTGAATGGATGTGAAGATTCATCCGAGAACTGCACTGTAGACAAGCTTGTCTTGACGTTTGTAGAGTGTGTATACTGGATTTGGCGAGACCCCTGTGTCGAAGGTGATCGTAGGTGATGGGATGATGATCGATCCATCAACGTAACCGGCTAGATCATAGCCGTCGAGAAGAGCAAGTTCATGACAAAATTTGTTTCAGAGAGTTTGGTAACATTTTTCATATTGACATTATTGATAATGATTGTTACAGTATTTATAGTAGACCACAAAAGTACGTAGGTTACAGTTAATTACATTGCAGTCCTTATATATACATATATATTCGACATCAGGTGGCTCTTACCATTGTTTTATTCACCACTGGCTGCAGCTGATGTTCTTTGTAAGGTGCCTAATGGTATGATGTTAGTTGTTGTGCAATTTCCTTTCAGACTTATACCCTGAACTCATTTTCTTCTCTTCTTTCGAGACTTTTGAAATCAATAGCGTTAGGAAAACTTGAAAGAAGAACGAGATTACATAATGTATACTCGTTCGGTCCTTTTAAAAGGCTCTAGATACACCGTCCAAATCAAGAATATATTTTACTTTAAGGAAGAGATTCCAGAAAATCATCCGCATGTCTCGTAGTACAAGATGGTATGGTTATCTCACTCAGTCCTGATATATACCTTTATTACCTATCTAGCTGTCCGTAATAAGTTTTCAATCGGGGAAAGAACCAGTTCATCAGCTTTCATTTTTTAATCTTGCTGCTCATGTTTGTTTGGTTTAATAAATTTCACATATAAATTATAAAATTGCTACATTTTAAAAATGAATAGTAACATTAATAGAAAAAGGTTTATTGATGTGAATTACATAGACTTTCATTTATACTAAACACATCTATGTACTACAAACATAACTGTATATGTTTCGCTCACATCAATTTGTATTATTTTTATTATCAAAAAACTTAGGTAATTATATGGTATATTTAAGTGTTTCAAATTTCATAGTAAGTCACTAAGAAGTTGGTGGACGCAAGCAGTTCATTGCACACTCTTTATGTGAACCAAAACATTTCTTGGGCGAACCCTCACAACAATAATATGGGTTATTTATTACAAGGGGACACTTTCGTGCCTTGCATAATGATGGATCAACAGTAACCGCAGGCATGTCCGCACCTATAAACCAGCAACAAACCATTACAAACAAAAACAAAGAGAAAAAGATAGTATGATCACAGTGTTGATGATGATAACGATGACTAAAAGAAATTATATATGCATAATTTGATATACATACTCTCATGTAGAGAAAAAAGGGAAATCGCGATGATACAAAAGATAACAAAATGTGATGTTGACATTATTGTATTTTTATCTTTTTGAAATTATTAATTTTTTTCATTTTGTTTTGATTGTAAAATCTCTACACCAAATATGGATATATATAGATAAAATATAATTTATAGTGTTTGTTTTATGGTGATCCATAAAAACTGCTAGATCTGTTTAGCTAATTTTAATCTATTCATATTCCGTAATAATTGTTTGTTGATAAATTTTTCAGAGAATTAGTCAAATCAATTATAATATTTTTTGAAGAAGCATACGATATATCATTAATTTAATTCATATATACTATAACAAAATAATTTATTTATATTCATTTCTTTATCAAAATATTTTGTAAAAGTAAATTAATAATAGAGATTCAAACATATGGGGTTTTACTAAATCATGGGACTACACTTCCCAAAATGGTTATAGATTCGTAATCTCTCGTTAATCTTCTAGCACATAACCAATGAATTATGGCTCCCTTTGAGAAACAGTTATGGTGCAACATATAGAGAGATAAAATATTATCGAAAATAAAGCATTTCCTCTAGAAAAAAATTTTCTGGTGCCTTGGCGGTAAAAGTAAGATTGCTTTCATGTGGTATTAAAGTTGATACAACCAGCTAACTATGTGGATCAGCATCTAAGATTATTTTCCATGTCCTCTTTAACTGTGTCTTTTCGAAAGAAGTGTGAGAAAAGTCACAACTTAGGTTTCACCCAGCAAGTTTATCCACAAGCTCTGTTTTTCTAAACTTGCATCATGTGTTTGTTTTTATGATATACCAAAATCTCGATGAGAGAAGTAGACAAACATATCAATGGATATTATAACATATACTCCCTCTGTTTCACAAATAGTGTCACTTTACTCATTTTCACACATATTAAGAAAAATATTAAAAGTTCTATTATACCCCTTATAAATATACTAAACACACTTTCTCATTCTAATTAATACACTAATATAACAAGGTTAAAAATGTATTATTATTAACAAAATTGCATTAAAAACACAAAATGACACTCTTTATAAAACAAAAACAAAACTCTAAAATGACACTCTTCATAAAACGGAGGGAGTATAAATCAAGAAATATGTCGTTGTTTGAAAACACATGATACAAAATTGAATCCGTTCTTGAGAATGCATGTGATGATGCGTAAATCTGGTTTACAATCAATAATTTTGAATCAAGATATTATCCTTCTTCCTTGCGTCTTGTGAACCCACAGAGTTAGAAGAAACCCCGACATGGTCTTTTAAATGCAATCGTGGTGCCTCTTGGACAGCTGTGAGTCGGTATTGTGGTCTCTCATGGTTTTTAAGATATTTGAAGGGTGCAGTCATATTGCATAGCCGCAGGTCATACTCATTGGTCCAGTCATAAGTTCTGATGTCTCCACATTTGGTTCCTATGTTTCACTCACTCACTATGGGTATTCTTAACCTCTTCACTTCTTTCAAATTTTATAGTTTTGAATATGTTGTGCCTGAAAGAAATAGAACTATTATCGTCATTGCTCTAAGAGCCACACATGACCATAAATGTCGATTATGTATTGCTCGAGACGGACTACATTGACTTTGATACTTTCTGGCTTCGAAAGCTACTTCCCTTGATGGTGTTGAGTAATTAATAACTCTGGCTGCAGCTGATGTTTCTCTTGAAGTCAAGTAGCCGTTACCATTTATCCTTGCCAAAGGATATTTGTTTCTTCTTGTTATGTGTAAGGTGCCTAATGCTATCATGTTAATTGTTGTGCAATTTCCTTTCAGACTTGTACCCTGAACTCATTTGCTTCTCTTCTTTCGAGACTTTTGAAATCAATAGTGTTAGAAAAAGTTAGAAGAAGAACGAGATTACGTAATGAAAACTCATTCGGGTCCACTTAATAGGCCCTAGATACACGGTCCAAATCAAGAACAACTTTTTCTTAAGGAAGAGATTCTAGAGAATCAGCCGCATGTATCGTAGTACAAGATGGTATGGTTCTCTCATTCAATCATGATATATACCTTTATTACCTGTCTAGTTGTCCCTAATAATAAGCTTTCAATTGGGGAAAGAACTAGTTCTACAGCTTTCATTCTTTAATCTTTCAGCCCATGTTTCTTTTGGTTTAATAAAGGAAAAATGACTAGCAATTACACCAAATATAGTCCATCACATAGCTACATATGTTAACTAAATTAATGGGGGTTACGGCCTATTCTCCTATGAACTAATCAACGCCTGTCAATTCATACATAATTTATCGACTAATGCCATAAAACACATGAATTATTTAAATATTTGAATTTACTACACAATCTTTTTAAGTATGACCAATTCCATCAAAACAGTAAACGGTGTTAACTTTCCGTTAATTAAAACGACGTCGTTTTGTTTTTTTGTTAAAAGTTGAAAAATATGAGTTTGGTGGGACTCGAACCACGCTCCCGTAGCTTTCACGCACATTGTCTTTACCAGTGGACTATTTGTCATTTTAACAAATATAGTTTATCACAATAATATTTATAACATAAATCTAATAATATGTTATAAAATAAATATAATAATATATTTAATATTAATAAAATAATATATTATAACATAAATATAATAATGTGCTATAACAAAAAGAAAATAATATTATTTATGATTCATAATAATATTATTATAGTTATAATATAAATATAAACATAAACATATGATAATATGTTGTCCTTTAATATTAGTAACATAAATACTTATAAACATGAATTTCAATTATATTTTTGTTATTAATATTATTATTGATGGATCATATTTCTATATCATTATTATTTATGTTATAACAAATTATTATATTAATGTTATAGATATTATTATATTTATGTCATAACATATGATCATTATAAGTATTATTGTGTTGCACTATGTTTACAATTGCATAAGTAGCCCAGTGGTATATACGTGAAAGGAAAGAGCTTGAACCATGGTTCAAATCCCATCAAACTCATATTTTTCAACTTTAAACCAAAACGACGTCGTTTTAGTTTTATCAGTTTTTTTAAAAAAAAAACATTGTTCACGTCAGCACTAGTTAACGGAAATTTAAACATTGTTTACTGTTTGATGGAATTGACCATATTTCAAAAGTTTATGTAGTAAATTCAAATATTTAAATAGTTCATGTGTTTTATAGCATTACTCGATAAGTCGTGTATAAATTGACAGACGTTGATTAGTTCATAGGGGAATAGGCCGTAAACCCCTAAATTAATGTACTTATATCTACACCAATAAATAGATTTGCATAGTGACATACACCAACAAACATAAGTTATGTAACAAGCATCACAACCATTAATGTGGTTACTATTACGGTGTAGGGTCAGATTGGTGAATAAAAGGGGAATGATTATATTAGCTGTTAGCGAAAGCTGTAAGCTGTTAAGGAATAGTGCAAAGCTGTAAGCGAAAACGGTTAGTGTTATATGAAAGCTGTTGAACCCGCTTTTTATTTGTGTAACAGTTTTGTCAAACCGTTTTGGTGATTAGTAGCAATTATACACTTTTTTTTCTAACAGCTTTTATTAGTCCACCAATCAAACCCGTAGTGTCCGAATAGATCCAGCTGGACAATTATTTTTTTCGTAAAAAAAGTGTTTGCTTACTACACCATGTATAACTTAGTATATAACTACATATCCAATTAAATTAATATACATGTATCTTCATAAACAAATGAATTTGAATGACAACATACAATAACAATCATAAATTATGTAACCCACACTATGACTATCAATCTCATAGTATTTTAGTATATTGTTCATTAAAATACAACTCTCACAATATCATCTTTTTATCCGAAGGATGTTTTGCGGATGATTATGCATCCCGAGAGAATTTTCCTTAACTATGTAAAGTGCATCACAAGGTAACACCTCTGAGAAACGACATATTTACCACTAGCTGGAACGCACGACGTAACAAAAAAAAATTATGTAACCCACACCATAATTATTAGTCAGATCACTATTATGGCAAATAGTGTGTTAGAATATGATTTTTGTAATATCATCATTTAACCGAAATGAAACTTCGCAGACAACTTTTCTTCCTTGGGAAAGTTTCTTACTTTCGTGATGTGTGCATCATGGTAGCTGGGGCATACTTAGATCGGGCTTTACATGTCGTTTATCAGAGGTGTTATGCACATCCCAGAGTCAAGGAAAATTCTCCCGTTATGTACAATCACAAAACATCTTTCAAGTAAAGGATAATATTGCGAGAGTCGTATTCTAATGAGTAGTATACTCTAATAGTGATCATATTGATAGTCATGGTGTTGGTTATATAATATATGTTTGTTAGTGTATGTTACCATTTAAATTCATATGTTTTGTGAAGCTAAATATATATTTATTTAGTCGGGATGTATAACTATATATTGAGTAATATTTGGTGTAATTAGCAAATATTTCAAAAAAAAATAAAAATGTGGATCCACCTCGGTCTAATCAGACGATACACTGAAATAGTAACAAGATTTTGATAGTTATGATGTTGGTCACATAACTTATGTTTGTTGGTGTATATCACCATGCAAATCTATTTGTTAGTGTAGATATAAATACATTAATTTAGTTGACATTTGGTGGATTATATTTGGTGTAGTTGTGAATCAGTTTTTCTTTAATAAATTTCACATGTAAATCATGAAATAGCTAAATTTTAAAAGTGAATAGCAAAAACAATAGAAAAAGATTTGTTGATGTGACTTACATAGATTTTTATTATACAAAACACAGCTACGTAATACAAACATAACTGGATATATTTCTCTCACATCAATTTGTATTATTTTTATTATCATAAAACTTAGGTAATTATTATGTATGTTTAAGTGTTTCAAATTTCATAGTATGTCACTGAGAAGGTGGTGGACGCTTGCAGACCATCACACAATCTTTATATGAACCAAAACATTTATTGGGCGAACCGACACAACAAGAATATGGGTTATTTTTTACAAGGGGACACTTTAGTGCCATGCAAAATGATGGATCAACACTACCCACAGGTACGTCCACACCCATAAACAAACAACAAACCATTACTAAAAATTATATAGAACACAATTATATAATCACAACATTGATGATGATAATGATGAAGAAAAAAATATATATGCATTATTTCGTATACATATTCTCATGTAGAGGAAATAGGGAAATCACGATGATACAAAAGAAAGTAAAATGTGATGTTGACATTATTATATTTTTTTCTTTTTGAAATTATTAAAAAAAATTATGGTAGAAATTTCTAGACATAAGAAGGATATATATAGATCAAATTTACTATATAGTGTTTATTTCATGGTGATCCATAAAAAATGCTAGGTATGTTTAACTAGTTTTAATTCTTTAATTGTTTGTTGATAAAGTTCCTAAAGAATTAATCAAATAAATTACAATATTTTGTGGAGAAACGTACGATATATCACTAATCTAATTTATATATACAATAATAAAATAATTTATTTATATTCATTTCTTTATTAAAATATTTTTAAGTAACTTCATATAATAAACTAAATTTAAATTATCTACTCATCAAGATATGATGATTGTCTTTTTTAGAACAAAGTATTCTAGATTTCTTTGACACGTATAAAAATATAATTTCATATTGTAGATGGTTTTGGTTAACAGATGTCATATGGGAAAATGGACATTTAATTTTCTAAGTAATTGCAATCGGCAAATTAATTCAGGAACTATCGTGTACACAAATTAATTCTTCAAGTTTACGTTGAATTTACAAAATTAGATTAAGAAAAAGTCAACATTAACCAAGAAAACGGAGAAGTCAACATTGACATTTTCAGTCTATTTTGCAAAGTCAACATAAACATGAGGAATTAAGTTGCACACACGATAGTTTGAAAATTAATATGTCGGTTGCAACTACATGAGACATTAAGTAATTAATTTGAAAATATAATATGTTTTAAGGTAAAAAATATAGTAAATATACACATATATTATTATAATTTATTTGTAATAATTTGACGAATTTTTTTATGACACTAAAATTATAAAACTTTATAAAACTTGAAAAATATCAATTATATATATATATATATATATACAACTATGTAAACACATAACCGATTAATTATAAAAGCTATATACATTTTTTTTTTGCTTTTTTCGATATTAATAAATCAATTTTTACTGTTTTTCCGTTGTTCATAAAAAATGCTTAAGAGAAACACACATTATTTTAGTTATGTATTATCTTTATACTTTTATATATGTAAATTGTTTATTTGATCTCTTTTCTTTCAAATTTAATAATTTTCAGTGATATGAAATCAGTCTTATTGTTGTTATGAATAAGTTTTTGTAAATGATGTCAATTTTAATATATTTATGTCATAAATATTATCTTGTGTCACTGAAAACTATTAACTTTTGGAAGAAAATAATTCAAATAAACTATTTACATACATATAAAAATGAAGATAATATACAGTTGGTGTCTCTTTTAAGCCTTTCATGCATGAACAACGGAAAAAACTGGAAAGATTGATTTATAAATACCGTAAAAAACGTTATATAGCTGCTAAGTGTTTACATTGATATATGTATATATTATTTGATTCTTTTTCAAGTTTGATAATTTTAGTGTTATAACTTTTATTACAAATAAATTATAATAATATACATGTATGTTTACTATTTTTTACCTTAATATATATATATATAATAGTCATTTAATTTATGAGGTATTTGCAATCGGAAGATTAATTTCTTAAGTTTGCATTGATTTTGCAAAATTAGACTCAGAAAAAAATCAACGTAACCAAGAAAACGTAAACGTTGACTTTTTCTGAGTATAATTTTGCAAAGTCAATGTAAACTTGAAGAATTAATTTGCGCACACGATTATTCGAAAATTAATCTGGTGATTGAAATATTTGGGGAATTAAATACCCAATTACCAATTATCTGCATCCAGAATACATGTGGCTTTCCTAAAAATTATGTTAGCAGTATCTTCGTCAAAGATCACGACAGTAACAACTTTGTTTTCATAAAAAAATTGTTAGATTAACATGATACATGTTTGATTGACAATTGAATGATATATATGATATGGTAGCCATATTTTTTTTTTATGTATTTTGTGGATATGATAAATATGTAGGTATGAGAGAAGCAATTACATACCTCTAGTGCATGCAATATAGTACCATGGCAATAGGTCCACAACGGTAGCAATACAGTAGAAACTAGCTTTCTAAAATAATAGTATAATTGTAAGAAACTCATTTTTCATAGTATAATTGAGTGAGAGATAAGATAATACCTATGGAGTCTCGCTTTTTCAAAAATAGGTAAAGTTTAGATATGGTGAAAGTTTCTAATTTTGTAACTTCTGAGGTGATGATAGAGATATCACAGATTCACTCAACCTTGAAAATAAAACATATACATGAATTTGTGCAGCTGTGATTGATAACACAATTAAAAATTGAGATATGTGTGTGGGCGTACATACCATGTTAAATACTCAGAACTTGATTTGAAATCGTTGTCGAAAATAATCCGGATAGAAAAGGTTGATGAAAAACAAAACATATCTACATAATACAAAAAAATATGTTAAGTGGTTCATTACATAGAATCAGAATTCAAATTTAATACTAAATTCAAATTATCAAATGTAAACATGCTATTCCCACTAACAATAAAGAAGCAGTCATAAGTTAAAAAAAAAAAAAAAGAAAGGAATGATGCAAATATTGTACAGCAAACTAAAAGTCTAAAGATTTTTGTTATTTTTCGTGACTAGTTGAAAAAAAAAACATAGAGAGAGAAATTACTATGTTTTTACTTACAAGCTATGTTAACCACAATTAATTAATCACTATCCATTCATGAATGAGGTTAAAATATCGGTCACATGTGTCTAGTTTCTAGTGGCTGATGGGTTTTTTTATAAGTAAAAAATTAGATATTGGCCTGTATTAAGGACAAAATTTTTTTATATATTTAATTCTCTTTTAATAATATATATCTGTAAATTTAGAAGAGCAAAAATTAATTCATTAATTTATTATAATATATTAATATTAATTACAAATTTTGTTAATTAATATTAATTACAAATTTTTAAAAATGCATAATCTAAAATCTTATGAAATATAATTTGTAGAAATTTTGGATAATAAATGTATTTACCTAAAAAAGATATTACAATCGATTTTTTTGTTAAGATTTGATTACGTTGTATAACGTAAACCCCGACAATAAGCTCGTAAACCCCAACAAATTGGCAAACTTATAATAAGTTCCGCATCCGCAGGCTCAATAAACTCATTAATCAACCTTATATTCAAAGATCTAGTCTCCTAATTAATTAATTGATTCACAGTAGGAAAAAGATTTAAATTTAAATTTAAGCAAGATGCTGATCTCCAACGTGGGCCAAATCAAGAGTAATTCCAAACTGAATTAGAATCCCCATTCACAACCCTTTTGATTAGTATTTTGTTACCTAGACATTTAGCCAATACAATACTTCTCCAGCCATAAAATGGAGGGTAAAATTTTATTGGTTGAAGAGGATCAATGTTACAATAATATCGTTCCTTAAAAACCTTATCAAAAAGAGAATTATGCTTTTCAATCAACCTCCATAGCTGTTTAGCCAGAAGAGCTATATTAAAAGCCTCTAGTGCTCGGAAGCCCAGTTTTCCATTCTTTTTGTCCCGACATAATTTATCCCATGACATCCAATGCATCTCTGAATTCCACCAGATTTTAGCAACAATTCCAGTTAACTTTTTAGTGACTGGTTTTGGTAACCGAAAACATAACATGACATGATTTGGTAGTTCTGTTGCTACCAACTTTATTAACACCTCCTTCCCTCCTTTCGATAATAGTTTAGAAGTCCATCAATTCACACGATGGTGCAGTTATTTCGGAAGGAAACTAAATATATGTGTCTTTACTCTTCCCAACCTCCTAAAGTGTGAATACCCAAAATTAATTTTAATTCTTTCTTTAGAGACTCATTAACTTTTTGTCCAAACTGTAACGAGGATTTAGACAAAATTTATATGTTGGCCAGAAACCCGCTTGTAATTCTTCAGAATCTGTAAAATTACTCTACATTCCTCCTTACTTGCTATGCCAAAAAAAAAAAAAAAGATTATCATTTGCGAATAAAAATGAGAGATAGAAGGGCTCACTCTCGCAACCTTTTATCCTGTTCAACATTTTCTCCCTTTCTACTTTCTGAATATTTGCCGATAATGTTTCCGTGCAAAGAATAAAAAGGTAAGGTGACATTAGGTCCTCTTTGGGGTTATGAAACCTCGAGGCTGACCATTTTGGAGAAATTTATACTGTAATGTAGTAATACATTTCATCGTCCACATAATCCATTGTTGAGCAAAACCCATCTTTCAGAGAAGTGATTTATAGAAACTCATTCCACCGTATCATAAGTCTTACTCATATCCGCCTTAATAGCCATGAATTTGCTTTTACAAGAAGGATTCGTTCTTACACCATGAAACATCTCCTGTGTAATCAAAATATTACCGGAGATCCATCTCTCGACCTCTTACCGCATTTCCAAAATTAAATCCGGTAATAATCCTTTAACCTCTTATAGAACCTTTGAAACAATCTTATAACCCACATTACATAGGCTAATTGGCCTTAATTCCGTCATATGACTTGGTCTTTCCATTTTTGGAATCAGGCAAATATTTTTCATATTTAATCTTGAATTAAAATTTCCCCGTTTGTAAGAAATAATTAACCAATTTAAGTACTTCCGCCTTAATAATTGACCATGATAGTTGGAAAAATAAAGCCATCATGCCAACCGAGCCCGGTGCTTTCTCTGGATGCATCATGAAATAAGCCTCTCGGACCTCCTCCTCTGTTGCTAGTGCTGTTAGAATCGGTGGTTAAATTATATAAAAAATTTCTAAAAACTAAACCGAAAGTACGGCCTATCTACCTACTTCGTATAGTGTGCCATAAGCGATATAAAAACCATATGAAAACAAATTAAAATCATAAAACTGATTGTTTTAATTCGATATAGTGTGCCAAATTATATGCCAACTTGTTTTGGGTCTAGTTTGTTAATTCTAGGGTTAAAAAAGATTCAGCTGAAGTAAATGTAAGAATCCAATTGAAACTGACTGTTGTCATAATTAATTGGTTTCCTACATTACCAGAAATGTAGGGATCTAAGAGATCATAAGTTCAATTTACGTTGAGAGGAGTCAGTCAAAATATGGTTCAAAACAGAGAAAAAGAGACATCTAGGTCAAAACTTTTCTGTATATTCACAAAGAAGTAGTGCAATCGTATATATACATCAAAGATAAGGAAGATGATATATAATGCTCATTTGTCTACAAAAACAATCAAATATGCCTTCGTTATAAGAAATTGATTTCTTTTTCTTATTTTTGTTTAAAATCAAAATGTGGCTAAAGATCAAAAAGGTTTGACTGGGTTATCTGCCCATACCTAAACAAAAATGGATCATATCCAAAACCTAACTTTCCCCCTCCCTTCCCCCCCCCCACCCTAATCGAAGCAAAAAACTTTTTGCCCTTTTCGCTTTACTTTTTCGTCTTCTTATTCGAGCCTTCTACTCTGACACATTCTCTCCCTATCTCTGACACAGTGATTCTGATTCCTCCTGATTCTCCTTCGCTTCTGACTCTCCCTATCCATTCTGCCGCTTGACCGGCACGAATCCGATTCCGACTGTTTCTTCTTCATATCATCGCATGATAGTGATTGGGGAGCGAGTGATAGCGGTTCGGAGTTTGTTCTGTAACTTTCCAATTGGCTTTGAATTTTGTTTGTTTGGTTTCAAATGTGATAGTATTTGAGTACCTACATTTTGGTTGTTTTTTTTAAAGTTTGTTCGGGACTTTAAAAGGTTTTTGGGACCTTGTTTGCTACAGGATAGCCGCAATGGTTAAAAGTATGAAACAGAAACCGAAACGACTCAGTAAGACGAAAGCCTCAAATCCTCTTGAAGAAGTGGACCATGAAATGGCTCCAGAAGAGGTAGTGTCGCTCAGTGCCGGCTCAAGTGATGATATGTCTTCAACATCAAAGGTATGGTAGTATTGTGAAGTCAATAGTTGTTTTAAAATCGCTTAATTAAGATGTGTGGTAGTATTATGAACTACTAGTTCGAGTTAGGAATAATAGGAAACTTGTGGACTACTAATAGTACACAGGACTAGGAAAACTAGCATAGTATTGTATTACTAGTTCGACTAGGAAAACTATAGTAGTGTATTACTAGTACGACAAGGAAAACTAGCATAGTAGTGTATTACTAGTTCGATTAAGGATAACTACCATAGTTGTGAAGAACTGGTACGACTTGGTTTAACTAAAATTTGAAACTGTGTTTGAATTACAGGTTAGTGGACCAATGCAACCTCTCGAATTTTTCTTCAATAACAGCCGAGGTGTTATGTGAGCAAAACAGTAGAACTGTTCGAGCCAGATTAGTTTAAATCAGAGTTGAAGTGATTCAAAAGTCACCCGCAATTTCACCACTTCTTCCACATGGCCAAAGAAATAAACCGTAAGCTGATGGGTTTGTGGATGCTGCTACTTAGGACAGTTAGTAATGAGGGAATATCTACATTGTGGTTTGTTGTGAATGGAGTCCCCATCCGTTATTCCTTGAGAGAGCATGCTGTCATTTGTGGATTAGACTGCTAAGAATAACCACAACACTATAAGAAGTTGGGTAACAGTAAGTTTGAGGAAAGACAGTTCAAGAAGCTGAAGAAGATAACAGTTGAAGATGTGAAACAGAAGCTTCTATCAATGAAGGCTTGTGGAGATCGCTTGAAGGTGGGGGCCATATATTTTTTATGCACTGTTATCAGAGGTGTGGCAAAGGCTGATGGACCCATAGATCATTTCGTACTGAAGATTTTGGATGATCTAGAGGTGTGCAAATTTTTTCCTTAGGGGTGATTGACTTTTGATGATGGTATCAAGCAGATCCATCACATGAATAAGCTTATGCAAGGCTCTGTGAAAAAGACATACAATTTTCCTGGATTCATAATTCATTTGGAGGTAATTATATGTTTATGATTTGGTTTATGATTTATGATTGAAATATTGACATATTGTAATTCTATTGTTCATAACTGGTTGTGTACGTTCTGGCATTTGAGTGATACCTAAACTGAGGGAAAGATTTCGGTCAGATGTAGATGGCTGTGAGAAGGTGTCCTAGAATGTGAAAGCAGAAGTTCAAAGGTAGTGGTATGAAAGGTTATCCACTATAAGAGATTTATGATGCGCTTGGAACTACTAAGGTTTGGTTAATGATTTATGATTATTTTTAATTATTACTAAGATACAAATTTGACACGTATTTTGTTATAATATGCATTCTTTATATTGGCAGGACATTTGAAGTAGTTTAGTACCTACAGTGGATGAGGAAGTTATAATGTCGCGAATCATAAGAGACGATTCAGATGATGAAGCTGAAGAGGAATTTGTGGCACTTGGAATGAGCATTTAACATTCAAGCAGAGGACAATATTTTGGGAGGAGCTCTATGAGAGGGATTTGGCTTCTTGGGAATTCACTAACAAGAAAGACTAGCCGGAAATTGAAAAATGTGGAAGCAGCCTCCAATCAAGGCTTTGAGAGTGCTTTGCAAGGGTTTGAAGAGAGGATGTTGAAAACGATGGAAGAAAGGTTTGAAAAACTAAAAGTAAAGATTGATGGCATGGGAAAGAGGTTTGATGGCATGCAAAAAAGGCACCGTGTTTTGAAAATGAAGTTCAAGAAGGTGGAAAGTGGAGTACAACAGTTGAAGGTTGTGTGAATGAAGAGTTGAACTGTGGACATGTCATGGATGATGAGTGGGAAAGAGCGTATGATTTTGAGGCAACTGGTATGAATGAGAATGTCGGAGAAGAAAAAGGAGTTGAAGAGAAAAATGGGGAAGGAGTAGAAGAGAACGAAGAAGAAGATAAAAATGGTGAAGGAGTAGAAGAGAAGGGTGATGAAGAAGAAGAGAAAAATGGTGAAGGAGTAGAAGAGAACGAAGATGAAGAGAAGGGTGATGAAGAAGAAGAGAAAAATGTTGAAGGAGTAGAAGAGAAAAGTGGTGAAGAAGAAGAGAAAAATGGTGAAGGAGTATAAGAGAATGAAGAAAAAGAGAAAACTGGTGAAGAAGAAGAGAAACTTCGTGAGGAAGGTGTAGTAGTTTCAACCAAATGAATAAAAACAAAAATATTTAAAATATAAAATTTAAATCTCCAAATTAACTAGAACACTAAATATTGGTATGCACATTACATAAGCTTGAAAAGTTAATCATGAAAATGAAAATGGCATGAAAATTGACAAAATCTAGCCTTGAATATCGAGCTCAAAATTCTCGACAATGGTGGAGAGGGAAGGGGAGTAAGAAGGCGTTGAGGGAGAGAGAAAAAAGAGAGTGGGTCCAGATGTATTATTTTACTTGGGTTTAGTTTAGGTTTTATAAGTTGCATAAGTTGTCTTAGTAGTCCCGTTGATGATCTCACATTTGCACAAAATGAATGTTGGTTTAGATATTTTTCTTGTGTTCATGTTGGACTGGATTTGCGCTCAAGTGGATTGCAGATTCTCTATCATAGTAGAATATCATCGGTTGAGTATGATCAAATCCAAGGTCACGCAGAACTCGCTTTAGCTAAAGAAGCTCCTGAGTAAGAAAAACCATAGCCCAATATTCCGCCTCAGCTGAAGAATGACTAATGGTAGGTTGTTTCCGTGTTTTCCAAGTAATCGGAGAGGAACCCAATTGGATAAAGTAACCCGTTGTTAAGTGTCGAGTAAGTGGACAACTTATTCAGTTGGAGTCACACCACCCATTAATATGCTGATCAGAGTTGGCACGAAGTAGAATCTCCTGCCAAGGATTTGATTTCAGGTAACAAACTGTTTTCAATACTGCACTCCAATGATCAAGACAAGGAGCCTTCATGAACTGGGCTAAGATGTGAATTAAGTAAGATAGATCGAGTCATATAACAGCAAGGTAGATTAAATGTCCCAAGGGTGACTCAGACCTTGCCAAAGTATGAGTCTATTCCAGCGAGAGGAGCCAGGGTTTAGCACCAAGTAATCCCGCATCTGAAATAACATCGAGAGCGTACTTCCGTTGGGAGAGGTAGATGCCGGTTCTGTTTCGTGCAACTTAGATCCTAAGAAATATTTGAGAATGTCCAAAACTTTTATGTGGAAACAAGTGGATAAATAGCTTTTGAAAGTTTATATCTCTGCCGAAGTACTACCACTGATTACCAAGTCATCAACATAGACCAAGACCTGTAATACTTGTTTGTGTTTCTTGTAAGCAAAAAGAGAGTATCTGACATCGACTGAAAAAAAACCGTAGGTCTTTAAGGCTGCAGAGAGCTTCAAGAACCAGCAGTGTGGTGCCTGTTTTAAACCATACAATGACTTGTGGAGACGACATACGAGATTGGGATCGTCAGATTCAAATCCTTGCGAAAGTTTCATATACACCTCATCATCCAAATTTCCGTGCTGGAAGGCGTTGTGAACATCCATCTGGTGGAGTTCATAATTGTGGATTGCTGCTGTCGCAAGAAACATCTGGATTGTTCCCATTTTTGCAACCGGAACAAAGGTTTCTCCATAATCCACACCTTCTTTTTTATTGTTCCCCAATACCACCAAACGCGCTTTATAGCATTCTAATGTTCTGTCGGACTTGTATTTGAGTTTGTAAACCCATTTGTTACCCAGCACTTGTTTTTTTTGGGGGGGGGGGGGAGAGAGAGTTGTGAGACTCCAAGTTTTATTAGTCTGAAGAGCCAATAATTCCGATTTCATAGCTTTCCTCCAAATTTCATTAAGGTAAGCCTATTTATAGCGATGAGGTTCCGGAATAGTAGACACAGCAACCAAGTATTGTGTATGGCGACAATTGAACAGGTGTAGTGGTATCTGCCAAGCCAGTGGGTGTTGTAACCAGAACAGGTGGTTCATCTTCCTGAACTTCATTCTCTGATATGCTGTCAAGAACTTGAGCCGAAATCACCAGAATAGTAAGATCAGAAAGCGTAGAAAACAGAAAGTCAATCTCAACGAAAGCAACATCACGAGAGACAAAAAAATCGTTACTTTAAATGTCATAGAAGCGCCATACTCTTTATGTGTGAGGGTAGCCAAGAAAAACGCACCGACGAGTTCACGAAGAAAATTTATCCCGCATGATGCTGGTTGTGAATGTAACAGAGAGAACCAATTACACGAATATGATTGTAACCGGGCGGTGTCTGATAGATGCGTTTATGCGGTGTGAGACAATTCAGAAACTTACTTGGAGTGTGATTAATGAGATAGGCATCAGTGAGAACACATTCATACCAGAAATGGATCGGTAAATGTGATTGGAAGCGCAAGGCACGAGCCACATTTAATATGTGCCGGTGTTTGCGTTCGACGCATACATTTTGTCGTGGTGTGCCCATGCATGAAGTTTTATGACGGATGTCATGCTCAAGAAAATAATCGCGAAGACACACAAATTCATTGACATTATCTCTTCGTATTATTTTGACTGTTGTATCAAACTGTTGTTGAATAAGAGCTAATAACTTTTTCAGATGAGTTTGTATTTCCTCCTTTTCAACCATTAGATAGATACAAACCTCACCAGAGTTAGAAAGTATTGAGCTCATGTGTAAGCAGGTGTTCTATAGGGCCCCAAACATAACAATGAACCATTTCAACAATAGCACTGGCTTTATTATCACTAAGTGGAAATGTGGTTCTGGTTTGCTACGTATGATGAAAAATACCGCAAGTCTTATGGATCAAATCACTACAACTAGACGTATTTAAAATCGGAAGAAATTTTTAAAATCTGAGTATGTGTGTAGCCAATCCTCTTATGCCATAAATCCAAGGTATCGTCTGCTTTAGCTGTAAGAGCGTCCACACTCGCCATGCTTCTAAAGGGAAACTCTCAATTCTCTCGTCTACAAATTCCAATCACCGTCCTCGTAGTGCGATCCTAGGCCACAAGAAAACGGGTAGCAAGCTGTGTAATGCATCAATTTTTGTCCATTAACTTCCCAACTGATATCAGATCAGATTTCATTCCCTCCACAAAGAACAATGATTTCATAACCAAACCTGATCGTAGATCAACAGTTCCTTCCTAATTTGCTAATCTTTCTCAGCCATCAGCTAAAATAATCAAAACCGGTGGGATACTACGAACGTCTTGCAAGACATCCATCTTTCCGGTCATATGGTGTGTGGCACCCGTATCCAATATCCAAGGAGCATGGGATAAAGAGTATACTCGTTAAATTTTCAGTATGAGACGAAGTGGTGGTTGTACGAGCATTGACAAGTGTTGTCACGGTTTTCCACTTCTCGTCTGTGAGACCAGCTACGGCGTCTCTGTCACAATCGGTGATAATATGGTTGGCATGATCATTTAAACCAGCAGAGGATGATGTTGTTGCTACATTGGCACAAAAAGTCCCATTATAGCCACCACGACCTGAGCCACCACTATTGGTGTAGTTTCTTCTGTCACGACCGTGTGTAGGAATGGATTTGGATAGTGGGCGGTCTCCCCACCATTCAGGATACCCAAAAACAGCAAAATAGCTATCAGAGCCATGACCAGGATGATTACAGTTTTTGCACAAGATCTGTTTGTCCACGTATCTGCCTTTGTTGCAAGAGTCACAGCGTGGGCGAGTTTCTACAGAAAAAGCAGTAAATGCACCTTTGTTTTCCCGAGCACTAGTGTTAATCTGTAAGTCTTCTTCTTGACGGACGAGATTATAAACCTCCTCTTTGCTCTGAATTGGAACGTGCAGTCTAAGGCTAGTGGACAGATCCAAATTGGTTGGTGTCTCATCCATAGAAGAACTGTTGCACCTTATCGTTGTTAGGGTTAAAACACCCCATCCCGGACTCTAAGTCTTGAGAGGATGTTCCCACTCGGAACACTATTCGAACGGAGCCATTCAGTCTGTTTTTAAGGGTCATTCTGTGATTCATACCATTTCGTTCAATAAAGTCAGTCTGATAAATCAATAAGATATAAATCTGGATCTTTATTAATATCATTCCAAAGGATTCAATACAATATTAGAGTTTGCACTATAGGCTCTACAATTGTTCGATCCTAACAATCCTGACTTAATACACCACCCATCCCCTTTAGCCCAAGCCTTGTGCGCCTAAGCCTTGTCTTTACCATGTTCATCATATTCGCCTGCAATTCAAAGAGGCGTGAGTATCCATAATCTTAACCATACGGTCTAAACCGTTTTCAATGCGAGTTCATGCATATGTTTATATAACTTAGATCTGAAAATTCCAAACTTAAACTATCTTTATCTAGGCTAGTTAATAATCGCAAGGATAAGTCTAAGGCCTTATGATCAAGAACCGGACCCATGATTCTCATGGTCCACGTTCATATCATACATGAGCACTCACGTGATCGTAGTCACACAACTGGGCCATAACCATTCCCGCCAATTGCCCCTTAGACCAACCGACACGCAGAGAGAGAAAAGTCGATTAATCCTAAGGACATGGCCATGTGTGACAACTGCTCGTCCTTATGGCTATCTGGACACGCCGGAGCCAGGATCGGCGATCACGCGGCTTAAATGCCCTTAACCGATCACACAGAAAAAAGGACCTAATTGGTTAAGAATAAATGTTGCAACCGTCCACAGTAACCGTCCATGTGTGCACCAATCTGACCAACCGGAAGGATATGGCTGAAAACCATGCGGTTTATAAGCCTTACCCGTCCCGTGCGCTCATGTGTGCTCACGTCCTTTCCCTTAACCTTGGCCGCGGATGAATCCATGTCAGAATCTTTGGGTCGGTCTTTGTTATCTGGACCTTAAAGGTTGGTAACTGCCAATGAGTAACCGCTCCGGCAGTCTTCCCGTCGATCTCCTTTTCTTCCTTTCTCTGTCCATATTTTATTTGTGCAGGGCTTTGCCTTGTTCGTGACTGCCTCAGACGGGATGACAAGGGTGGTATTTATAGGGAAACCAACCCTTGCATGCGAACAGGTGTGTCCCAACTTGCAACCGTTCACTAGCGAACTGCCCCAACCGTCTGGAACGCTTGACCCGTGTGCATGGTCGGGGTGTCAGTCCGTAACCGTTCAGTTGGGTCCTGAGCTCACACACTTAACCAGCTGACCCAACTACCGAACGCTCTCTCCAGCTGATCCAGCACGTCCCACTGATCCTAATGAGGATCATGGATGTTACAAGCCTCCCCCCCCCCCGTTGAATGGGATTCGTACTCGAATTCGGGCTAAGTTTTCTTTCATCCTTCAGCTCTCCAATCCACTCGGAGTAGTCCACTTTCATCCTGTTTTCTGTTTCCCAAGTCGTTTATTTCTTTCCATTACATTCCCAAACGACCTTAACCATTGGAATCAAATTTGTTCTTGTTGCTTTTTTCATCCTGTCAACAATCTGGATTGGTCTTGCCTCCACCGTTAAGTTTTGCTTAAGCTCCGGGGGTATCTCGGTTACAACCACATCCTTGTCCGTTAGACACTGCCTTAGTTGAGACACACGGAATACAGTGTAGAATGCATCAATTGAAGCCGGCAAATCTAATCAATAGGCTACCACCCCAACACTTGTCAAGATCAGGAAATGTTCTAAGTACCTCGGGTCCAATTTTTCTTTCTTCGATATCCTTGCTCTTTCCTTGAAGGTAACCATCTTTAGATAGACTAGATCGCTCACAGTGAACTCGATGTTCTTCCTTTGTTTGTCCTCATAGCTCGTATGCGATCCTGAGCTTCTTTCATCTTGTTCCGTAGGAACTTGATCATATCAGTGGTCTCTTCCACTATACCTGGGCTGATCATACTTCTCTCCCCTACTTTGGTCCAACATAACGGTGTGCGGTATTGCCGTCCATATAACGCTTCATATGGCGACACCCCAATAATGTGTTGGAATCTGTTGCTGTAGTCGAATTCAGCCAAGGCAAATGTTCTTCCCATGAACTGCCCCAATATAATACACAAGCCCGCAGCATGTCTTCCACGATCTGGATGGTGTGTTCCGATTGCCCATCTGTCTGAGGGTGGAATGATGTGCTCATGTTCACTCCAGTTCCTAAAGCTTTTTGGAAAGCTTTCCAGAAGTGTGACCTGAACCGAGAATCCCTATCCGAAACTATACTCACCAGGACTCCATGCAACCGGAAAATCTCGTTGATATACTTGGCTGCAATCACATCCACCCCATCCTTCTTCTTTATTGCAATGAAGTTAGCCAATTTGGTTAGTCTATCAACTACCATCCAAACCGCATCCCTCTTATTTCGTGTCCTTGGCAGGCCGGTCACGAAATTGATATATCATGGTTTTTATGGGTTTTAGCCATGATATAAGTCTTATTTATAGAGTCTTTTTAGTGTTTTTGGAGTCTTTTAGAGTTATTTGCAGGTTTAGGTACGTTTGGAGCTTATTTGGAGATTATGGATCATTCTGGAGCTAAGTAGGAAGTTGTGCATAAGAATTCAAGTCAGAAGCCACTTTTGGAGATGGTGTCGGTCGACACCCATCAGACAGACAATTTTCTGCGCCAGTTTTGAAGATTTTTGAAGAAAATGAAATTTGCCCAGAGTTTTCCTTATTTGCAAATAAGTCCATATTCGAGTTTTTAGGATATTTATATTATTTTAAGGTCATTGTTTAGACCTATCTTTTATCCTATCAAGTATGCTAGAGAGAGAGCTTTTGGAGAGAAGAACTCAGACTCCTTCAAAGAAGATTCAGAACTCCATTAATTATATTCTTATTTCTTTTATGCAATTCTATTCAATGATGTTTATTGTTTCAATCTCCATATCTGAGTAGTTTGCTAGTTAGGTTTAGGGTTTCTCATTAGGGATTTCATGGATTGCTAAGTTGATTGGTTAATTAAGGATTCTAAACACTAGTTCTTCATCTAGGTTGTGATTAATGCTTGATCTGAACTGCAAGGTTAGCTTATTGATCATAGGTTGATTCTCGCAACGACAATTGGTTAATTAGCTAGAATAGAACCCTAGATGAGCAAAATACCTATCTGCAAAGGAATTTGATTTAGGGATTTTGTGAACAGATTGAACCTGAGATTATTGCATGTTTACATTTTAGAACTTGCAAAGAAACTTGGTTTTATAGGTTTTAGACATAGATAGTTTTCGCAGCGACGGCTGGTTTACTTTATCATTGTGTTTCAAGTTCTAGAACATTAGAAGAATCCTGATTAACTGATTTGCTTGCATTCCTGATTTCCTGAGAATTCCCTGAGCTTGACGTTTTCTCTTATTGATCTTACAAACCGATTTACTGCATTCTGTCTTTTAATTACAATCATTCTTGTTTAGCTTAATTCGATAACTAATAATCTATTGTGTGAATCTTGAGTCTCTGTGGAATTCGACCCCTAAGTATTACATCGATCTCTTAATTTGGAGAGTAGCTCTAGGGTATATTTGAGCATATCACATTTTGGGGTGTCGATCGACACCCAGGAGGTGTGTCGGTCGACACTAGCGAAAAATCGCGATTTCTCGAGTCCTGACGGACAAAAATCGATGCACTTCGACAAAAATTTTGAGTGTCGAGCGACACCAGATGAGGGTGTCGATCAACACTCGAGCTGTATTTTTCAATTGTCGTCAGAAGAGCGGGCTGATCGTCCCAAATCATCACCAACACCTGAGGAGAGGGTCCATAAACCTAAGATACCTTACCCGAAGCCCAGAAAGTCCAAACATGAGATATAGGAGGAAAGGTGCAAGGCAATAATGGACAAAGTGTTGATTGAGATACCATTGGTTGATGCAGTCAAACTTTCACCTGCAATTAAGAGATATGTTAAGAGGATGGTTGTGATTGGTGTAAGCCCTGAGGAAGCAGCTTTACTCACAAAGGACATCAGTGCAATCCTCTTGAAAAAGAAAGTATCAAGGAAAGAGATGAAGGTTAGAGTCTCTGAACAGGTCAGTGCCATGATTCAGAGTAGAGTTCCAAAGAAGCTGCCTGATCCAGGGTGTTTTGTGCTTGATTGTTCTATCTCCGCTGGGAGATTTCCTCACTCACTTTGTGATCTTGGCTCAAGCATCAACCTTATGCCTCACTATGTTGCTATAAGACTTAGAATGACTGATTTCAAGCCTACAAGGATCCATCTCATCCTTGCTGATAGGTCAAAGAGAGTTCCAGAAGGGGTTTTAGAAGATGTTCCACTTCAGATTGCTGGCTGCACAATCCCTACAGACTTTGTGGTTTTGGAATATGGTGAAGAGCCTCAGGATCCTCTTCTACTTGGGAGATCCTTCTTAGCTACAGCTGGTGAATTCATTGATGTCAGAGAAGGACAGATTGAGCTTGATTTGGGTGATAAGACCATGAGTTTTGACATGGGTAAGCTGAGGAGAAAAGCTACCATAGATGGTCAAACCTTTTCTGTAGAGGTTGCCATGGATGAGGTCTCAGAAGCAGAGCATCCAGTTGACATTACTGTTGGGTATGTCAAAGAGTTGGAGGTTGCTAAGCAAGTGAACATGCTGAGTGTTCAAGAGGCATTGGTTGAAACTTCCAAGAAAGCTGATGGGCTTGAAGATTGGAGTGGAGATTGTCTTGTAAGAACTAGACTTGAAAATGAAAGTCCAGACACATGTAACTTGCTGGAGGATGATGTTTTTGTGATGGAGACAAGAGTTGCAGAGCTGAATTGTAGAAAAACTGCAAAGATCCGAGTTACAGACTTGGTGGCGATCGACACCACCCCTGGTGACGATAGACACCCCCCACGGACCAAACCAAACAAGCCTACATCACAACATCTTGAAAGAGTGTCAAAAGGTGTAAGTCCAAAAGCTGTTTTAAAACAGTCAGCTCTTCCCATCGGACCACAAACACCTCCATTACAGCAAAGGTATGCATTTCCTGTTTTCAATTCCAAACCCCCTGATATCATAAAAAAGAAGATTAAGGATTCAAAAGCTGTTTCACAACTGACCAAGCCACGAGACGTAGAGCACTTGTTTCTTCTTTTGATGATTTTGCAGGGAAAAAAAGTGTCCATCCCAAACTCATAGTCCACCCTGCTGCTGTTCCTCATTCATTCCTTGGTAGAAATCATGCACCAACTGCTTACACACCACCTTGGATGATGAGATGTTCTTCCCAGAGGCATTCCCTGCCACTCTCTGATCCACCAGATGTCTGAGCCCCGACACAGTCAAGCTAATGACTGAAAAGAAGCGCTTAGTGGGAGGCAACCCACTTTTAGGTAGGATTTTCTTTGAATTTCGTTTGGTTTTTGCTAATTTTTAGTTTTGTTTTTCTTGTGTCAGAAAAAAAAATAAAAAAATAAAAAATTTGGTGTCGACCGACACCCACTTCCAGTGTCGCCCGACACCACCCGACAAGGTACGTATTTTTATTTTTTCTTGTTCATTTGTTTTCACCTTGGTTTCTTTCCGATCCTATGGCTTGATAACACTGGGGTCAGTGTTACTTAAGTCTGTGGGAGGAAAATACTAATGTATTTTGCTTTGTTTTGTTTTGAATCAGTTGTGTCATTTTATTTGATTCAAAACCAGTCAGGAACTATGAGCTTTTCTTGGAACTAACCACTTTGATTACCATTATAGTGACCATTCTTACAGCCATTGACAGCAGGTTTTACTGATATAAGAACCCAAAGATGATTTGATCTACCATTATCCCCACATCTGTTTGAATATTTGCAGGATCCTGAGCTGGTCTAACATCTAATAAACTTAATTTTTCTTATCTTGGGGCTTGGTATACTTTGGACCGGATTCCTTGTTCAGGTCTGAAACAGCTGGTTTCTGATTATAGTTCACCTCTCTCTTCCCTTCAGTTCTCTAAAAAAAAAAATGAGTAAAAAAATTTTAATGGTCTAAAAAAGGTGATCAAGGATTTTGATGGTGACCCCATTGATATTCTTTGTTTCATTAAAGACTTGATTTCAGAGCATTCAGTTGATAAAAAAAATAAAATTGATACCCTAGTAGGGAAAAATCAACTGAATGGAAGTGAGAAAAAGGAGAGGTAAAACTTGAAGCAAATCTGTCTAATAATCAGAACTTGAACAGGTAAGAGTCCATGTGTCCTTTGATTGATACTCCCTTGATGAGAATGCACGCTTTACAATTTAAAAAGGTCAGTGATGGTGAATTTAGATCTCTTATTGATTGTGGACTGGAATTGGGATGGTTGATAAGTCTGGGGGGAAGTAGTTGATGTTCTATCTAAAGTTGGTGTTGTTTGATGTGGATTACAAAAGTGTTGGTTGATTTGGTGTTCTAAAGAATAGGTGAGTTCCCATGTTTTCAAACCTCTTTCACTGGTTTAGTTCTCTGTGTTGCTTGAGGGCAAGCAAAGGCTAAGTCTGGGGGAGTTGATATATCATGGTTTTAATGGTTTTTAGCCATGATATAAGTCTTGTTTATAGAGTCTTTTTAGTGTTTTTGGAGTCTTTTAGAGTTATTTGCAGGTTTAGGTACGTTTGGAGCTTATTTGGAGATTATGGATCATTCTGGAGCTAAGTAGGAAGTTGTGCAGAAGAATTCAATTCGGAAGCCACTTTTGGAGATGGTGTCGGTCGACACCCATCAGACAGACAATTTTCTGCGCCAGTTTTGAAGATTTTTGAAGAAAATGAAATTTGCCCAGACTTTTCCTTATTTGCAAATAAGTCCATATTCGAGTTTTTAGGATATTTATATTATCTTAAAGTCATTGTTTAAACCTATCTTTTATCCTATCAAGTATTCTAGAGAGAGAGCTTTTAGAGAGAGAGCTTTTGGAGAGAAGAACTCAGACTCCTTCAAAGAAGATTCAGAACTCCATTAATTCTATTCTTATTTCTTTTATGCAATTCTATTCAATGATGTTTATTGTTTCAATCTCCATGTCTGAGTAGTTTGCTAGTTAGGTTTAGGGTTAGACTTGGAGACACAGGATTGCAGCCTTGGGCGGAGTTATATCTGATGGGATATCGAGACGACGTCCGCGAGTCAAGGCGGAGTCGGGCCGAGATGCACTACGTAATTGGGGCTCGGTTGTGAGTGATGTTCCGACTTGACTTATCTTTGTGATCGTCAAGTGCATGGTGTTCAGAGGGGAGCACAACCCACTATGAGATCTCTATGTCCACGCGTGCCTGAGCGTTATGAGAACGCGGTGATGATAGGATGTGTTGGACTTAGAGCATATAGTCTTTTAGGGCTTGCATGCTTCGGCTATTGTTTGCATGAATATCATTGCTTGTGTTTGGGGGTAATCCATGGAGTTTGGGGATTATTATTTTGTTAGTGGGTCTTAGACTCACTGAGTAATCTTAGATTACTTATCATTTTTCCTTCCTTGTAGGATACCTTAAGAAATCAAACAGGGTAGTGGGTGACGCGGACATTAGGACCTCCAGAGTAGAGTTCAGTGTCTTTTGTAAAATTGTAGTAAGTATGGTTTGCAAGTGGTTCTGTAAACTTATATTCGAACCATGGATCCATGATATGTAATATAAATAATAAGATCTTGAACTACGTATGTTTTAAGCAATAAAATGGTGTTTGAATATATAAAAAAAAAACTCTTGTTATCTTCCGCTGGTATTTTACTTAGTCCAAGTGAACACAACGCTCTGTCAGAGTACGGGTTGGCAAGCCTTAGGATCTGGTGGAAGGGGTTGAGCTAACTCGACAAGAAGACCTTAAGCTTAGATTTTTTTTAAGACGGGCTTACCTATCGGGCAAACCTCGGTTTTTGTGACGTCTCCGGCCAGGAAGGGTCTTATCCCGAACTGGGGGTGTTATAAATGGTGGTATCAGAGCACAGTTTCCACATCATGCTTTCAGAAGCAAGTGATTTTTTAAAATGGTTTTCAAAATGATTTTTCCGAGTCAAAGAGAGTTGCAAAAGTACCATTAGGAATTTGGATACGTCTGCAAGTAGATTTGGTGGGGAAATTGGGGGGAAACTCTTTCCTTTAGAAGCAACATGGCGCCAAGAGATTGGTCAGGTCTGGAAGACAGGGAAAATCCGTGGTATATGCATGCCAATGTGCTGGACGGGTCAGATTTGTTAGATGAATAGGAACCGGAGTCACCATCTGAATCCGACTCAACGGACAACTATCTGGAGATCACAGACTATAACACTTATATGGGACACAACAAAGTAGAAGGGGATGACCTAGCCAACCAAATGGTGACAATGTTTGGACAGCAGATTTACGGAGAAATATACGGAAGAAACGATGAGTACACTACCGAGCATATACAGAATCCAATACCAGAAATACTTGTACCTGCCACGGAAATCATCAGATTTCATCTGACGAAGAGACGCCAAATTCATGGGAACAAGAAAGTCCAAAGAGTGTGATACCTAGTATCCCAATGCCACATGTGTTCGTACCTGGTTATGGCCTGTACCCGTACATATTAATGTTAAGAGAGAGTTGATGAAGAAGGAAGGAATACGGTGTCTAATTTATAAAATGTAAATTTGAAAAACTTGAAAATAATTTAAAATATTTAAAATTAGGCTGATATATTTTTAACTTAATAAAATTTAAACGTTACAAATTAGTCAATATGTATATTAGTCAATCATATAGTAAAACAAGTTGATGTTTTTACAATTACGGATTTTTATAGTTTGTTCCATCATAATTTGTAAAATATTTAGACAATGTCAAAATTGGTTAAAAAATTTAATTAACATTTTTTATTATAAAATAAATAAATAACTAATAAAAGAAAAATTTAATAGACGGATTATAATATTTTATTTTTTATAAAATTGTAATTATAATTATATCAAATATATAAAATTAGTTATAAAAATATTAAAAAATAATAATAAACTAATAGAATAAATTATATATTTTATCATTTACTTTAAAATAATACTATCAGCACATCTCAAATTATAAATTTTACAAATATATATTTCATATAAAATCAAACATAGAAAAAAATATCAATTAAAAATATCATCCAACTCTCAAAACATATTAAAAATATATAAAATATTTATAAGAAAGTACAAGTGTAACATGTATTAAAATTATAAATTTATAATACATATTATTCAAAAAAAAAACTCTAAAAAATAAAAAAAGAAGAAAATCATCTTTAAAAACGGACAGAATCTAGTATCTTTTAAATTAAGTACTTTTTTCCACATACCAGATGGATATATTTCATGTATTTTGATAAATACAATGCCTAATCAAAATAAGAATTGGATTCTCACCTCACTAGCCTATTTGTTACCTCACTCGGAAAGTAAAAATATTTGGATTGGAGAATACTAATTGCAAATTTCAGTGGTAAAACGTTTCTTAAAAAAAAATAGATTTTGACTTTTAATTAAAAAATTATTTGTTATTATTAATAGGGTAAATCTCTAAAATAATACAAAATAAAGTTTTGTTGACCAAAATGATCAAAATTTGGAAGGAGACCAAAATGTTTCATTTAATAGCGTAAAGGACGTTTTTACCCCCATTGCACAGTGCAAAACCTTACAGACTTTCTGACACGCTGGAATCTAGAAGACCGCGAGAAGGAGAAACCCTAACATCGGAAACCGCCGCTTTCTTTGTCTGGAAACCGCCGGCTTCTTCTCGGAAACTGCCGGCTTCTTCTCGGAAACCAACCCCTTCTTTCCAGGAAACCGCCGAATTCTTCGCCGCAAACCTATTGGAGATCGCGATAAGGTTTGACTCTACGACTCCCTTCACTATACCTCAGATTCTCCGATCAATGAAGGTCGTGTTGTGTCGGTTTTGTTTCCTTTTGGAAATTTATTTCTTTATTAATAGTTTCATATGGATTCTACGATCGATAGAGGTCGCGTAAGATCTTCGATTGTTTTATAGTTCAACTGGTTAAATGAAATTTTGGTTGATTTCTACAAGTTGATCTTCGAATTTCTTTGCAAAGTCTTTGAAACTTGATAGGGATTATAGTTACTCAGATAAACTTCATAATAGGTTTGTGCCAGAGAAATCACTAAATCCATAACTTGCGTTTTGCTTACTAAATCTTTTTAAGAACTCAACTTATTAATACATGGATTGTTTCTTTATTTTGTAGAGATTACGCTTGACTTTCTCATTGGTCATTCAAAAAACAGAGTTACTCAACACAAAATAGTTCCAGGTTTGTCTTTTATTGTTTTCCCTTTTGTGTCACACGCTGCTTGTATACTGGTTAAATGTTGGTATTTAAGAAGGCCTCATGAAGTGAATGTTGTTATTTAGGAAACCTAAAGGAAGCTATTATTCCTATTTAGGATGGCCTTAGAAAGCGATTTTTTGGTAATGAACTAGGAAGGATTTGTTGGAGTTTAGGAAAGCGATTGTTGGTATTTATTATGTAATTACTGGTATTTAGGAAAACCTTACCTAAGAACTCTTTACGATTGTTGGTAGTTCAGGAAGGCTTCACGAAACCATTGCTGCTATTAACGAAAAGATCTTCCTAAGCATTTTAGGTGTGAAAATGGGTGATTCATTTTCAGAAATGATAAAACTTCCACAACTGATGTTCAAATTTGGTGAGGAGCCATCAGAATCAGTAGTTATAAACCAAACATCTTCACTCAAACATGTTGAAATGGTGAGGAATATACTAGGAGATCAACAGTTTGATAGGTGTAGAAATATTTTCTTAGGTCCCATCATCAAGGTAGGTGAGAGGAGACAGAAACTACAGTTTTCAGCAAAGATTGCTCATTGCATCTTTGGAAGACACCTTCAGACAGCAAAGAATAATGAACTCTGGTTTCATTTTGCTGCACAACCAATGAGATTCTCTATTAGAGAGTTTCATTTGGTGACAGGCTTAAGTGTGGGAAGGAAGTGCCTGTCAAGAACAAGAAGACAAAGTTGAAATTCTCTGACCGATTGCTGAAGGGGTCGCATACTATCGCTGACCTTGAAGATGAGCTACTGAAACTGACTAAAAACAAGGTTGAAGAAAGATTTGCTCTAGGAATGTTACTGTTGATTGAATCTATCCTGCTCACGAAGTACCATGGCTGTAAATTTCCTGTTGAAAATGTGGAAAGGGCACAGGATTTGGATACCTTGCTCAATTATCCTTGGGGGAGAGACGCGTATAAGATATTGCTGAAGTCAGTGAAAAGAAATTTAAAGTCTGGCCTGTCTGCTTCAAAGTATGATCTCCAGGGATTCCTGTTGGCTATTCACCTTTGGGTCCTGGCATCGGTTCCTTTGCTGCAATCATCTTTCAGTAGGCTTGACAGGAAATCGGCTAATACATGGGTATGCCTCAGATTTCTGCAAACCGATTCTCCAAAGATTACTAGTATTTTGAGTGTTGAAGCAACTCCCAATGTAAGCTTCTTAAAAAATCTTATAACAGATTAAGGTATTGTAATAGATACTAATTGTTAATGTAATTGCAGATTAAGGTAACTTGTGTCCTACCAGCAATAGAAGGAGACGAAGAAGACTCTGCTTTTATTGAAGATGAACCTGATGAAGACCTTGATGAAGTAGTCAAAATTGTGAATCAGGGATATAGAGTCACAAAAGATGATTGGGAAAAGCAAGAAATTGACATCTACTCGGCTTTGGAACAAATTGCACAGGAGTCTTACAAGTATGTTAATGATAGTCATGGGTCAGACTAGATCACTGCCAAGCTTAACAAACTTATTGAACTAGTGGATCAAGGGTTCAAAGACATCAACAGGCGTTTATCCAATATAGATACACACCTGCAACAAAACAATACAAATGAGGTAAGAGATTGAATCGTTATTAGAATTTAATTCTCTATCTGAATAAGTTAAGTGATACAGAGAAATCGACTTTTGCAGGAAAAGGACAAGTATGAAACAAAATCAGACGAGTATGAAACAAGATCAAACGAGAAAGAGAACTTTAGTGAGGAGGTAACATTAGCATTAAAAACATATTTTAAGGTAAAACACCCTATTGATGGATGAAAATGATGTTAACTTTGGCAGATATATCACGTGAAAGAAACACCAACAGGAGAGGATGATATTGCGCAATCAAACAGTGATAAGGTGAAGATTAGTATTTAAAAGTTTAGAAAGAATTAATTCTTTTTTATGAAGAACTCCCTAACAAATTTTGTTGTTGTTGTTTCAGTCTGAATCTGGTGATTCAAAGCAAAAAGAAATCCCTATAGCACCTTCTGAAGCATTTCGAAAGGAATCTTGTGGAGTATCTTCGAGCAAACAAAAAGAACAGTGGAGTGGTTTCAGTTTAACAGATACCGTTGAGGTATTTCATGAAGACAATTGGTGCAAAGGCTTCGTTAAAATGTTGAAGTCTGATGGTAAGATGTCTGTATTAATTGACGACTCCATGGAGATCCGGGAATTCTCTATTGACGAAGTGCGACACCCAGAATCTGATGAGAATTCAGATGAAGAGAGCACAAAGAATGTTGAAAAGGTATTGTTTTCCTAATTTTCTTCATTTGTTTAAAATTTAAGAAGACATTCCTGAATACACATAAAACCTCTCTGAAAAAATGATGATACATTTGTTTATTTACTTTCTATCTTGCAGGAATTTAACGAAGTTTACCAGCATCAAGTTGAACAGAGTCCAAAGAGTCATGAGGTATAGATTGGCTATCCTAAAAAATAAAACATAGTGGATTACTTAAAATTGATGTACTTTAGTTCTTATCATCTCAGGGAACCAAAGATACACAGCCTTTGAGTCAACAGGGCAATCTGACGCAAACTTTGACTCAAGTTTTGACACTGACACCGACTCAATATATGACGCCCAATGATAATACATATTCACAATGTTTTCAGAAAGATGATGAGGTATTGTCTTACCGTTTTACTTATGATTTGTAATAGGTTGTCTTAACATGTTTTGGGAAAAAACAATCTCATTAAAATTTATATAACTTTTTTGATTGATAGAAAGAGAAGGACGTTGGCTTTGATGAGGTTACCTCTCCTGCTAAGAAGAGGAAAGCAGCTGATTCCCCAAAGAAAAGTGGATAAAAAAAGGAAGTGATGAGGTAACCTTGGCTTTGAATTTTGTAGTAGTTCAATTTCGATATTTAGGAAAGCCTGCTTAAAGAAACCGATAATCTTCCTTAAAAAAATATATGTTTTGATTCATGACAGGGGAAAAAAGGAAAACAGCTTTTGTAAGTGGAAAAAAGAAGGTTGCTTGTTCAGAAAAAGATCCAGAAGTAGAAGAAAAATTCTAAGTAGAAGTTATCAGCTGCCAAAAAAGAAGGTTGCTTCATTTAGTATTTTTAAGAAGGGTAACTTTTTGTTGATAACGTCTTAAATATTGTTATTTTAAGAATAACTTAGGAAACAATTCTTGTGATTTAGTACGACCTTACTAAAAAGGTTAAACGAATGGAAGACGAAATAATTGGCAGTATCATAAAAATTCAGTTAAATTTGTGATTTTTGGAAACAATTCTTGTGATTTAGTAAGACCTTACTAAAAAGGTTAAACGAATGAAAGACGAAATAATTGACAGTATCATTAAAATTTTAAATTTGTGATTTTTGGAAGGAATTATTGTGATTAAGTAAGATCTTACTAAGAAGGTTAAACTAATGAAAGACGAAATAATTGGCAGTATCATAAAAATTCAGTTAAATTTGTGATTTTTGGAAGTAATTCTTGTGATTTAGTAAGACCTTACTAAAAAGTTTAAACGAATGAAAGAAGAAGTATCCTAAAATTGGTTTTTTTTTTTTAAATTATCAATTTTGCGGAGAGGTAGAGTCGAACAGATCAACAACTAGCGAGGTATTCAATTGCATTTTGTTAACCGTAGGCTTTTATATCTAGTTTAGGAGGGCCTTCTTGAAAAATATAGAATGGCCCGTTTTTGGCCCATTTAATGTAATTATTTTCAGTTCCCGAAAAGAGGCCCATTCCGAAATGGGTTATGGGTTAACAATTAATAAATTCCGAAATGGTTCATGGGTTATGGGCCATTTAATGAAATTATTTACGTAACGTTTAACGATTCAACTTCCCATCGAATTTTATTACTGCAGTTAACTACTCGACTTCCCATCGATTTTTCTTTAAAACCAACTCCATTTCTCTAGAAAACTTCAATCGGTTGTGTCTCTTCAGTTGTTACAGTTTTTCATCATCAGGACAAAAATGTATGATTCCTGTCTCCCTCATCATCTGTTTTTTTATTATATTTTCCTTTGATACAAGATTCAACTTTGGATTTCGATATTTCTCGTTTCGTTTTGTAAGGCATTTGGCCGATTGTTGGTTTTTTACTTGGAAAACAAAATTTTGTTAGTTAGTCATGCAGAAGAAAAGCGACATTTTTTTAGTTATATGTTAAAATAGCCTTTCTATATTTCTCTATTTCAACAGTTTGTAAAAAGAAACCGTTTCCGATTCCAACAAAAACGATATGTTAGATATTTACGAAGCCTTTCTGAATTCGTTACTAAAAAAACATGATCTATGGAAGTTATATCTGGTATTTAGGAAGGCCCTAATTAAAACTCTTATTCTTTTTGCAGGAACTATCATAAAATATCAGAGTTACACACATGTACACAGAGTTACACATAAGGGCCAAGATTGTGCGTCTCTTCTCGGTTCCGTTGAATCAAAACTCTGGTCTTGGTGTGATATTAACTGATGAAGAGGTCGGTAAAAATCGTAAATATTGCCTTCAAATTATTATTTTCTTTTTTGTGTGGTTACAATTAAAGTTTCTTGTGCATAATCTAGGGGGAGAGGATTGAATGCTACATTAGCAGTCAACTCGTTCCACATTACCAAATGTTTTTAAAGGAGAATGATTGGATATCAGTTATGATATTCCGAGTTATTGAAAATACCGGTGAGGTTAGAGCAACAAACAATCCACACAAAATTAGATTCTATGATGTAACCGTGGTGAAGAATGTTCCTCCACCGCCATTGGAGCCTTGCAACAAGTTCACCCCATTCCATTCAATCCTTGATAAGAGTGTTAACGACACTGTTCTCGTTGGTAAGTATATTGATGTGTAAACTATTGTTCCTAAGGCGGAGTGAGAGGGAACGCAAACGATCAAGAGACATGAAGACTCCATACAAGTCAGAAAGAAACCCTGCCTTAACGGTAACCCCTGAGGTAATTATTGTGTTGGATCCGTTTGCCACTCCTACGCTACAACGGTATTCAAAGTTTTTACAGTGGTTGGAGTTAAGGGGCATACATGAAAGGTTGGCATTTTTCTATTCTTGTTACTATATTATTAATTTAGTACAAAGGTTGTTACTCTATTAATAACTCTGTATAAAACTACAGGCCACTGAAAAAATTTAACAACGTACTAAGGAACGATTTCTTTAAGGAATTGGAATTTCCAGATGAAATTTTCACTGATGAGGTAAATAGTCGTGAAAATATACTTTATAGTGTTAGTGTCTTTACTTGTTGTATAATAGTTTTTGTTTATTGCAGAACATGTCTATATCCTTTTTAATGCTTGAATCAAGGAGAAACAAGAATGCTGCTTGGTTCCACAACAATCGTCTCCCAAAAGCATGTTTCTTAAGAGAAGGAACACTAAGAACGATATGCTGCTACCATAAGTCACATAAAGGTCTAAAACCCATGAGCCGCAATAAATTTTCTGATTCTCTAACTAAGGTAGTGAGAGGTGAAGCATACCCACACAAGAAATGGATTGAAGAAGTGGAAGTCTTGTATGGGTATTCCCGTACAATGACCAATAACATCATGCACTGGTTTGGGTTGGCGATTAACCTAAAGAAACGACACATAACACTGTTTCATGTCGGCCATCCAAGTGAAGACTTCCCGAGTATACTTAATCTGGTAAAACAAATTGCAGGTATGACTATGAGACCAGTTGAAACAGTGTTCTTATTTTCTGAAATCATGGAGTCAGTAATTGATGTTTGTGATATTTGCAGAGGTTATTCCATCATTGATATCTTTTGCTTTTGGAAAAGAGGAGGATGCGAATGATTTACAACCTTTCGTGATTGAGAAGGCTGAAGGCATCCCGAAGAAAAATTATGACACTAATGGTGGTGTCTATGTGTTGAAAATGATCGAATGCCACTCCTTAGGGCTTAAGGACATGTCGATGATTACGGATGAAAACATTTACGACATAAGAAGCAAGCTTGCTTGTGAAATCTTTGAAGAGTTTGTTGGAGATACCATGGATGACTTGTGCTGAAGTAGTTTGGAGTTTTTTCTACTTCTTCTTATCAGCTTTTTTTGGCTTAGAAAACTACTTGGATGTTTTTTTTGTGCTACTTGACTGTTTTTTTTGTGCTACTTGACGAGACTGTTTTTTTTGTGTTACTTGACGAGACTGTTTTTCTTGTGCTACTTGACGAGACTATTTTTCTTGTGCTGCTTGACTGTTTGCAACTAAACTGTTTTTAAGAAGGCCTACATGAATTTATGAAAACAGATTATCCAGGGGTATGTGATATATTAACGCGGAATTATAGCCACTAGGCTAAGTTGTTGTAGCCACTATACCGCAGTTACAATTCCGTCATTGATACAAGTGGAATACCTACGTTGGAAAATGTGGGAATTCATAGGTTATTAAATTTAGGAAGAAACGTAACTGATTTGTGGAGGGCTTCACGAATTATGAAAATGTGAGAATTCATAGGTTATACGATTTAGTAAAGAACTTATTGGATTTAGGTAGACTTTCATGAATTTATAAACCTTTTAACTTATTGGATTTAGGAAGACTTTCATGAATTTATAAACCTTTAAACTTATTGGATTTAGGAAGACTTTCATGAATTTATAAACCTTTTAACTTATTGGATTTAGGAAGGCTTTCATGAATTTATGTAACCCTTATGTAATTCATGTAAATTCATAACCAAAATCCGACAAAAGAAATGTGCATAATTGTGTTAAGAATAATTGCATAACAATTTAGGAAGTCATTTCTAAAACAGATGAAAAGCTTCTCTAAACACATAAAAACTTGATCATATTGCGGTTTTACAAGTACTCTTGTTGTGTCCTCCTACGCCACATCTGCTGCACTTGTGTGATTGCGATTTAGAACCTGGGACACCAAACTCACCAACAGATCTAATCCTCTTTGTAGGAGGTCTCCTACTGCTTTTTCTAGTAGCTGGTGGAGGACATGAATAATCAGCTACACCTTCTCGGAAAGTACAGCTTGTCAAATCTCCACACGGGTGTATGCTTTCTGAATATGCTTTAGCCCATGTTTCAGTCAAATAAAAAGGATCAACAAAACTGTTTTCATCTCTCTTTGAGTGCTTGGCAGCAGAAATTGCATGAATGCAAGGAATTTTGTCTATGTCAAAAACCTTTCACGTGCACTGCCTGTTTCCTAGATGAACAACACATTTCATAGACTCTTCCTTCACCTCAAATTCAAATCTATCTACCTGGTAGACACTTAGTGTCATTGCTTTGTCATATCTGGGTACCATCTTCTTCACTACCCGTGGAGTGACCAAGAGCTCATGTTTTGCAGCCATTTCTCTGCGCTCATGGAACCATGTTGTTAGTGTCAGCCTAATTGTCTCAAGCAAAGATATGACTGGCAACTCACGTGGCAGTTTCAACAGAAAATTCAGGGACTCAGAAATATTTGTAGTCATGATGTTGTATCTGTTTGAAGGTGCATAGCAGCGAGTCCACTTCCTGAAATCTGCTTCTTCCAAATATTTAGCAAGAGTTGGACTTTTATTTCTTATGTCTCTGAAGATCTCATTAAATTCAAAACAGCTATATGCATCGGCAGCAGTTTCTACAAGTGGCAACAATCCTGTTTTGCCAAACTTGGGTTTGATGTTCCCGAGAAGATGCACTCTGCAAATTCCATGATGTGCTAATGGATATACCTTTGAAAGGGCTGCAGCAATGGATGGAGCTCCATCTGATACAAATACTAGATCAGCAGCATCTGGTATCATATATGTCATCGCTCTAAGAAACCATATCCAAGAGGATTCATTTTCTGAGTCTACTATCCCAAATGCAAGAGGATATAGATGGTAATCTCCATCCTGTGCACTAACTCCTAGCAAAGGACCTTTGAACTTTCCCTTTAGGAAGGCACCATCTATGGAAATCACTCTCCTCATGAAAGTAAACCCTCTAATTGAAGGACCAAAAGCAACAAATGTATATTTGAACTTCCCATCAGCATCCTTTTCAAGAAAAGTTAGTGATCCTGGATTTTTTTCATTAACTTTAAACAACCATTTTGACAGGTTCAAATAACTATCCTCAGCAGTACCTCTAATCAATTTATGAGCTTCCTCTTTCACTCTCCAAGCTTATTTGTAACTGATTTGTACACCATGTTGCAATCTCACTTGCTCAATAATCTGATGTGGAGTAAGTCCCTCTTTTTTTCCCCCATAATTGCTACAAATTAAACTACCCAGAAACTTTGCAGTGGCTTGTCTATGATTAGCATGACTATGTGTTGTATCACAACTATGGCCATGCACATATTTTTTCACAACAAAGAAATCAAAAGAAAATAAGCTTACTAGCACACATCTTCCATGTGCATTTCCTATCAACACAGCCTAAAACCACTCTTTGTGGGCTGGATAAAAGGGATACAAACTCAAACTTACACTCCAATGCCCATTTTCTCATCCTAAACATTAACTCCTCTTTATTCTTAAAGTACTTATTCACGTGTATATCACCAACCCCACCCCTTGTGGAGGATGGTGATAATCCATAATGAACCGGAGGAAAATCTGGAATAGGATGCAGAATAACTGAAGGTTCACCTGTATCAGCAGTTGAAGATGTGTTGTTGCTTTCCCTCGGAGCTGAACCAGTAAATTTCTGCAAAATCAGAAAGGAGTAGTACATATTTAGGAAGGGTATAACGAGTAGTTAAGAAACAAGAAACAAGAATCAAAACACATTAATTTAGAAAGTTTTATACATGTTTACGAAGATTATAACGAAATACACAAGAGAATATATACATGTTGTTTTCTATAAGCACTTGAAGATGAAATGACATTACCAGTTCGCATCTGCTAAAAAATTAGGAAGGTTTACTAACGATTTAGTAAGGGCGTAACGAATAGTGAAGAAACCAAAAAATTAATGTATCAGGATATCTACCTGTTGCTTTCCATGAGTCGTATGACCTTTTGCTTGTGGATCTCCACATAAATTTGCCAACAAATGTGTCCTATCATTGTCAAAAATTTCGGGAATATCTTCATTGTTTGTTGAGTTAATGGGACTTCCATCAGCATTTGAAGATGAAATGACATTATCAGTTCGCATCTGCTAAAAATTAGGACGGTTTAGTAACTATTTAGTAAGGGTATAACGAATAGTCAAGAAACCAAAACATTAATGTATGAGGATATCTACCAGTTGTTTTCCATGAGTCTTATCACCTTTTGCTTGTGAATCTAAACATAAGTTTCCCAACAACTGTTCCCTTTCAATAGTTCCCACTTCACAAATATCTTCATTCATTGTTGAAATAATGTTGCTTCCAACATTGTCAACAGGAGTAAAATTACATTGCTCGCTCACCTGCATCAAAAATCAAGAAGAATTACAATTAGAGGTGTTTTTTTTTTAACTACAAAGCAACATAATTCATCTTAGAATGAAAAAATTTTGGAAGAAAGGTATGCATGAAAAGTTTACTTACAGTAACACATAATCGACTAAACTCAACCTATCTTTTTATCAAGTTGATAAACGTTCTTAAATTGCAATCATTTTTTACACAGACAGGAGGCAAATCTTCAACTAATGATTTCATCTTCAAACTCATACCATAGCTAAGAGAAATTTCTCTGTTTAGAATTTGGAAATCCTCATTAATCATCTGGACTAACTCCTGATACTTCAAATCATCCTCTATTTCCAATATAGACGCAGTTTTATCTCTATCCACACAGAACTCCCACTGATAGTCTCCGATTGTTTTCCAAAATCCACAGACACTATAGATTCTCACCATGTCTTAAAATTTCCAAAACTCAAAAACGAATCACAGAAACGTAAAAATTGATTCCCAAGACTGAACACACCACAAAAGACATGCACTAATCCTGGTTCTAATTCTCTCGTAAAACTACAAGCATCGCCAAAGAGCTTCCTTGGACCTTCCGTTGTAAAATTGATGGAGATCGACGGAGGGATTGGAAATTGACGAAGATCGACAGAGATGGAGAGATTGATTTCACCGGCGAGATTGATTTCAGTGGCGAGATCGAAAAATCGAATCTCATCAAAAAATCAAATTCGATCGACAAAGAGGGAGAGATTGAAGAATGGGTACAGTGGTCATTTTGCCTGGATTAATGAAATATTTTGGTCATTGTACAGTCCCTTGTTTATTTTTATCACATGAAGTGTAAAACCTATCATTTTGCCTGGATTTCTCTTATTAATATTATTATTATTATATAATTATTTATTTATTTTAAACTAATGAAATTTTTAATTAAATAGAAAAATTAAAGTTTATAAGAATTTTCTAATAAAATTAGCAATAATATAGTACTATATTATTTTAAAGCATCAAATTTATAGTTTACCAACTTTCCAAAATCATTCTTATAATTATCTCATGTTTAAATGACAAACTGGATAATTCTCAAACAATTAATATATATATCAAAAACTTTTTTTAAGAAAAATCCCAGGGGCTTTCACTTCGACATGTTTTTGTTCGTGATCGCTTAGAACCCTTTTTCCAATCAATAGGTACTCCCATCGCGTCGACCACACGCCCTAACATAGCCTTTCCCACGGGAACATCCACAATAGATCCAGTGCGGTATCACCACCAAAGACAACAATCCCGATATGGCAAGGCTGAGCATTTACCATGGCAAGTGAAGGTGAAGACGGCATGAATGACCACCTATTCAGGTTCACTTCTTCTCCTCCTGCTTCTGATGGATCTTGAAAAGACGCATCCACTTCCACCTCTTATAGGTATCGGGTCCCTCATTCGGATTGAGATTCATCCAAATTTACCGTAACGAAGCTATAATAGTGATAAAAACAAAATTTATTTATTTTCTCGACCAAACAGAAAATGTGATTAATGGACTATTTCCGTGAAACTTACAAGTTGGAAACGTTATCTATTTTGAAATGAAGAAAATATATTAAAATGAATCACAAGGTCAAAAAGTTAACTTTATCCCTTTTATATTATATCACCATCTACCTGGATAGTTTATCCTTTACCACGTGCAAAATTTTATCATATACTTAAACAAGATTTAAGATTTTGCTGTTGTCTTATTTTTGTAACCAAGTTTAACGGATTTGTTTGCCTACAAATTAACAAATAATGCTTCCACCACAGTCTACAAACGATAAACTTCCTGAAGTTTTGATATCACAACACTGAAAACATAATAGAAATCGTATATATTTGCAAATATAATCGTGTATGATATAATACTTTAATTATCTAATATAGTAATCTTTATGGGCCATAGATGATATATCAATGTTATCCAATCGACGAAGTGCTGAAATCTATGTTCTAGAGCTGGACACCGAAAATACAAATATAAAAAAAAATTACCAAAAGAGATTACAATTCTGTTCTTTAAATGGCATTATAAATCATAAAGGGATTATTATTTGAATCTTTTTTTTGTTTTTTATACCACACTGCTTGCTATGAACAATGACATGAGTGCTGGCTTTTCTTGCATTAGTTCAAAGTCAGCCGTTGTCAAGTTCAGCAGACTAGCCCCTTATTACATTAAATAAAAAGTTTTATGATAAGATTCATACACTTATTTTAAACCTCAAAGATATTGACCAAATTATATAATTTCCATATATGGATATATCGCATTATAACTTTTGATAAAAAATAATAATAAAAACACAAAAATATAAATTAACGAAACGTGTAAGTTATGAAATTTTGTACTTGAATTTTTATATTTTAGTAATCTGTCAAAAAAAAAATTGAGAAATTAATTCCATGTTAACCGAAGGACAAATAGTCCAGCTATTGCTTTAAAAACGTAAAGGTATAGAAAGTCCTCGTACAAGTGTATTGTCCTATTTGACAAAACTATTTTGATTTTATTCCTTTTTTCATTCCATAAATTGATAGTTATGTTCAACAGTTCAAGGAGTATTAAGAAGGTTGTGCTTCAGCTTCTAATAATATATATATTTTTTAGCAGCCACATATATAACCAAAAATGCATAAAAATATCCGAATATAACTGATATATCCAAAGTAGAGGTAAGGAGAAGGGTGTGATTTTGGTTACTTCAGTTATTATTGTAGGTATTTTATAACCAAAGTAACCGAAAATGCATAAAATATCCGGATATGAACCGATTTATCCAAAAATCAGAGATTGTATGTAACAAAATGAACCAATATCCCAAAGTAGAAATGAAGAGAAGAGTAAATTTTTGGTTACCTAGGGTATCGGTTCGGTTCGGGTAATACCCGATACCCGAGTTACTCGATGTTGAGATTCGTTCGGTTATTTTTAAAGATCCATACCCAAACCGAACCTGTTTTTTTGGGTCGGTTCCGGTTCGGTTCTTCGGGTTCGGTTAAATGCCCAGACCTAACCGGAACCGAACCGAAAAAATATAAGTACATATTTGATCATAAATCATAGGAACCGAAATACCCGGAACCGAACCAAATACCCGGAACCGAACCAAATACCCGAATGCCCAAACCTAATATATATATATATATTAATTTATTTTTTGCTGGCTAAAAAAATAATATATTTTTGATGATGTAAATAGTAATTAAAAAGAAAAGAAATCGTTCAGGACTATTTTAATCTTTAAAAGGGTTAATTCTTTATTATATACAACTAAACAATTAGTATTGAAGGTATTTTTGTTTTTTATTGATATTTGAGTTTTTATAGCCTATTTATTGTAAGTATTCTTTTTGTGAAATTTTTAAAAATTAACATAAATTTTATTTCATAATGTAACGTCTTAATAATTATGTCTTTTATTCTTTTCTCAGATTTATATTGTATTTTTTTTTTGTTTCTATATAAGTCATAAATTGATTTTTCTGGTAAAGTATATATTAGAATTTACAAAGAACTTTGAAAGCGGTGTCAATTGATGAAAACAAACCATTGGTATTATCAAGCCACCATAAGTATTACGGAAATGAATATAATGGGACGAATACTTAATCTGAAAATCCAAAATATGATATAGGACTTACTAAAAGGAAAAAGTGTTAGAAGAGTTGTTCTATCTAGAGATAAATTCCAACTGTTTTACCCCGAAAACCTGGTTCTTGATGTCAAAGGAGTCGAGTCAGATATATGAATCTTTTTTTTATGGGACAAATTTTATAAGAATATACCTACTTCTCATTTATCGAAAATTTGAACTTATTCAAACCTACACTCATGCCTCTTACATATAATTGATCAAGCATTATATGTTTTGTGTCTGCATGTAATAGACAAAAGTAAAATCTCGCGTAAACAGTGAAGGAGAAAGGTATAAAAATGTCCATATCACACCTAATATGTTGCTTACAGTCGCTACTCTGGAAATGATCAGATCTACGGACTAACCTTATCGAATGGCAAGAGAATACAACCAAGAAAAACAAAGAAATACTTTGATCATGGATTGTTTAAGTAATCCAGCACTTAATTCGACATCTAGGAATCCGACCTGGTCGAACCCGAGTTCGGTAAATTTTTATAAATATAATTAGCCTATAAAAAAAATGGGTTCTCATTTTTTTCTACTTTTACTTGATTATTCTAAGTACTTTCTTACTCTCTCTTTGTCTCGTTCCCTTTGCTCCACAAAACACTTGATATTTTACTCTTTTTCTCTTAAATTCTAAAACTCTCTTGTCTCACTTTCTGACCGCTCATGGGGTCAAGATCTGGTTCTTCCTCGACCGGATTTATCTTCGTATTTTCTCTTTTACACGATTACCTTTCTTTCTTTCCTCCATCAAATCCACTAAGAAAAAAATCCAATTGTGGATCCACCTTATCATGACCCAGTTACACGACCCAAATAGCATATTCTTTCCTCATTTTGCGACACATTTTTTACGATTCACTGACAATCTTTTCTCGTGGTTTTTCTCTCATATGTTCCCAAACTTGGTTGTTGGAGTGTCATTGGAAGCATCATCTTTCAACCAAGAAGTGGAGTTAGAGAGCACACCAACTATAGCAGTTCCGTAAAGCTTTTAACAACAATAGTGGATGCAGAAAATCAGACGGTAAAAACAATGATCTGGCACGAAGATCCAGAAAGGAAAATAAGGCTGAGGCCAAATTAACCCAGAAGTGAGAAGATAAATGATAAAGTTTCTTTCTAAATAGGGTGACTTCTTTGCATGGCCACAAAGATATGCCAGGTATTGACTCGAGCATAGCGCATCATCGGCTGGTGGTGGATCTAAAATTTATACTAGTTAAGGAAAAAAAGAAAAATGTTCGCTTCTAAAAGAGATAAGATTATTGTAGATGAGGTGAAAAAGCTGATCGATTCAAGAAGCGTGTGAGAAGTACGATATCCAAAATGGTTAGCTAATGTGGTAATGGTCTAGAAGAAAAATGGCAAGTGGTGCATATGTATTAATTTTACAGATTTTAACAAATCATGCTATAAAGACCCATTCTTGCTACCACACATCAATAAGATAGTAGACGCGACAGAAGGCCATGAGCTACTCAACTTCATGGATGTGTTCTCTGTGTATAAAATCAATCTACTTCCAGAATACTAGGACGAGACAAATTTCATCACACCAATGAAAATTACTGTTACACCATGATTCCATTTGGAATAAAGAACGTAAGGGCAACCTACCAGAGATGCATCAACAAAATGTTTGAAGAGTAAAAAGGTGTTACCATGAAGGTCGATGTGGACGACATGTTGGTAAAATCCCTTGAAGCTGCAGACCACGTGGAAGAATTGAAAACATGCTTCCAAATATCCTAAAAGCATAATATGAAGCTGAACCCATCAAAGTGTACCTTTGGGGTTTCATTGGGGGTTCTTGATATTCATAGTAACACAAAGAGGCATAGAGGTTAACCCCAAGCAAGTCACTGCAATCCAAAACCTTTCTTCACTCCGACATGTGAACAAAGTACAAAGGTTAATCAGAAAAATCATAGCACTGGTTAGATTCGTGTCGAGAATGGAAAATATGACCCACTCTATAACGTCCCAACCGTTCCTATCAGTGGGCTCTCATGTCCTCTCACTAGGCCCATAGGTTAACCTACCCCTGTCTGACGGTCGGAACGTTAACTGGGAGGTTTAAAAGTCATGATATATTGACTCTGCAATCACCACGTGACTGTTTCCCATGTTTTGGCCTCACTCACACGGTACTGCAAATGACTTTCTGGTAGATCACTTATCCTTTGACTACTCCAGCTCAAGTACACTTCACCCTAGAGTGTTCTCTGGATATGCAACCGGAAAAGTAAATGCACTTTGGTGACATAGGTAACTAAATCAATTTTTTTAATATTTCTATATAACTTTCCATATATATCATAAATCGGGATATTGCACACTCATTCTTCAAAAAGCTTCGAAAAGCATAAAATTATGAATACTTTTGAAACTTTACTTAACATAAAATGTCATAAAACAATATTCTCACGGTTAAAGAATTATTTTACATGGGGTGTGGAGGTTATTTGACCAAATAATAAGAAAGTCAAAAATTATTTCATATACTTACTTCATTAATTATGTGTCACTATATTAATGTACAGACATACATGTATATAAAATCTATATCTCTAAATCTTACGATCGATTAAACCATATACATTAATTAACAAATATGATACCAACAAAAAGAATCTGATTATTCATTTTATAATTTAAACTAATTTTGGACAAACGCATTTCAACAAGATTATCATTAGCACGGTACTACCCTAGTCTCAGATAAAAACATCAAGAATGATTTTTAACTTAAAAATAATTCAATCCTATATATTTTTATGTTTTTTTTCAATTTTTAACTTCAACATTTAAAAAAAAAAATTGTTAACTTCGTGATAAACTGATTTGTTGAGCATATATGGAAAAATTTGAAGTAAATCAATATTACAATCAATCGTTCATTTCCGTTTATGATTTAGAAATCTATGTTTAAAATACTTTTATATCATGTATGTTTCAAATTCCATTTCATACAATATATTTTATGTTTTATTCAAGAAAATAAACTATTTTTAAATATTTTTTATAATTTGTTTTATTAAGCTAAAAACCTCATTAGAGATTCTACCATTAAAGGAGGAAAAAAAAAAAAAATAAATTGTGAGGTTCTTAGCTAAAATTTATAATAAAAAATTAGTAAAAATTCTTATGAGGTTATTACTTGGTAAACTTTTAATAAAATAAAAAAAGTAGTGCTACAAAGCTATTAACATACATCTGGCAAGACTGGTCTCATATAACTCAAGTCTCTAAACGTTCAATAAATAAAAAAGTAAAAAAAAAAAAATTGTCTTTTAATTTTGACCTACCTTTGTTGATGGTGGGGCTCACGCTTTAAATTTTATCCTTGCAAAGAAACGTCTGATGATTACAAGCATCACTATAATATATTAATATATTAAAAGAATCTACGAAGAATTGACCATTGGTCCAAGAACGTCTGCGGATGATTACAAGCATCGCTATATATAGTTCACCATCTCTATCTCCAAGTATATCACACTACCACAGTTAGAAGATTAAAAGAAAGATCCATAATCACAAACATACACGTTCTTTTCAAATTCTTCTCCAAGTATCATTCTCTTTCTAAATTACTTTTTCAGATTTATTAATCTTTTGTCTGCAAAAAAAAAGAAAACAAAGATGATGCTACCAGAAGCATGCGTAGCCAACATCCTTTCCTTCACATCTCCGGCAGACATATTCTCATCGTCGGCAGTCTCTTCGGTTTTCCGGTTAGCCGGAGACTCCGATTTCGTATGTAACAAGTTTTTGCCGTCAGATTACAAAAGCCTCATCTCTCGTTCCAGTGATCATCATCTGAGTTTCTCATCCAAAAAGGAAATTTATATATGCCTATGTGAATCTCTTCTCATCGATAATGCTCGAAAGGTTTCAATCTTTATGAGTGACTTTAATTTTTTAACAAAATATATATTTATAAAAAAAAAAAAGTAATTGAACTAATAATATTTTCTGTGTCTGGATGAATTTCAGCTATTCAAGATCAATAAATATTCTGGAAAAATTTCGTATATTTTATCCGCAAGAGACATTTCTATAACTTCCAGCGACCAAGCATCCTACTGGTCTTGGAGCAATGTCGCAGATTCTAGGTTGGTTTCTTTAATTGATCCATAAAATAACTATATATGCTTTGTGTTAGATTTTAGAATTTATTGTATCTAAAATGTTTCATTTCAAATAACTACAGATTTTCGGAATCGGCTGAACTCATATCAACGGATCGGTTAGAAATCAGCGGTAAAATTCAAACCGGAGTTTTGTCACCAAACACAACATATGAAGCATATCTCATAGTGAAAGTAACTAAACACGCACACGGACTAGACCTAGTTCCGGCAGAGACTTGGATCAAATCTAGGAATGGTCATATTGTTAAAAACACAGCTTATCTATGTTGCTTGGATGAGAAGAAACAACAAATGAAGAGATTGTTTTATGGAAACCGTGAAGAGCGTATGGCGATGACTGTGGAGGGGGTCAGTGGAGAGAGGAGAGAGCCTAAAGATAGAGACGATGGATGGATGGAGATTGAGTTAGGAGAGTTTGAGACACGAGAAGGAGAGGATTATGAGGTGAACATGAGTCTCATGGAGGTGAAAGGATATCAACTTAAAGGTGGCATTGTGATTGATGGTATTGAAGTGAGGCCTAAATCTCTGAATTAGGATCAACATTGAGAGGAAGTAGAGAGTCTGTGTGTTGAGAAATTGATTTATTTAAGTTAAAAACAAAAATTGATTTATTTATTCATTATTATTGCGCATGTAAAAGGATTTGTGTCACAGAAATGATAAATTTTCTTTAGAAAAAATGATATCGATGTACCTTTGAATTTCTCAATTAATCGGTTTGGTAAAGTGAATCAAAAACAGATATTGAAGTTTTCATTTAATTCCGAGCTTTAGGTAGTACAAGTTGGGGTTATGTTTAGGCAGATAAATCAGTCTAACAGAACCTAATTAAAGATAAAGTACTCTATTGACTTATTCTTTATACTTCCTCTCAATCTTGATCCTAATTCAGACTCTCCGGCTAACCGGAAAACCGAGGAGACTTCCGACGACGAGAATGTGTCAGCCGGAGATGTGAAGGAAAGGATATTAGCTATGCAGGCTTCTGGTAGCATCATCTTTGTTTTCTTTGGTAATAAACTAGAATACTAACTTTGGAAAGAGAATGATACTGAGTATTAAGAATTTGGAAAGAACTATGTTTCTGATTATGGGGATTTGCTTTGAGTTCTGTAACAGTGGTGATGTGTCATTCGCCGACGGTTTTGGACCGCAGGTCAATTTCGATGAACTTATTCAAAAATTAAAGTGTGAGCCCCACCGGGAAGAAAAAAGGAACTTGCTAAAAATAAAAGATTTGTCTTCCTAACGAGAAAGTTTACCCGGAAGAGAGAATCGCCCTTAAATATATGTTGTTCGTTAATAGCTACGCAGTACTATTTTTTTCACGTTTCAAGACTTATGAATTATGACGCCAAACATTATTTTTTTTCTTAAATCTATACTATTGTAAAACAGAAAACATTCGAGAAAAACTATTTAATCATGTGTTATACTATATAACATATCATTGTATTTTAATGGTTATTTTAAATGTTTATTAAAGGTAGTTTAGTCAAAGAATATATGTCAATTATGATTAAAATTTAAATTAAAATTAAATCGCTAAAAAATTTAATTCTTTTTTAAATATATATTTTTTAAACAACTATTAAATCTCTCTAAATAATTATGGAAATTAACATTATATCTACTAAACATATTTCCAAACAATATAATAATGAAACATGTATCCAAACAATATAAAATCATAGGTGTAACTTTCGTAATTGATGAAAAATGAAAATAAAAACAAAACATATATATTAAATTAAAAAAAAAATCAAATGATAAATATAATTACATAATTTAGTACTTCATTTATCTTTACAAATCATAAAATCAAATTTGATGGACTTACATATAAACAACATGAATAAATATATTTTTGAACATATTTCAACTAACAATAAAATGAAAAAAAAATGAATACAAAAAAAATCAAAAGTAATATTAATTAGTGTCTAATTTATAAAGTGTAAATTTGAAAAATAATTTAAAATATTTGAAATTAGGCTGATATATTTTTAACTTAATAAAATTTAAACATTAAAAATTAGTCAATATATATATATATATATATATATATATATATATATATATATATATATATAAAAATATATTAGTCAATCATATAGTAAAACAGGTTGATGTTTTTACAGTTACTGATTTTTATAGTTTGTTCCATCATAATCTGTAAAATATTTACACAATGGCAAAATGGGTTAAAAAAACTAATTAACATGTTTTGATTATACAAAAACATTAAATAACTAATAAAATATAAATTTAATAGACTGGTTATCATATTTTAATTTTTATAAAATTTTAATTATAATTATATCAAATATATAAAATTAGTTATAAAAATATTAAAACAAAAAAAATTAATAAACTAATAGAATAAATTATATATTTTTATCATCTACTTTAAAATAATACTATCAGCACATCTCAAATTAGAACTTTCACACATATATCTTTCATATAAAGTCAAACATAGAAAAAAAAATCAATTAAAAATATCATCCGCTCTCAAAACATATTAAAAGTATATAAAATATTTATAAGAAAGTAAAACTGTTAACATGTATTAAAATTATAAATTTATAAATACATATTATTCAAAAAAAAATCTAAAAAATAAAGAAGAAGAAAATTTGCATCCTTAAAAACGGATAGAATCTAGTATCCTCTAAATCAAGTACTTTTTTTCCACATACTAGATGGATATATTTCATGTATTTCGATAAATACAAGGCCTGGTTTGATAGTTTACTTTCCTAATGAGGTAACAAATAGGCTAGTGAGGTGAGAATCCAATTCTTATTTTGATTAGGCAGACTTTGAGTTGTATAAAGACAATATTGTGTCTTAATTTTATCAATATTGTGTATACATTTTAATAAAATTAAGTTAATTCGATATCACTACTTGGTATCCGCTTAAAATTTGTTCTTACTCTTTTGTTTCGTACTTTTATTTTCATTTGTAACCAAAATAATATCTAATTATGTCTGACGAAAAGCAAGTTGCACAAATCGGGTAGAAGAAGGATGAGGTCGAGTTGAAACTTATTTGTTATGCTTCTAAAAATCTAAGAGCCATGATCTCTTCCATTTAGTTAAATGGAGAGAACTACAACGAGTGATCTTCAAATATGCTCAATACTTTTCATGCCAAATGAAAGTTATATTTATAAAAATTACATTGACAAAACTTGAAGAAAACAGTTCAGACTTCGAGAATTTGTTTACGATTGGTTGTTGGATGGATCCGAGCTTCCATCAAACCATTAGTGCAATCTACAGTTACATACATCACAGGTGCACACTAGTTTTGAGAATATCTGAAGTATTTTCACATGGAAAACACGGTTAAGGTACAGCAAATTAAATCACAGCTTACTTTGGAAGATTCACTATCTTGTGGAAGGATTTTTAGGTTTATCAACTGTATCATATGTCTTCCTATGAAACTACTGTACCAATTTCTAAAGACAATAGTGTGAATCGCAAACACTAATTGCAAACTTTACTGATAAACATAAATCACAAATATTTCTTTAAAAAAATAGATTTGGACTTTTCATTAAAATTTTATTTATTATTATTAATATTATTAATATTATATAATTTTTTATTTATTTTAAACTAATGAAATTTTTAATTAAATAAAAAATTAAATTTTATAAGAATTTTCTAATAAAATTAGCAATATTTTGGTACTATATTATTTTAAAGCATCAAATTAATAATTTATCAACTTTCCAAAATCATTCTTATAATTATCTCATGTTTAAATGACAAACTGTATAATTCTCAAACAATTAATATATATATATATATATATCAGAAACTTTTTATAAGAAAAAGTTTTTTTTTTGGAAATTCTTTTAGTTTTCACCTAATTCTAGGAGGAGCGGGTGGTTAGTATGAAAAAAAAAATTCTTTTTTTTCTTTTTTTATAATAGTGATAAAAACAAAATTTATTTATTTTCGACCAAACAGAAAATGTGATTAATGGACTATTTCCGTGAAACTTACAAGTTGGAAACGTGACCTATTTTGAAATGAAGAAAATATATTAAAAACAATCACAAGGCCAAAAGGTTAACTTTATCCCTTTTATATTATATATCTACCTGGATAGTTTATCCTTTACCACGTGCAGAATTTTATCATATACTTAAACAAGATTTAAGATTTTGCTGTTGACTTATTTTTGTAACCAAGTTTGAATGATTTGTTTGCCTACAAATTAACAAATAATGCTTCCACCACAGTCTACAAACGATAAACTTCCTGAAGTTTTGATATCACAACACTGAAAAATTTACATTTGGTTATGAAAAAGTAATAGAAATCGTATATATTTGCAAATATAATCGTGTATGATATAATACTTTAATTATCTAATATAGTAATATTTATGGGCCATAGATGATATATCAATGTTATCCAATCAACGAAGTGCTGAAATCTATGTTCTAGAGCTGGACACCAAAAATACAAATATAAAAAAATTACCAAAAGAGATTACAATTATGTTCTTTAAATGGCATTATAAATCATAAAGGGATTACAATTTGAACCTTTTTTGTTTTTTATACCACACTGCTTGCTATGAACAATGACAAGAGTGCTGGCTTTTCTTGCATTAGTTCAAAGTCAGCCATTCTCAAGTTCAGCAGACTAGCCTCTTATTACATTAAATAAAAAGTTTTATGATAAGATTCAAACACTTATTTTAAATCTCAAAGAAATTGACCAAATTATATAATTTTGATATGGATATATCACATTATAACTTTTGATAAAAAATAAAAATAATATAAACACAAAAATATAAATTAACGAAATGTGTAAGTTATTAAATTTTGTACTTGAATTTTTATATTTTAGTAATCTGACAAAAAAAATTTTGAGAAATTCATTCCATGTTAACCGAAAGACAAGTAATGTAGCGATTGCTATAAAAACGTAAAGGTTTAGAAAGTCTTCGTACCAGTGTATTATCCTATTTGACAAAACTATTTTGGTTTTATTCTTTTTTTCCTTCCATAAAATGACAGTTATGTTCAACAGTTCAAGGAGTATTATCATATTATAATTATATCATGCCATTAGCATATTAAGCATTGCTTCGTACCCTAATTGACAAATTATTGTGAATTTCTTCGTTATTTCATAAGACAACAAATGAATATTTAAAACGACAAGTGTTGACATATTGACATCATACGCTATGGGCACCTATTATAAAACGGTGGGTTGGAATAAACAAAACAGGTAATAAGCAATAAGCATAGCCCTCCTCTTGTAAGTTTGACTCCTTGACCATTTACTTGACTTTTATCCTATGCACGTTCCATTATAATGATTATTCAGTTGAATAACGAAATTTTACTGTGTTTTGACATTTGCCATCTTTTTTTATTGAATGTGAAAGAGACTGAAGGTTAGCTGCCAAACCTCCAAATTATTAAATAGCTGGGAAGAATAATGATAAATCACCCATTTTGTTAAAAAAGTTTCAGAATCAACTAAAATCGATCTACAAAAAAAAAGTTCTCTATATTTATGGTTAAAGATCAAATTGCTAAGAGACAATTTGGTTGGTGTTATTTAGTTGGGAATGCCTAAAATTGGATCAAAATTTGGCTGTTGATTTAACTAGGTTCTCCACCAAACATAGAATCCTTTCACATTGAAAGATCCTGTTTTAAGCTTTGATTCTTTGACTATAATCATTAACATAGTTTCCAGGTTACACATTCTAATTGACTTTATTTTTATATTACTAGTTGATCTATGTTCCCCTAAACTCGGTATCAAGGAGACAAGTGGGCATATTGAGAATTTATTACTTAGATATGGATTTGGTGGTGAGAAATCATATTACTGATTTACTACTATATTTGGCGGTAGTTTCCATAGTAATCACATTTGTACAAATTAAGTATACTATTATGATTGAAATATATATGCTACGATTAAGAAATAAACATATATAAGATAATATATATATATATATATATTTTTTTTTTTTTTTTTTTTTTTTTTTTTTTGCTGGCTAAAACAGTAATATATTCTTGATGATGTAAATAGTAATTAAATAGTAAAGAAGTCCTTCAGGACTCTTTTAATCTTCAAAAGGGTTTATTATTTATATTATATACAACTCGACAATTAGTATTGAAGGTATTTTTGTTTTGTATTGATATTTGAATTTTTCTAACCTATTTATTTTAAGTATTCTTTTTACGAACTTTTTAAAAAATTAAGATAAATTTTATTGAATAATGTAACGTCTTAATAATTATATTTCTTATTATTTTTTCAGATTTTTATTGTATTTTTTTGTTTCTATATAAATCATAAAATGTATTTTCCTATTGAAGTATATATTAGAATTTACAAAGATTTTTGAAGGCGGTGTCAATTGATGAAAACAAACCATTGGTGTTATCAAGCCACCATAAGTATCGATCAACAGAAATAAATATCATGGGACGAATACTTAATCTGAAAATCCAAAATATAATATAGGATTTACCAAAAGAAAAAGTGTTAGAAGAGTTGTTCTATCTAGAGATAAATTCCAACTTTTTATCCCGAAAACCTGGTTTCTGGTATCAAAGGAGTCGAGCCAGATATAGGAATCTTTTTTAGATAGGACAAATCTTATAAGAATATACCTACTTCCCATTTATCGAAAATTTGAACTTATTCAAACCTACACTCATGTCTCTTACATATAATTGATCAAGCACTATATGTTTTGTGTCTGCATGTGATAGGCAAAAGTAAAATCTCGCGGAAATAGTGAAGGAGAAAAGTATAAAGATGTCCATGTCACACCTAATATGTTGCTTACAGTCGGTACTCTGGAAATGATCCGATCCACGGGCTAACCTTGTCGAGTGGCAAGAGGATACAACCAAAAAAAACAAAGAAATACTTTGATCATGATTTAAGTAATCCAGACTTAATTCGACATCTAGGAATCCGACCTGGTCGAACCCGGATTCGGTAAATTTCTATAAATATAATTAGACTATAAAAAAGAAACGGGTTCTCATTTTTTTCTACTTTCTACTTGATTATTCTAAGTACTTTCTTACTCTCTCTTTCTCTCGTTCCCTTTGCTCCGCGAAACACTTGATATTTTACTCTTTTTTCTTAAACTCTTTTGTCTCACTTTCTGACCTCTCACAGGTTCAAGATCCGGTTCTTCCTCGACCGGATTTATCTTCGTATCTTCTCTTTTACACGATTACCTTTCTCTCTTTCCTCCATCAAATCCACTAAGAAAAAAAAATCCAACTGTGGATCCACCTTATCAGAACCCAGTTACACAACCCAAATAGCCTATTCCTTTCTCATTTTGCGACACATTTTTTCCGATTCACTGACGATCTTTTCTCGTGGTTTTTCTCTTATATGTTTCCTAACTTGGTTGTTGGAGTGTCACTGGAAACATCCTCACCGGTGTATTTTTATCAGCCCTAACACCACTACTTTTTTTGCAAGAGACTTACCCCCAAAAGACGAAATTCTCCTAAACAATTTGGTGTTAGAAGAAAGAAAGCATCATCTTTCAACCCAAGAAGTGGAGTCACACCAACTATAGCAGTTCCATAAAGCTTTTAACAACAATAGTGGACACAGAAAAGCATATGGTAAAAACAATTATCTGGCACGAAGATCCAGAAAGGAAAATAAGGTTGAGGGCAAATTAACCTAGAAGTGAGAAAATAAATGATAGAGTTCATTTTCAAATAGGGTGACTTCTTTGCATGGCCACAAAGATATGCCAGGAGTTGACTCGAGCATAGCGCATCATCGGCTGGTGGTGGATCTAAAATTTATAATAGTTAAGGAAAAAAAGGAAAAAGTTTGCTTCTAAAAGAGATAAGATTATCGTAGATGAGGTGAAAAAGCTGATCGATTCAAGAAGTGTGCGAGAAGTACGATATCCAAAATGGTTAGCTAATGTGGTAATGGTCTAGAAAAAAAATGGCAAGTGGTGCATATGTATTAATTTTACAAATCTTAACAAAGCATGCTATAAAGACCCGTTCTTGCTACCACACATCAATAAGATAATAGACGTGACAGAAGGCCACGAACTAAACTTCATGGATGTGTTCTCCGTGTATAATCAAATCCATCTACTTCCAGAATACTAGGAGAAGACAAATTTCATCACACCAATGAAGATTTACTGCTACACCATGATTCCATTTGGAATAAAAAAACGTAAGGGCAACCTAACAGAGATGCATCAACAAAATGTTTGAATAGTAAAGTGTTACCATGAAGGTCTATGTGGACGACATGCTGGTAAAATCTCTTGAAGCTGCAGACCACGTGGAAGAATTAAAAACATGCTTTAAAATATCCTGAAAGCATAATATGAAGCTGAACCATTGGGGTTTCATTGGGGGTTCTTGATATTCATAGTAACACAAAGAGGCATAGAGGTGAACCCCAAGCAAATCACTGCAATCCAAAACCTTTCTTCATCCCGATATGTGAACAAAGTACAAAGGTTAATCAGAAGAATCGTAGCACTGATTAGATTCGTGTCGAGAATGGAAAATATGGCCCACTCTATAACGCCACAACTATTCTTATCAGTGGGCTCTCATGTCCTCTCAGTAGGCCCATAGGTCAGTCCACCCCTATTTAAAGGGGAGGTTTAAAATGCATGATATACTGACCCTGCAATCATCATGTGACCGTATCTCATGTTTTGGCCTCACTCACACGGTACCGCGAATGACTTCCCGATAGATCACCTATCATTTGACTACTCCAGCTCAAGTACGCTTAACCCTAGAAAGTTTTCTGGATATGCAACCGAAAAGGTAAATGCACTTTGATGACATAGATAACCAAATCAATTATTTTAATCTCTCCCATATAAGTTTCCATATATATCATAAATCGGGATGTTACACACTCATTCTTCAAAAAGTTACTAAAAACATAAAATTATGAATACTTTTGAAACTTTACTTAACATAAAATGTCATAAAACAATATTCTCACGGTTAAAGCATCATTTTACATGGGGGTGTGGAGATTATTTGACCAAATAATAAGAAATTCAAAAATTATTGCATATACTGTAAAGGATATGTATAATAACAATAGTTATGGATCTATTTGTAATTACTTATACCTAAAATCTCTCCTGTAACCCTATATATATTGTACGCTTCCTATCTAATAAAGTGATTAAGCCTCCAAACTTATATGGTATCAGAGCCATACGTTTTCCTGAAAACCTAAATTTTGCTGCAACCCTAAACTCAAACTCAAACACAGCCCCCTTCCATGGCTTCTACGACTGCTGAAAACATTGATGTCACCACCACATCTGTTTTGAATGTCAATATGGTGAATGTCACTAAGCTGTCCTCCACGAATTATCTCATGTGGAGCCTTCAAGTACACTCTCTCCTCGAAGGTCACGGCCTTGCTGGACATCTCGATGGATCTACACCACAACCAACACCAACAATAACAGACGGCACCACCATCTCTGTAAATCCTGAGTTCCTCCTTTGGAAGCGTCAAGATCGTTTGATCTTCAGTGTTCTTATTGGTGCAATCACCACTTCTCTTCAGCCGGTTGTCTCTCGTGCTACCACTGCACTTGAGATCTGGGAAATTCTCTCCTCTACCAACGCAAAGCCAAGCAGAGGACACATCAAGCAACTCCGCAACCAGATCAAACAATGGACAAAAGGAACCAAGACTATTGATGAGTACTTACGTGGTATCACTACTCGATTGGATCAACTTTCGATCCTTGGAAAACCAATGGATCATGAGGATCAGATTGATCTGATACTTGAAGGCCTACCCGATGAGTACAAACCAGTGGTTGATCAAGTTGAGAGTTGTGATACACCTCCCTCGATCACTGAAATCCATGAGCGTCTCTTAAATCAAGAGGCGAAACTTCTGTCCTCTGAAATCACTCCGTCGTTCCCTGCTTCTGCCAACGTTGCTCAGCAGCGTAACCACACTAACAACAACAACAACAATCGTACGTTCAACCGGAGTTGCAATAACAATACTCCTTCGTTGCAACCACAACCACAGTTTGGTTCTCGCAATGATCAACGACCGAGTCGTCCGTATTTGGGTCGTTGCCAGATTTGTGGGGTGCAAGGACACAGCGCCCGCCGGTGTCCTCAACTTATGTCTCTTCACTCCTCGGTCCCATCGCCACAGTCCTCTCCTTTCACTCCCTGGCAACCTCGTGCGGATCTCTCCGTTGGACCACCGTATGCTGCTCACAACTAGCTTCTCGACAGTGGTGCTACTCACCATATCACGTCGGATTTAAACAACCTTGCCTTACATCAACCTTACACTGGTGGTGATGATGTAACCATTGGAGATGGCTCCGGCTTAGCTATCTCGCATACAGGTTCCACAATTCTTCCCTTAACCTCTAAGAATCTTCTGTTACATAAAATCCTTTGTGTTCCCGATATTCACAAAAACTTGATCTCGGTTTATCGTCTGTGCAACTCTAATCAAGTCTCGGTTGAATTCTTCCCTGCTCATTTTCAGGTGAAGGATCTCAGCACGGGGACACTCCTTCTTCAGGGCAGAACTATAGACGAGTTGTATGAATGGCCAGTCTCTCCGCCACAAGCCACGGCTTTGTTTGCTGCACCAAGTTCAAAGACGTCGCTTGAAACGTGGCATTCGAGACTTGGACATCCAGCTCTACCTATCTTAAACTCTATGATTTCACATTTTTCATTACCCGTTTCTTCTTTATCTTCCTCAAAAACATTGTTCTGTTCAGATTGCCAAATTAATAAAAGCCATAAGCTCCCATTTGCTCAGTCATCCATTGTCTCAAACCGTCCCCTTCATTACTTGTTTACGGATGTATGGACATCTCCCATAACCTCTGTCGACAATTTCAAATACTACCTTATCATCATGGATCATTACACTCGTTACTCTTAGCTATATCCACTTAAACAAAAATCCCAAGTCAAAAATGTCTTCATTGCCTTTAAAGCCCTTGTAGAAAACCATTTCATGTCTCGAATTGCCACGCTTTACTCGGACAATGGTGGAGAGTTTGTGGTGTTGTGCAGCTATCTTTCCGAGAATGGTATCTCTCATCTTATGACACCGCCTCACACTCCGGAGCATAACGGTCTGTCGGAACGTAAGCACCGTCATGTTGTTGAAACAGGTCTTACACTAATGTCAAAGGTGTCTGTTCCGAAACATTACTGGCCATATGCCTTTACGACGGTAATCTATTTGATAAATCGACTCTCAACACCAATCTTGGCAAATCAGTCTCCATATCAAAAGCTTTTCGGTACGACTCCAAACTACGGCAAGCTTCACACCTTTGGCTGTCTTTTCTTTCCGTGGTTACGACCATACACTACTCACAAGCTGGAAGCTCGGTCCAAGCCATGTGTGTTTGTCGGCTACTCTCTCACTCAGAGTGACTACCTCTGTTTAGATCCAGAGACAGATTGTGTCTATGTCTCTCGACATGTTCAGTTCGATGAAAGTACTTTTCCTTTCCACCCTGTTCACTCCTCTACAGCTTCGACCGATACGACTAACTCGTCATTCAACATACCTCTGCTGACTCGCCTGCCCCTACTTCGTGAAGTTCCCCCCAGCTCAGACCTTCACCCGTCACCGTCGCCTACTCCAGTGTCACCGCCGATAACTCAGGTATTGCCTTCTGTCTCTGACTCCACTCATCTCACTGCTCCTCACGAGCCACAAAATCAAAATTCCCAAACACAAACTGCATCTTCAAACCAACCAAACCCAGAAATAACAACCGTCCCCACACTATCCATGTCTTCCACTTCCACCTCTCCACCTCCACGCCCATCGTTACCTACTTCTGAACCGGCAATACCACCACCACCACCACCACAACCCGTAAACACTCACCCTATGCAAACTCGCTCGAAGAATCAAATCACAAAACCCACCAAAAAGCTTACTCTAACCGCGGCACTGAAGTCTTCTCTTCCGCTGGAACCAACAACCATATCCCAGGCCCTAAAAGATCCTAATTGGCTAAATGCTATCAGCACAGAGTTTGATGCTCAAGTTTGAAATCACACATGGGATTTGGTACCACCGTCTCCCACCCAGAATGTAGTCGGCTGCCGTTGGATATTTACGATCAAATATCATCTGAATGGTACGCTGGATCGCTACAAGGCCCGGCTTGTTGCCAAAGGATTTCATCAACAGCACGGGGTTGACTACTCAGAAACTTTTAGTCCGGTTATTAAACCCACCACAGTCCCTCTTGTCCTTGAAATTGCTACAAGTAAGTCTTGGCCTATCAAACAGCTTGATGTTAACAACGCTTTCTTGCAAGGGAAGCTTCTCGAAGAAGTATATATGACTCAGCCTCCTGGACTTGTTGATCCTTCTCGGCCACATCATGTCTGTCGTCTCAATAAACCCATTTACGGACTCAAACAAGCACCTTGTGCATGGTACATGGCTCTCAAAGATCATCTTCTCCAGACCAGCTTCTCCAACTCCTTAGCTGATACGTCATTATTTGTTTACTGTTATGACTCTGTTCTCCTCTACGTTTTGGTATACGTGGATGACATCATAGTCACAGGCAACCATTCAAATCTTGACCAAGGTGTTATTACTTCTCTTGCTACACGGTTCTCCATTAAAGACCTTGGTGATATACATTATTTTCTTGGTGTTGAGGTTAATCGCACTTCTAAGGGCCTTTATCTTATGCAACGGAAATACATTGTTGATCTCCTCATCAAGACAAACATGTTGAATGCCAAACCAGTTTCGACGCCACTACCGACTTCCCCGAAGCTGACTCTTCTCTCTGGCACTGCTCTTGCTAATGCGGCTGAATACAGAATGGTGGTTGGGAGCCTACAATACCTCGCGTTCACTCGCCCATACATTGCTTATGCTGTCAATCGGTTGTCTCTCTTTATGCATCGCCCTACTACGGATCATTGGCAGGCTGCCAAAAGAGTTCTTCGGTATCTCGCTGGTACGTTAACTCATGGCATCTTCTTACACTCTAACAGCCCGCTCAATCTACATGGGTTCTCGGATGCTGATTAGGCAGGGGACACTGATGATTATGTGTCAACTAATGCGTTTGTCATATATCTCGGCAAGAGTCCAATCTCGTGGTCTTCCAAGAAACAAAAGGGTGTCGCTCGGTCATCCACAGAAGCTGAATATCGGTCTGTTGCTTTTACTGCTACTGAGGTTCGGTGGATTTGTTCTCTCCTCACAGAACTCGGCCTGACGTTACCTACATCTCCTGTTGTCTACTGCGATAATGTTGGAGCAACGTAGCTCTGTGCAAACCCAATTTTCCACTCTAGAATGAAGCATGTTGCTCTTGACTACCATTACATCCGAGAACAAATACAATCTGGTATGCTTCGGGTCTCTCATGTTTCTACTCGTGACCAGTTCGCTGATATGCTTACAAAACCGCTGCCTCGCACTCACTTCACCACATCACGAACCAAGCTCGGAATCGTTCAACTGCCTCCGTCTTGAGGGGGCATGTAAAGGATATGTATTATAACAATAGTTATGGATCTATTTGTAATTACTTATACCTAAAGTCTCTTCTGTAACTTTATATATATTGTACGCTTCCTATCTAATAAAGTGATTAAGCCTCCAAACTTATATATACTTTCTCTAGTAATTATGTGTCACTACATTAATGTAGAGACATGCATGTATATAAAATATATATCTCTAAATCTTACCATCGATTAAACCATATACTTTAATTAACAAATATGATACCAACAAAAAGAATCTGATTATTCATTTTATAATTTAAATTAATTTTGGACAACGCATTTCAACAAGATTATAGTAGCACGGTACTACTACCCTAGTCTCAAATAAAAACATGAAGAATGAGAAATGGAAGAATATGAAAACTACCTATTTTCCTAAACGTCCCAATTGAAATTCGTTCAGTGTTGACATATTATGGGAAAACCCATTTAATTTAAAATGTTGACATATTAAAAAAAATTAAAAACACACTTAATTACTTGACTTTGTCGCTGTGGTAGCCTCTTTCCTTGTAGAAGTTTAACTCCTTAGCCATAATTAGTATAACTTGGAGTTTATCCAAAAACACACTTGCTTACTTATTTGACTTTTTCATATATATATATATCCTCTGAGAAGTAGAATTAAAAGCTACCACTTAATTTGAAAATTGAAAAGCTTGTACAGAAACAAAAATCAACCATTACGTGTCGAACAAATGGTCTTGAAATGTTGTTGATACCACTTTAAGCTGATAGGGTTGGAGTTGTTTTCAAGGAAACCTAAACGTTGTTACTGAGAGCGAGCAGGAAAGCAAAGTCAAAGTTTTCCCCATTTACATTTATATTTAGATCATACGTACTTGCATTCAGACTCAAAAAGAACTGATTGTCCTAAGCTATTAAAGATAACGCAGTCGCTTTTACAAATGTTCTAAATGTACTTTGAAGTTTCATTAGAACAGATTGGTTCATTTTAATTTGATAAGTTAAGAAAAAAAAAACATAAATAAATGTGTCCACGTCATGATGTTACTGAATATCCAGACGTTAAAAAAAAATTATCCATGTTATGATGCTTTCGCAATCAAATCATGACAACATCCACTAACATTATGAACACGTTTTGTCTCTGCCGATTTATCTCTAATAAACCAATAAATAACGATGTCAATAGAGTACTTTATCTTTAGTTAGGTTCTGTTAGACTGATTTATCTGCCTAAACATAACCCCAACTTGTACTACCTAAAGCTCGGAATTAAATGAAAACTTCAATATCTGTTTTTGATTCACTTTATCAAACCGATTAATTGAGAAATTCAAAGGTATATCGATATCATTTTTTCTAAAGAAAATTTATCATTTCTGTGACACAAATCCTCTTACATGCACAATAATAATGAATAAATAAATCAATTTCTCAACACACAGACTCTCTACTTCCTCTCAATGTTGATCCTAATTCAGAGATTTAGGCCTCACTTCAATACCATCAATCACAATGCCACCTTTAAGTTGATATCCTTTCACCTCCATGAGACTCATGTTCACCTCATAATCCTCTCCTTCTCGTGTCTCAAACTCTCCTAACTCAATCTCCATCCATCCATCGTCTCTATCTTTAGGCTCTCTCCTCTCTCCACTGACCCCCTCCACAGTCATCGCCATACGCTCTTCACGGTTTCCATAAAACAATCTCTTCATTTGTTGTTTCTTCTCATCCAAGCAACATAGATAAGCTGTGTTTTTAACAATATGACCATTCCTAGATTTGATCCAAGTCTCTGCCGGAACTAGGTCTAGTCCGTGTGCGTGTTTAGTTACTTTCACTATGAGATATGCTCCATATGTTGTGTTTGGTGACAAAACTCCGGTTTGGATTTTACCACTGATCTCTAACCGATCCGTTGATATGAGTTCAGCCGATTCCGAAAATCTGTAGTTATTTGAAATGAAACATTTTAGATACAATAAATTCTAAAACCTACACAAAGGATATATAGTTATTTTATGGATAAATTAAAGAAACCAACCTAGAATCTGCGACATTGCTCCAAGACCAGTAGGATGCGTGGTCGCTGGAAGTTATAGAAATGTCTCTTGCGGATAAAATATACGAAATTTTTCCAGAATATTTATTGATCTTGAATAGCTGAAATTCATCCAGACACAGAAAATATTATTAGTTTAAATACATTTTTTATAAATATATATTTTGTTAAAAAATTAAAATAACTCATAAAGATTGAAACCTTTCGAGCATTATCGATGAGAAGAGATTCACATAGACATCTATAAATCTCTTTTTTGGATGAGAAACTCAGATGATGATCAGTGGATCGAGAGATGAGGCTTTTGTAATCTGACGGCAAAAACTTGTCCCATACGAAATCGGAATCTCCGGCTAACCGGAAAACGGAAGAGACTGCCGACGATGAGAATGTGTCTACCGGAGATGTGAAGGAAAGGATGTTGGCTACGCATGCTTCTGGTAGCATCATCTTTGTTTTCTTTTTTTTGCAGAGAAAAGATTAATAAATCTCAAAAAGTAATTTAGAAAGAGAATAATAGAACGTGTATGTTTGTGATTATGGATTTTGCCTTTAGTCTTGTAACTGTGGTAGTGTGTTATACTTGGAGATAGAGATGGTGAAGTATATATAGTGATGCTTGTAATCATCCGCAGACGTTTTTGGACCGATGGTCAATTCTTCATAGATTCTTTTAATAAATTAATATATTATTGAATTACATATTGTTTAGTTGCAAGGTTAATACTTAAAGCGTGAGCCCCACCGGCAACAAAGGTAGGTCAAAATTAAAAGATTGGTCTTGTAAAAGAGAGTTTACGCGGAAGTGAAACTTTGCCGAATGTTCGTTAATAGCTTCGTAGCATATTTTTTATTTTTTATTTTTTTTTATTTTTTTATTTTTTATTATTTATTATTGAACATTTAGGGACTTGAGTTATATGAGACCAGTCTTGCCAGATGTATGTTAATAGCTTTGTAGCAATAGTTTTTTTATTTTTATTAAAAGTTTAGAGAGTTATGAGTTGTATGAGACCAGTCTTGCCATGAATACGTTAATAGATTTGTAGCAGTATTTTATTATTTTATTTGATCGAAGTTTACCAGGTTTTTATCAATTTTTTATTATAAATTTTATCTAAAAATTTCATTGTTTTTTCTCCTCCAATGGTATATACTCTGATGAGGTTCTTAATTAAAAAAAATTATGAAAATTATTATATTTTAAGAAAAGTTTATTTTCTTAAATAAAACATAAAATATATTGCATTAAATTTTTTTTGATACATACATGAAATAAAATATTTTAAACATATATTTTCAAATCATAAATAAAAATGAACGATAAGTTGTAATCTTAATTTCCTCCAAATTTTTGACATATATGCTCAATTAAATCAGTTTTCAATTGTTGATGCATTTGTCTATTAGAAAGTTAAGAAATTTTTTTTTTAAGTTGAAGTTAAGAAGAAGTTTTTTTATAAAATATTTTAAGAATTTTTTTTAATAAAGTTAAAGTTAAGAACTTTTTTTAAAGTTAAAGTTTAGATTTTTTTTTTTTAAGTAAAAAAAAATCCGACGAATTAGACATCGACTCGTGGCACTAAGAACCCACTAAAAACCAACTCTTAAAGTTCTCAATTAATAACCAGTTCTTAACAATAAAATTAATTTTCATTTAATTTTAATCTTTTTGCATTTAAAACTCCATTAAAAACCCCTTTTGATAATGCTTTTATAACATCTCTATACGTATCTCAACCAAAAATTACTAATAAAAAATAATAAAATATGAAAGAGAATGGAATAGTGTTCTCAAATAAGAATTTTTGAGAACTTGTTAGATACTCAATAAAACAAATGTCATGTGTTTAGTGGTTAACTTTTTCTTTTCAAATTAAAATTAAAATTTATAATTTAGTTATACTAAAGTATGATATTTTTTGGTCTAGATACTCAATTTAAGATACTAAACTGATAGAGATACTCTTATATGAGAATAGTCTTGCCCAAATAAACGTTATTTTTATTGAGCCATTAGAGACTTATGAGTTACATGAGACTACTCTTGTTTACTAAAATAATTTTGTAGTACTATTTATTTTTATTGAACGATTAGAGACTTATGAGTTCTGAGATCATTTAATGTTCAAAACCAAATATGGTCATATCTATTAATATATAAAAATTAAAATTAAATGTCTTAAAAACTATTTATATAGGATTCAAAACAACCAACAAAATTATTTCATTTAAAAATTTGAAATTTTTTAAAAAATTCTAAATTTTAAAATTGTATTGTTATTAAAAAAATACATAAGATATTATTAAAACCAAATATAACTTTTCTTTGTTGTGATATATATCTTACTTCAGCAAGTTTAATTTTTGCAGTGGAAAAAATTCTTGGTTAAATTGTTGGCAATAAAATTCTTAAAATTTGGTTACCAAAAGAGAAAAATAAAAGAATCTTAGACTTGTTTCTAGTCACTTGCATATAAGCTAGGATTTTAACAAAACAAAAAAAAAAGTTAGGATGTTAAAATGTTGGATGTACTACACTTTTTAAAGTTTTGGTGGTTTAGTAGTAGTGGAAGTTGTTATTTTGTATTATGGGTTTTAATATTTTTTACTAGGAACTGTTATTTTTTAAATTAGAATTTCTAAAATATGATTTTGGATTTGAGCCGGATTATAAACTAATATCCAGAATCTATAGGGTCATTGAAAATTTAGATGAGGTAAAAAATAAAATATTTAAATAAAAAGAATAAAATTTACTTTTTGATGTTAATGACTTATTTGAATATATCCAAGTTGACCAAAAAAGAAAAAAAAAATATGGATCCGATTGTAACTAGCTGTTAGCGGAAACTGTAAGCGGTTAGCGGAAACTGTAAGCTGTTAGTAAATAGTAAAAACTATAAGAAAAAAACTGTTAGTGAATAATTTTACTGTTAAAAAGTTTTGGTGATTGATAACATTTTAAAAAAAAAACTTTCAATTGTTTAAAAAGTTACCAATCAGACCCTATAGTTTACGTTTCCAACTTGTAAGTTTCACGGGCATATATAGTCCGCTGAGACTAATTTTGCAAGTATTAAATAAAAGAAAAACATATGTGATTGAGGAACTCTACTTAAAAGCCATTAAATATGTAAAAGAATGAGAATCTCACAAGCCACTTAAGTACATCTGCTCTAAAATCCGAAAAAATAGAGACTAAAGTCTAAAGTCAAAATAAATGATAATTCACCAAATATTTTCTTTATTTATAAAAACCAGAAGAGAATCATGGAAATTTTTTTTTCAAAAAAGTAAAGAGTAAATATTTCTCTTATATATATATATATAAAACAAATAGAAAAGATAATGTTACTCTTTTCGTCATTCTATAGCACCTAAACATTCATTAACAAATAGGAATTCAAATCTACGAAAAAAATTCCACACAAACCTTAGCCACTGTCCAAACTCACCACCAAGGAGCCTAATTTATGCATCAGAGAATCTTCAGGAAAGTAACCCCTTATCCTTCTTTTTCCAAAGGTTTTAAGTAGAGTTTAGATATCTATACTATTTTGTCTCCAACAATTTAATGCTAAAAAGAGAGAGAAATATAAGCATCTTATACAAAAAATAAAGATGAAGAAAGATACTAAAAGATGTATCGTCACAGAATATCATCATACAATGAGCACCTATCAGTTTTTCAAACGTCCCGGAAAAATTCTAATATATAATTGAAATAATTATTCTAATTTAATATTAAATTATTATTTTTAATAAATAGTTATAGATAATTGTTTTAATTTACGTAAATATCTATTTGATAAAATATCTATTTGATAAAATATAAACACAGTATGTAAATATATTTTTTTAATTATATATCAACGTATCATATTAATAAATTTTAGTTGTTTTAAAAAACATGCAGCAGATTTCTGCGAAATTCATTTCATGTTAGCCGACAGCCTAATATGTCCAACAGCTATTACTATAAATGCATAAAGTTACAAAAAGTCATCCTACTGGCCTATTTGACAAATTATTTTGATTTATTCGTTATTTCATTTCTTTAAAAAAGGACAACTAATTTCAAACAGTGTAAAGTGTTGACATATTATAAGACCAGGCCATTGGCTTATGAAACAATTCTCGTACCCTAGTTGACATATAATTTTGAATTTCTTCGTTATTCCTAATCAATTGAACCAATGTTGACATAATGTAAGATCAATTTCTCATTGGCATTTATTAAGAAAACGGTAGGTGGGTATAGGCAAAACAAGTGATGTAGCCTCTCCTCTTGAAGGTTGACTCCTTTAATTTATTTGACTTTTTTGTCGAAACTATTTATTTGACTTTCTCCTATGAAAATTGTGCATGAATTACAAAGCTAACAATATAGTAAATTTTCGTTATTCGACATAAGAAGAGTCATTATAATATAATATATTTTCTTAAGCCTGTAATTCATGCACGAACGTAATTTTTTTTTTGTCTAGTATCTTAATTACGACTATATTTACCAATTTAGATGGGATACTACTTATCTTAGTTCAGGTACGATGTGAATAATATTTTGTTTTGGTCTATTGATATATGAAAAACACGATTACATACTAGAAGAAGAACTAAATAATTTGTTTTAAGACATTTAAATCATTAAATAGTGGGGAAGAATTATGATAAATCACATTGGATTGTCAAATCAATTAAAATACACTATAACCAATAAATTTCATCTAAATATAGTTAAAGACCTAATGTTTAAGAGACAACAACAGGGTTGGTCTTACTTAAAATGAGACGCCTAAAATTGGGTCAAAATTTGGGTGTTGATTTAACTAGGTTGTGGAGCAAACATTGAGTCTTTTCACATTCAAATATCCTGTTTCAGCTTTATTTATTGACTCGAATCATTAACAATGTTTACAAGTTACAATCTATTTGACTTTATTTTGATATTACTTGTTGATCTCTAGTTGCCGAAAATGGTCAACGATATAAGTGGACATATTATAAATTTATTATTTAGTTCTGGATCTAGTGGTAAAACTTTTTTTTTTTGGGTATAAATATTAAATTTTATACAATTTTCGAGTTTAATAGAATTGCTGAAAAACACAGCTTATTACATAAGAAAGAAATGTTACGGAGACAATAAGGAGGAAAAGAGGAAATTTACAGAAACTTACCCACTTAATTGAAAATACACTTTCAGTAACGACTGAGCACGATCGCTAGACACCAGAAAAGAGAGGAGACGGTCACGTACACATCAATCTATCCACTTTAATCCGGATGGCCTGCATCGGGGAAGACTCTGCTAAGAAGATACGGCGGTTACGTTCCATATAGAGGGAGTACACCACAGATTGGAAGAGAAGCTTAATGACCACACCCAACTGAGAGGAAGCGAGAGTTCGATCCGCAGCAATGAAAAAGACCATCTCAAGAAGAACAAGTGGAGTAGCAAAACAAATCGAGGCCGAGAAGCTATTCCAGAGATCCGCAGAGAAGGGACACTGAAAAAAAGAGATGGATGTGTGTTTGAAGTGTTTGTGTACAAAACACACACGACTTCGGAACATTCACACCCTAGCGGCTCAAGTGATCCTTTGTTCGAAATCTGACAAGCATTGCCATCCAAACAATGAAAGAACATCTAGGTACTTCATGCTTGAACCAAACCACCTGGTTCCAATGAACCAGTGGGTATCTATCTTGGATACACTCCCAAGTCACCTTAGAAGAGAAAGAGGGGACGAAAGTAACTGAGGCAGTACACCAGAGAAAAGAATGTGGCTCTCTAGCCATGTCCGATGAGCTCCTAGTTGAGATGTTAATATGGATCATCCCGGCTTCTTCTGACCGAGCAGGTGAGAAAGTCCAGTTTCCCTCTGATGCAGCACTACTAACCTTGGCATCCAGGGGGGATACGTAATTGATCAGGGCCTGAGTCGCCCATAACCTCAATTAATTGCCCCATTTCTGTCCAATAATCATGCCAAAAGGAAAACGATTTTCCATCTCCAATACTACATCGGAGGAGGTTCACAAGCACTGGCTTGACCCACGCTAACCACAAAGAACCTAAAGCAGTGAAGAAGTTTCATAATTTCTTTAATTTGAAGATCAATTCAAAATCTTCCAGCAGCCTGATACGCAAACATCCTTTTGATTTTGGTCTAAAAATATACCGCCAGGACACACGAGCCCCCCTAGCATTGTCGACCTTGTTCTTCCACAAATCATATTAATAATTTATTATATTTGGTAGTTTTGTAATCACATTTGTACAAATAAAGATATGCTAAAATAAAGTTAATCGTTTTTATTTTATATCCTACAAGATTTTAAAGTTTGATAACATTAATAAGAAATTAATGTGTGTGGATTCTTTATCTTTGTCTTATATCTTCAATTTTTTTTAATGATAAATTTATTTTTAAATATTATTGGAATTAATTTCAGATGATTTAGACTAATAAGATGAAACTTTTATGTAGTTCGCCCCAAAAAAATGCTTTTTGGCTCCAAGTCCGAGATAGCCGCCGACCAAATTTTGCTTCTTCTTTAACGATCCAGCGACAATCCCCCTTCGTTTCAGCTCCAACTACCATGGTTTCTAAACACCGAATCTCCACCACCCTATATTCCTCTTAATTATCGTATTGTTTTCTTCCCCTCCATTTGAATTTTCCGACGAGAAAGTCTGTTCCCTCTGGTTTCTCCAATGGCGACTTGCTCCTCCACCGTAGTGAACACCATTTATTTATTTCCTCGGAGTGAGCTCTCTCCACCTCCTCAGTTTTGAATGCGTATTCCGCAGCCACTGGATCCCCCAGATCCGCCTGACCCTCCAAACCATCACCCACAATGAACACCAGCTCTCTCCTTCCTTTATCATCCCTGCAACCGTTTGTTGCAGATCCGTCACCTTCTAAAATTTCCTTGTTTCTGGAAAGAACCGAAGAACCCCTCCCCTTCTACCACTTCTAATGTGTCGCTTCCTGCAGGTCCAGTCTGCCATGTCACATCTCTGTTCAACCTGTCTCCGACCACTACGCAAAACTTCTGCCTTCACGTTCCGCCACTGTCACAGCCCATCCACGGTTTTTTTGGGCATGGGTCATCCCTTGCATGTTAGATTTGGATTTTGAGGCTCAATCAGGTAATCAAATATTGTGTCCAGTTCTGGAGTTGGAACAAATATCGTTTGGCCTCTTTTTTCATATCCAAGCATCAAATGCCTCTTATTACGGTGTTAGCTACGTGTCTGGAGCTTCTTAACCGCTCTTGTCGGCCAACAAATTTCGACAAGGTTCCATGACATACCGGGACCTTGTTATTCTTCTAATGAGTTTGTTAGCAAAATCCCGCTTCTAATTAAGTGTACCGTATTTGCCATGGCACCATCACCCCTCTTTACGTGAGGCTGCTCTTCCCTTGATACAATATTGGAAAACCTTTCCAATTTCTTTATTGTTTTGCGATCTTGCTTAACAGTTCTATACGGACCGAAAGATGTAACGACAAATTCTGGCAAAAAGTTGGCCTTCAACGTCACAATATAAAATGACTAGGTTATGTCATTTCGGTTCTACCGAAAAATATCTATCAACGCATCTGAGCTGTGTCTCAGATTTGCTGTTAATCTCTTTGGAAATTTTATCTGCTTTAACTTATATTGTCATTAAATTGTATTGTAGTCATCAGAGAAAAGGGATAATTCCTTATCTTTGTATCTTTTTGTTTAAGTTAATGAAAAAAATTTAGTCAACAAAAAAAATTTCAGATGATTTTATAGTGAAATATTAAAATCTTAAGTACATGACACAGACTTTTATAATTTCTAAAGGATGATTTATGAATCAAATTTATTAACACCAAATTTTTTTATATATAATTTGGAATGAATAACAATAGATTATGTTTTGCATTTAGATTTTATGAAAATGAATTATTGAATAGTACCCCCCGTAACAATTTCTCTTTTTAGGCTACAACATGTGTTTGCAATTTGATATGAGACTCCAACTTTTCCTTACATCTATTGTATGGAGCCGTGATTAATAGGGAAAAGAGTTTAGTAAAACTTTTCTTAACCTAGTCTTTTTTTTCGGGAATAAAGTTAATTGTTGGAAGTTAAATTCTTTTATTGATCAGAAAAATATATTTCTAGGTCAAGATACAAGATCATAAACCTAAATAAAAAAATACTTTAAGTTAATTTAAAAGTAAAAAATATCAAAATTCTAATCTAATGTAAAAAGAAAAATCATCAAATTTTAAAGCTAACTCCATGTTCTTGCATGAAGAGTTCATCGCAATTCAAATAAAGATTTTTTGCTCGTCGCTCTACCATTTCTACCATGGTTAACTTCTTTCAATACTGCTTTTGCGTAGAATGTTTTGCTTCCTCTTGTTTGTTCAACAAAGCTTTCTCGTCCTTTTAGGTGTTTCTTAGCATTTTTGGCCAAGTTGTTTGGACTAAATGTCCAGCTAGTAGAGCCATATGTCCTCCAAATGTTTGTACACTGTTTTGTCGCCATCGATCTTGTATTCATTATCCCGAGCATATTCCATAGCTTCAAAATTTATCTCAGGTCGGATATAGTATACCTCCGGCAAATTGTTTGTTAGTCTTGTACAAAACTACCACAATTGTTGAGCTCCAGTTGTATGTCATCCTAAGCATTCTCAAAACTGGTTACAATATTCATCTATTGTTCCCATGTGCCTTATATTAGACATTTTCCTACTCGATTGACTGAGTCTGCCTTCCCCAAACGGATTTTGCAAATTCTTTTGAATTCAGACCAATTTAACATTTGAGTGACCAGCCGTTGAAGGTTCTTGTTCCAAGATATGTTCGCCCCAGTTAAAACGAATGTTGCTTGTCATACTTTTGCGTTATCACTAAACAATCTCTGATCCAAAAAGTAATCGTCACATTTATGCAACCATTCGACTGCATTTATTGTAGGATACTAAGGTGGAAAATTCATATTTGATGGTGGCAACACACACCGATGCCATTACTTCCGTCTTGCTCATCACAATATCCTTTTCCTATCAGTCCTTCGTAATATCAAAAATCATTAAGAGAATACGCTCTTTGAATCTCCACAGGTGCTGCATCGATTGAACAGAGACAAAACATTAAGTTCGCCCTAAAGCATCTTCTCCCAGGCACGAAGCTCGAGAAGCCCACTCCACTGCCGTCAGCTCCGATTTCAGAATGGATCTCCCTCACCGGTCTTCTTATTTCTGAAATCGGTAGCACCCCTTTTCTTCTCGAACTTCTACTTGGTGTTCGAAGATCTTTTTTCTCCTTTCGTTGGTTCCTATAGCCGGTGAAGCTCTATTGGACAATTTCAACTACTCGGCCGAGCTTTCTCTCTCCGGTGGACCTTTGATGGGATCGTTGAAGCTTTTGAGGACTGAGCTCGCATTCCTCTCTCTCACTCCGCCGAAGACGTTGGTTCGTGTGCCCTCAATCTCTCACCTCCGGGTGGTCCTCTCACCTGCGCTACCAAAACCTCCACCAAAACCCCCGGATCCGGCGTTGGCTTTATGGCCAAGCTTTCACCCTATGTCTCTCTCTGCGCCTTTTCTCCCTAACCTCCTCTATCGACCTCTGCCTCCGACTAGCTCCCCCGGTCCTCCTCCAGATTTTCCGAGGGACCAATGTGTGCTCCCCTGGTCTGCCGTAGCCACCTGTGTTCTTCTCGGACATGCTGGTGTCCCGGTGTAAGATCTCTCTTCCCGGTCCTTCACTCCATGGCTCCCCCTCCTCCTTGCCTCGGCGAAGCATTGTCTCAGGCTTTCGCTTATCCAGCCATTTTGGGTTTGGTCCATTGGTTGCTATGATCGTCCATGTCATATCTGTCTGGCCTGCTCATCATGTTGCCCAAAAAAACCACTGCAGAACTGTTTTCATCTCTTATCTTTTGGGAGATGTTTAACTTTTCATTTTCCTCCTTTTCCAGGGAGATATCTCCTTCAACTTCCTCCCTTCATGGGGAGAGAACCTTTCCACAACCTCCTCTTTCTTTGAGAGGCGGAACTTTCTCGGATTCAATACCAAGTAAGGTTTACAACATTCTCACCATTTTGTCATCTTGTGAAGCAGTCAGTACAGGACCTGAAGATGCAACCGGATTCGCTTTGCCGATATCCGGAGGTAGGAGTTGGTTTTTAACATCACAATCAAAAGTGACTAGGTTACAGTACTCCGGTTCAACCATGATTTCTCTTCTGACGCATTTGATCTTTGCTTCTAATTCGTTATCGTACGAAGATCTATCTATCCTATCTATCTTAATCTCTTGCTTTCTTATGTTGTATTGTAGCGATCAAAGATGATGCTTAATTCCGTCATGTTATTGTAACCTCCAAGTTTAAGATTAATGAATTTAAGATTTGCCCAAAAAAAAAAGTACATGACACAGACTTTTATAATTTCTAAAGTATGATTTATGAATCAAATTTATTAACACCAAATTTTTTTATATATAACTTGGAATGAAGAACAATAGATTATGCTTTGCATTTAGATTTTATTAAAATGAATTATTGAATAGTACCCCGATAACAATTTCTTTTTTTAAGCTACAACATGTGTTTGCAATTTGATATGAGACTCTAACTTTTCCATAAATCTATTGTATGGAGCCTTGATTTATAGGGAAAAGAGTTTAGTAAAACTTTTTTTAACCTAGTATTTTTTTCGAGAATAAAGTTAATTGTTGGAAGTTATATTCTTTTATTAATCAGAAAAAAATATTTATAGGTCAAGATCATAAACCTAAATAAAAAAATATACTTTAAGTTAATTAAAATGTAAAAAATAAATTCTAATATAATGTAAAAATAAAAATCATCAAATTTTTAAAGCTAACTCCATGTTCTTGCATGAAGAGTTCATCGCAATTCAAATAAAGATTTTTTGCTCGTCACTCTGCCATTTCTTCCATGGTTAACTTCTTTCAATACTGCTTTTGCGAAGAATATTTTGCTTCCTCTTGTTTTTTCAACAAAGCTTTCTCGTCCTTTTAGGTGTTTCTTGGCATTTTTGGCCACGTTGTTTGGACTAAATGTCCAGCTAGTAGAGCCATATGTCCTCCAAATGTTTGTACTCTCTTTTGTCGCCATCGATCTTGTATTCATTATCCCGAGCATATTCCATAGCTTCAAAATTTATCTCAGGTCGGGTATAGTATACCTCCTTCGGCAAGTTGTTTGTTAGTCTTGTACAAAACCACCACAATTGTTGATCTCCAGTTGTATATCGTCCTAAGCATTTTCAAAACTGGTTACAATATTCATCTATTGTTCCCATGTGCCTTATATAGACAGTTTTCCTACTCGATTGACTGAGTCTGCCTTCCCCAAACGTATTTTGCAAATTCTTTTGAATTCAGACCAATTTAACATTTGAGTGACCAGCCGTCGAAGGTTCTTGTTCCAAAATACGTTTGCCCCAGTTAAAACAAATGTTGCTTGTCATACTTTTGTGTTATCACTAAACAATCTCTGATCCAAAAAGTAATCATCACATTTATGCAACCATTCGACTGCATTTATTGTAGGATCCTAAGGTGGAAAATCCATATTTGATGGTGCCAACACACACTGGTGCGATTACCTCCCTCTTGCTCATCATAATATCCTTTTCCTATCAGTCCTTCGTAATATCAAAAATCATTAAGAGAATAAGATCGTTGAATCTCCACATGTGCTGCATCGATTGAACAGAGACAATACATTAAGTTCGCCCTAACGCCTCTTCTCCCGGGCACGAAGCTCGAGCAGCCCACTCCACCGCCGTCAGCTCCGATTTCAGAATAGATCTCCCTCACCGGTATTGTTATTTCTGAAATTGGAAGCACCCCTTTTCTTCTCGAACTCCTACTTGGTGTTCGAAGATCTTTTTTCTCCTTCCGTTGGTTCCTATAGCCGGTGAAGCTCTATTGGACAATTTCAACTACTCGGCCGAGCTTTCTCTCTCCGGTGGACCTTTGATGGGATCGTTGAAGCTTTTGAGGACTGAGCTCGCATTCCTCTCTCTCACTCCGCCGAAGACGTTGGTTCGTGTGCCCTCAATCTCTCACCTCCGGGTGGTCCTCTCACCTGCGCTACCAAAACCTCCACCAAAACCCCCGGATCCGGCGTTGGCTTTATGGCCAAGCTTTCACCCTATGTCTCTCTCTGCGCCTTTTTCCCTAAGCTCCTCTATCGACCTCTGCCTCCGACTAGCTCCCCCGGTCCTCCTCCAGATTTGCCGAGGGACCAATGTGTGCTCCCCTGGTCTGCCGTAGCCACCTGTGTTCTTATCGGACAGTCTGGTGGTCCCGGTGTAAGATCTCTCTTCCCGGTCCTTCACTCTCTGGCTCCCCCTCCTCCTTGCCTTGGTGAAGCGTTGTCTCGGGCTTGGCCCAACATGCCTTTATTGGGCTTTCGCTTATCCAGCCATTTTGGGCTTGGTCCATTGGTTGTTATGATCACCCATGTCATATCTGTCTGGCCTGCTCATGATGTTGCCCGAAAATTCACTGCAGAACTGTTTTCATCTCTTATCTTTTGGGAGATGTTTAACTTTTCATTTTCCTCCTTTTGCAGGGAGAGATCTACTTCATCTTCCTCCGTTCATGGGGATAAAACCTTTCCACAACCTCCCCTCTCTTTGAGAAGCGGAACTTTCTCGGATTCAATACCGAGTAAGGTCTACAACATTCTCACCGTTTTGTCATCTTGTGTAGCGGTCTGTACGGGACCTGAAGATGCAACCGGATTCGCTTTGCTGATATCCGGAGGTAGGAGTTGGTTTTTAACGTCACAATTAAAAGTGACTAGGTTACAATACTTCGGTTCAACCGTGATTTCTCTTCTGACGCATTTGAGCTTTGCTTCTAATTCGCTGTCGTACGAAGATCTATTTATCCTATCTATTTTAATCTCTTGCTTTCTTATGTTGTATTGTAGTGATCAAAGAGGATGCTTACTTCCCTCATCTTTCTGTAACCTCCAAGTTTAAGATTAACGAATTTAAGATTTGCCAAAAAAAAATATGTACATGACACAGACTTTTATAATTTCTAAAGGATTATGCTTTGCATTTATATTTTATTAAAATGAATTATTGAAAAGTACCCCAGTAACAATTTCTCTTTTTAAGCTACAACATGTGTTTGCAATTTGATATAAGACTCCAACTTTTCCTTACATCTCTTGTATGAAGCCGTGATTAATAGGGAAAAGAGTTTAGTAAAACTTTTCTTAACCTAGTTTTTTCGAGAATAAAGTTAATTGTTGGAACTTAGATTCTTTTATTGATCAGAAAAAAATATTTATTGGTCAAGATACAAGATCATAAACCTAAATAAATAAAAAATACTTCAAGTTAATTAAAATGTAAAAAAATATCAAAATTCTAATCTAATGTAAAAAGAAAAATCATCAAATTTTAAAGCTAACTCCATGTTCTTGCATGAAGAGTTCATTGCAATTCAAATAAATATTTTTTGCTCGTCGCTCTACCACTTCTGCCATGGTTAACTTCTTTCAATACTGCTTTTACGAAGAATGTTTTGCTTCCTCTTGTTTGTTCAACAAAGCTTTCTCGTCCTTTTAGGTGTTTCTTGGCATTTTTGGCCAAGTTATTTGGACTAAATGTCCAGCTAGTAGAGCCATATGTCCTCCAAATGTTTGTACACTCTTTTGTCGTCATCGATCTTGTATTCATTATCCCGAGCATATTCCATAGCTTCAAAATTTATCTCAGGTCGGATATAGTATACCTCCTTCGGCAAATTGTTTGTTAGTCTTGTACAAAACTACCACAATTGTTGATCTCCAGTTGTATGTCGTCCTAAGCATTCTCAAAACTGGTTACAATATTCATCTATTGTTCCCATGTGCCTTATATTAGACAGTTTTCCTACTCGATTGACTGAGTCTGCCTTCCCCAAACGGATTTTGCAAATTCTTTTGAATTCAGACCAATTTAATATTTGAGTGACCAGCCGTCGAAGGTTCTTGTTCCAAGATACGTTCGCCCCAGTTAAAACGAATGTTGCTTGTCATACTTTTGCGTTATCACTAAACAATCTCTGATCCAAAAAGTAATCATCACATTTATGCAACCATTCGACTGCATTTATTGTAGGATCCTAAGGTGGAAAATCCATATTTGATGGTGCCAACACACACCGGTGCGTTTACCTCCCTCTTGCTCATCATAATATCCTTTTCCTATCAGTCCTTCGTAATATCAAAAATCATTAAGAGAATAAGCTCGTTGAATCTCCACAGGTTCTGCATCGATTGACCTCACTTGGCAATTTCCTCCTCTATCCATTCACTGGTGACCTTTTCCTCTGCCTACAGCTCGTGTCGGCAATGGTATACGGAAGAGAGCAATCTTGTCCTTATCTCGTCCCACTTCGCCACTTCCTGATGGTATATCTTTCATCAATTTTGATGGTGTAAAGCTTGTTCCTTCACCAGCTGCTCATGCTGCCATCCCCTTACCCCCTTTGATTCCACTTAACACATTTGCATCAGAAAGCTCTTATGTGGATAGTTCGATAAATGTCATGTGTTCTGGGTTTAAGTATGTGGATTTTTTTTCCAGGGTTATCTTCTTCGACCACGTGAATGTTTCCCAAACCTTTGTTATGGTTTCAAAGGTGGCTTGTTGGTACATTCTTATCTCCTGTAGAGCGTTAATGTCGGACTACATTGGACCTAACTTGGCATTCATTTCTTGCATCATCTCGGTCATAATTAGAATGCTAACTGCTTTGAAATCGTCTCAATCCCCCTCCATTAAATCAGTTGGCTCTGATACCAAATTAAGATGAACCTGCAACTTTGTATCAGATTTTGTGAATGGAGCCACAATTAATAGAGAAAAAATGCTAGCAAAATTTTCTTAAATCCTAATTGTTCTTTGAAGATAAAGTTAGTTCTTGGAAGTTGATTATTTATTGATCCTAAGAAACTCTTTTATAGGCCAAAGTACAAGAGATCACAAACCTAAATCAAAAAATAAAATATCTTAGGCTTAACTAAGAAGAAAAAAAAACATCAAACTCTTAGTCTAATGTAAAATTGAAAATCATCAAAACTGTAACTCTAACTCTAAAACCGTATCATATATCACCAGAGCTGGAAATTTGAGGTATTATCCACGGAATTCTCCCTGTTAAACCCGCTGCGAGGCAGATGCGGGTCAAAATAGTATAATGCGGGGAGGGTGTGTATCGATATGTTTCAAATGTGGGGTGTGTGCGGTTCAATATATTTTATTTTGCGGGTTCCTGGGTACTCGCAAATAAAAAAAATTAAAAATATACATAAATATTTATCTAACTTTTAATATAAATATTATTATATATATTATTATTTTTTATTATTATTTTTTTCTAAAAATATGATTTAGATTTTATAAAATTTAATTTCTATTATTAAAAACCAAAATTTTTGATTAAAATATTTATAAATTAATTATTTAATTAAATTTTTTAAATATTTGTGGGTTCTACAATGGTGAAAAAAGCTTAGTTTGGAAAATAAGAAGCATCCACAACCTTACAAGCTTCAATGGTTGACAAACAATGGAGAAATGAAAGTGATCAGACAGGTGATGGTGTCCTTAACTATTAGGAGATATGAAGAAGAAGTTGTTTGTGATGTTTTGCCCATGGAAGCAAGCCACATCCTTTTGGGAAGGCCGTGGCAATATGATCGCCAAGTGACTTACAAAGGACTCACCAACAAGTATTCATTTTTGTTCAAAGGAAAGAAGATCACCCTAGTTTCTTTATCTCCAATGGAAGCTTATCAAAATCAGCAACACCTAAGCAAAAAGGAAGAGCAAGTTGAAGGCAAAACCGTGAAGCATCTTACCTTTCTTAAAAGGTCCTTGAAAGCTAAGTATTTTTTTTCCTATTCTCAATCTAATTTTGTGCTAAGAAGACTTGCAAATAACTTACCTGTTTAGAACCGGTGCAACCGAGTATCAATGTTTCTATTTCACAGAACCAAGACGAAAACCCATCAGAGGAAGCACAAAGGAGTTTCCCATCGATTGAAGTCTTGAAGCAGCCAACTAGCCGTGAACTAGAGCCTGAACTTGAGCCATTTCCTTATGATTATCCAAAGCACTTTAAGAAACTTGATTTGGTAGGACATAGCCTAATTTGTTTGTCTTGGTTTCCGCTCAAAAGGAAAGACATTTTGGTTTGGCAAATGTTAAAAAATTGTTGTGTTTCAAATTCAGTTTTTCACAAATTGATTCCAACTTTTGAAACACTCAATCTTGAAAAGTTCTTTATGCCAAATTTTTTTATGTTTGATGAATTTTGTGATCTTTTCTCTCTTTTAAGAGTATCTTTGAAAGAGAAAATTTTTGATTCAGATTATTTGAAAGCATTTAAGCTGTTTAGAGCTAAGGCAGAGTTTTCACTTGTTAAAACTTCTTCTAAATTGAAACAATGCTTTGAAAACGTTTTGTCTGATTCAGATCCATCAAATGAACTCTGCAAACCGAATTTGAAAGATCGTGCTTTAGATGAAACCTTTACTAAGTTTATAAAGGTCATTTCATTTTCTAAAAGGCATTTTTGAGATCAGTTAAGGATTTCTTTGACATTTTGTGTTCTAATTCCGATTTGATCTTTAACAAAGTCTTTGAAGTTCATAAACGAAATTTGAAAAAAAAAAAATTAAACATCTGAGGCAAGGAGGATTGTTTAATCATCTTACGAGTTTGAATTCTGTCTTGAATGATCTAAGAAGAGAGAAACTTCATGATTATGTGTTTTGCATATATGATTTAGTTTCTTTAGTTTTTGCAAAAGTACAAGATAAAAAAGGTTCAGGAATCAGTTTCAAAAGCAAAGATGATCCAAGTTTGTATTAAGTGAAACACTCATGGACCAAAGAAGCACTTGAGCCAGGAGCGGTCTCAGAAGGAAGCAAGAAAAGAGAGCTAACAAGTGACTTATCAATAAGGAGTTTGGAAGTGGAAGTACCTGAGGAAAACGATTTCAACAGCCCAAGGAAGTTCCATTCTAAAAATTTTCCTTGTAAATGTTTACATGTTTATTTGCTTGATCTTTAATGTCATTGTGTCTAACATGTTTCTTTTTGATATAGGAGAGTTAGATTTGAGGACAAATCCTTTTCAAGAGGAGGGGAATGAAAGAAACCTAACTGACTCACTTCACAAACCAGACTTGCAGACCAAGCCATCAAGCAAGCACCATCTGGACCAAGACGATTCCGGCTTTAAATCAACATTTGGAGGAGGTTATTATATAACACTCGGGGGTGAGGCTTATACAGGTACGCACAAGGGAGTTCTGGTGGAACCACACGCTGGCTTTGTCGCACTCTCGTGTTGGTCGGTGGATGAAGCACGGTAAGACAAGGCTTGTGTGACAAGACTTGAATGCGAGATGGGTTCTTCAAGCTGGCTGGATCGCTCTCTCTTGAATGAACAAGTAGGGGATGTGAAGGTGGATTCGATGGCACCACAGGAAGTATGGTCGGCTTCCTGATACAGCAATACTCACTCAAGGAGAATCTCTCTCGTAAGAACAAGTTCAGTTCTTCTCTTAGACGGCGGCCAAGAAGGAAGAAAAGGTCGGTTCTTTAATGATAATAGGTTAAAAAACTTTACACAGCTGCAGGGGAGCTTTATAATAGCTCATCAGCTAACCCTAGGGCTGACTCAACAGAAAAAGGAAAGCGTACACGCAAAAGAAATAAAACAAAGAACAGAAAGGAAAGTTCACTAAAACTAAACCGAACAAAAGAAAATTAGCTAGACTCGACTGTGACTCGAACTAAGGTGGCTGGGGAGCTCATGGACCACTAGGATACGCACCATCACCTTCACAAATTGTATAAAATGAAAATACCTGTATTTGGCCGAGGGTGGTCTGTGGCGTGCTAGACGCGGCCTTGAGCGAGTCTTGTTCCTTCTGGTGTGGGGCATCTCTTCCTTCAGGTTCTTCATGTGCATTGGGTCGTAGTTCTTCAAGTGTCTTGGTCTCCAGCTTGCTTGGGCAGTCGTAGTATTCCACTCGTCCGGTCTTGGCCTCCAGCTCGCTTGGGCGGTTGTAGCGTTCTACTTGCCCGGTCTTGGTCTCTAGGCCGGATGTAAGTTGCCTTGGTACTTCTTTACCTGTCCAGCCGATAGGCTTACAGTGTTGTGGTTGGGTCTGGTCTTGGAGACTTAGGCGTGCGAACTCCTCCACTAAGGGTGTCTTGCGTCCGTTGGGATATGCCTCTTGTTGATGCATCACTGGTCGCGGGTCTTTGAGGTTCATGTTAGTGAGAAGTATTTCCACAACTTCATTGAAACTAAGTATCCTGGTCTTGGAGCGAGTCATTGGTGAGTCTTTGACCAGGGGTATGTCCACGGCTGCTTCGGTTGGGTCGGTGTCCTCATCATTTCACTCGACCAAGCAAACATGAGGAGCAATCTGGTCATCTTAGATATCAAGTGAGACGGCTTAGTTTTGGTGTTCGTCAAGTCCAGGCTATTCTCGACCTATGCGGCTATGCCATCGACCCGGGTTAGGCCATTCATGTGGCCTAGAGTGAGACTTGATGTTCCCAACATCTTTTCAAGCAACCGAGGACGTTTCCCTCGACCAAGTAGGTATGGAGAACATTCTGGTCATGCCAAATCAACAGATGGTCGAAGTTCCCTCGTACCTGTCCAAAGCAAGTTAGTTCGGCAACCCGAGTGTCTACAACTGTTCATATTTTTTCTGGGTGATCTAATGCACGAATCAGATAAGTTAAAGACAATATCACAAGTCCAGAAGCTTAAGAAGTCATTTGGTCTTATGTTTGACCAAGTAACCCATGTGAAAGTCTGTTCGGACCAAATGGAGTCTTGTTCACTCTGGAATTTTATGCAAGTTGAGAAAGGCTTTAAGGAGTATTTGCAAGGCCCAATCTTCATTTAAATCAAGCCAGGCGTGATTTAGTAGTTGAAGGGTTACTTAGACTACCTGAAGAGTTATTCTAGTTTTCTACATTTTGTAACTCTGTAAATAGCCATGGACGACCTGATGAATAAACAGCCATTTTTTTATTAAAAACTTGTGTTTGTGAGTGAGTGATTCTCTTTGTTCCTTTGTAAACATTTCAATTTCTTAGTGTGTCATATCTAAGATTTTAAACTGGTTAATCAAGAGCCATTCTGCAGACTTTTGTGTGTCCATTTTACTTCCAAAGCTTGTAGTTTAATGTTTAAATAATTTAGGTGTTGAGTTTAAAATATTCATCATTGGTTCTATACTGAATTCCAATCTAAGGATCCACCGCCTGTCTTCTTGTTGGATCGTTTGATAACATCATGCATAGAGTTTAATAAACTCTTTGCTGGGTCTACACAAGCCATTTTGAGACAAAGAGTATCTTGGGTTGAATCCGAACCAAGACTAACCAGGGTTCTATCATAGCCGATTATCAAACCAGACCGTACTGATAACCAAAATTATTTTTTAATTCTGTCGATCAGTTTGCAATCTGGACAATGATCTAAAATGCCCTAGTGCATTCAGAAAAAAAATCTCACTACCATTCACTAAATCTCAATACCCTTCCTTTCAAACTCTCTCCACTTTACCCTTTCTTATTTAATAATATTCTACCAACACAATAAAATATATCAATAAATTAAATCAATTAAATACTACAAATTAGCCAATCATGTGGACCCACTTCTTCTCTCTCTTCAAACAAAAAATGTGTGCAAACTAACCAATCATGCATTTTTTTGTCTTTCTCATTTCCATTTTCCACTATTTAAGCATTTGAAACTTCAAATTAAAATTTAGATCTTTCCATTTTTATGTTAATTTCGTAATTGAAATTAAATTGATGAACTTATATAATGTACAAACTATTAATTTAATAATTTCACAATTTGGAGATTTTATTCTAAATTTTTAAATTTGCTTCTTTTTTTCAACGGTTTATTGAACTTCTTTTCTAAGTTCATTATGATTTTGCATTGATAACTAAAAAAAATTAAGTAGATTAATGCACAATAAATAATACTAAATTGTAGTAATTTGTAGGTAGATAAAATTTTCTGGGTTTTATTGAGACAATTAGTATTACTACGAATGCTAGGTATTTTTTTGGGTATTTGTAAAAAAAAAATTCAACTTGGGTATAAAATGATCTGAATTTGGTATAATCTGGTTATTTCAAAGAAATTACATGAGAAATTAATTGGTTTAACCCGAACCAAACCAAAAATTTTAGATAATCAAACCAAGTTAAACATAAGTACAAATGCATTTGCATTAAAAAAAACGAAAAATTAACCCATAAATTAACCGTTAAATTTAACAATAATAAATTTATATTGTTTTGTGAAACATCTAAATTAAAAAAAAAAATTGGTCACTAGATACAAAACATTTTTTTTTTTTTACTAAAACTACCTTATACTTTTATGTGTAATGTGTAAATACTAACATCATTGTTATCTGAAACAAATAAATTTAGTATTTTAACACATGTTATTATATGAAATTATGACAAATCGATTTTAATTACCTAATATAATAAGTACAACTACAAAAACATAAATTTAGACATTGTATTAGGAGATAAACGCAAAAACTGTCAGAATATAATTATATGTAAGTTAGTATTGCTATAAACTCCATTACAATTTTGTGAAAAAATTATATTAATTTTTCATGTATGACGGTACCATGTGTTAAATGAGGTAATTTTTTTTTTTTTCAAACACGTGTTTTGTGTTAAAAATTATAAATTTTAAATAGAATCATAGTAGACTTAGTAGTACCCAATATTTCTATTAGTACCGAAACTTGGTATTAGTTGTAAATTTGCAAAATAATTATGATAAATGGAGTTAGGACGCAACTAAAACTTGGTGTAAGATATTATGTTCTACTTTGTTTAGAGGAAAAAAAAAAAGTGTTTTGGTGTTCAAGGAAGAAGGATCTAGTACAACTAAGGACACCTAAGTATAAATTGTTATGTATTTGAGACAACTAGGTATAATGGGTACGACTAAGTATAAATTCTTTTGCAGAAAAAAAAAAAAAAAAAAAATCATACTAAATCAGTAAACCCATTCACTTAATAATAATAATAATTAATTTATGGTAATTTTTTTTAAACACATGTTTTGTGTTAAAAATTATAAATTTTAAATAAAATTATAGTATACTTAGTAATACCCAATATTTCTATTAGTACCGAACGTGGTATTAGTTGTAGAATTTGCAAAAATATTATGAGAAATGGAGTTACGACGCAACTAAAACTTGGTGTAAGATATTATGTTCTATTTTGTTTAGAGGAAAAACAAAATAAAGTGTTTTGGTGTTCAAGGAAGAAGGATCTAGTACAACTAATGACAACTAAGTATAAATTGTTATGTATTTGGGACAACTAGGTATAATGGGTACGACTAAATATAAATTGTTATGTATTTGGAACAACTAGGTATAATGGATACGACTAAATATTAAATGTTATGTGGTTGGGACAATTAGATATCATGAGTACGAAGTATAAATTATTTTGCAGAAAAAAAAAAATTAAAAGAAAAACATACTAAACTGCTAAACCCATTCACTTAATAATAATAATTAATTTATGGTAATTTTTTTTCAAACAGGTGTTTTGTGTTAAAAATTTTAAATTATAAATAAAATTATAGTATACTTATTAATACCCAATATTTCTATTAGTACCGAAACTTGGTATTAGTTGTAGAATTTGTAAAAATATTATGAGAAATAGAATTACGACGCAACTGAAACTTGGTGCAAGATATTATGTTCTATTTTGTTTAGAGAAAAAATAATAATAATAAAGTATTTTGGTGTTCAAGGAAAAAGGATCTAGTATAACTAAAGAAAACTAAGTATAAATTGTTATGTATTTGGGACAACTATGTCTAATGTGTACGACTAAGTAAAAATTCTTTTGCAGAAAAAAATAATAATAAAAAAATAATTTTCATTTAATCTATGGCATCCTCATGTGTTAAATTAAGTAATCTAATATTTTTAGTTTTTACATGCGTTAGATATGGTTTTTACTTGAATTCATAATTATTATTTTTTTGAATATTATGTTTATTCATAGTAATACCTAATAACTTCAATAATACCAAAATATTTTTCAATTATAATAATACCTAATAAGTCAAATAAAATTCAAAAATTAAGTTTTGAAGATTGAAAGTACAAAAAAAAATCAATATCAACCCCAAAAACAAAACCATCTAATCCATAAATTATAAGTGTTGATATCTTAAAGGGAAACTAGAGAACTAATAAACTCATGAACAACTTTGGCTTCTTATAAAGCCTATGCTTTCCCAGCCATAAGTTTGGATAAATCCACAATATAATCCTCATTTTCTCTATGATTTAATAAAATCAACTGCTACTTTCATCTTGTCTTCTGCAAATTGCATCCAAATCGTCTAATGAACCCTTACCATTATAATCCTTCTGAAATTGTGCATTTACGAGGTTATGAGATTGGACTTGTAAATCATTGGCGCTAAGACTCGTCCATGTTTGAGAGTAAACAATGTCGGCATTCTCCTCTGGAGTCCCATTGTCATTACCATTAAGGCAGAATCGTGTGCTTCAGTAAACTTTTGCTGAATCAGGAAGGCAGAGACTTGTCCTCGAATTTAACAAGAGGAAGCGAATCGACAAATTCTACAGCGATAACATTTACTAATCCAATCTGGAAAAGCGTCATGAAAGTGTTGCCTATATCGGCAAAGAGGCAGGGAGCTTTAGTGTGATTGAAAAGGAATCTGGTATCGCAAAATCAGAAGAAAAAAACAAATAAGAAGAAGAGGAGATGCAATGTCGAAGCTTTAGAGAATCAAATGTGAGAGTTTCGCTGGGGAGAGTTGGAGAAGGGAAAGGGAGAGATGAATGCGAGGAGGAAGGAAAAAAATAAAGTTAAAGTTTTTTGAGAAAAAAGAATTATTCAATTAGGTTAATAATTGTGAGGATCCAAATTTATGTGGGTTTGGGTGGATAACCCAATTAAACTATGGTTGGGTTTGTAAATTTGTAGATTCATTAAGGATTTAAATGTCTTTGTATACGTTTTGATTTTAAAATAAAATATAAAAAATAAAATAATTTTTAGAGTGAAGGTATTTGAGCTTTTCTAATAGGTGAGAGGGACATTAGAAATTAAGCTCCTTGCAATCTATAATTGAACTTGAACCAAAAATCGAGAATTTCAGTTCGGTAACTTCAGTTAGGTTACTAATGGCAGGGCTAGAATTACTTGAGCTAATTTGCTATCAAAACCATATTGGTTCAACTGACTTACCGAATCGGACTCCATGGCAAGATAAGAGAATTCAAAACTTTAGACAAATTCATTTCAGAAGATTGCTCATATATAAAGAAGACCAGAACAAATTCTAAGATTCTTATACAGGTGAGCAAAGAGGTAACAAAGCATTAAATTTTAAAAATGTAGGTGGGTTATGTTAATCGGATGGCATCTGATAGTTACCCTCACTCAATCATGTTTCTGTTGTCTTCTACTTCAAGAAACTGCCTTAGGAGTTCAATTGTTTTACGGTAGAGGTTCATATCGATTCCATCAACATTTCTTCCTGTTCGAGCCTCCAAGATCGCCTAAAGAAATGGTCTATACATTAATTTTCAGTTTGATTAAGCTACCAAAGACAATAATACATGGAGATATCATCGGTTTGATACACAAAGTTCAGGCTGAAATGGGTACTACTGTCTACTGCTAACATAAACTAACATAACATCTATAATTTTTACAACTTCCCATGAAGTTTCCAACCTACTCGTTGTGCCGATGCTCATAAATATCAGAAGCTTCGTAGTATGCTTAAATTGTCTAACTGAGATGGTGAAATTACATCTTCTTGGGAAATTATGTACCTATACTAAAAAATACTTAGACACCAGTTAAGCTGGCAAAATTTAACATCCTCCTACCATAAATCATTTTCAAAGCCAAAGACAAGATAACTAAACTTTGTGAGGATCTCTCAATTTGCAATCAAGAAAGGTCAAAACGTTCAACGAAAGCAAAGTTCTTTGCGAGACACATGGTGGAATGCAGATAACATTCAAGTTATGAGACACTAACCTCATTATTGGGCTCAATGTGAAGCTCTCCAATGAACTGGTAAACTGAGCCAACCCGGAAACTAACATCTCGTAGGTGTTGAGTGTTGATTTTGAGACTTTCCTCTCCATCTTCAATAACACCTATACCTGTTTCAACTGAATATACTCTCAGCCTGCAAAAAAGAAGACAAAGGCATTATCTAACACAGTACATTAACAAAGCCTTGCATTGGTACAATTAAGTACCAAACTTACATTCCTGTAACTCTGAGTGAAGCAGCTTCCTTGTAAAACGGAGAAAAAGGGTACAACTCTTGTAGAGTGATGGGGGCGCCAGATTCAATTTGAGAATTTGCCATCGATTATAGATTCAACAAACACAAAACCCTCAAATTCGGTTGCTCTCTTGTCCCAGTTTCTAGTTTCAAGTTGAATCTATAGCAGAAACAGAATGTCATGGAACTGTTATCATCCGAATATAAGAGTGTTTGAGATTCAAGTAGTTCACAGTGGCAATTCATCGAACAAGTGGTGTGCATAATCAAGCAGGCAAGAGTGATAAATAACTATGTTGTTCGAGTACTTACCTGATCCTACTTACCGTTTATTACTACAATGAGGCTTTGAAGTTACCTAACTATCTCTGTTCCTCGTACAGACAGAGAGACAACACGTATGAGAGAAATATGAATTTAGGGTTTTTGGAAGGAGAGAAATGAGGGAAAAAGATACAAGAGTTGAAAGGCAAGAAGAAAACCCTGCGGCGGAGTACAACACGGTGGCGTTTTGCGGCGATTATCAGAAATCAGATTATGAGAAAAGCAAAGAAGAAACACTATTAAAGGATTCGGAAGCAGTATGAGAAAACAACAACTTTTAAAGACAATTTGGTTTCAAGTAAGGTAAGTATTAGTAATGGGCCTAACTCATATGTATTGTCCACAAATCTTTCTCATTTCCAATGTGAGACTTTAATACACTCCCCCCTCCCCCCGCCCCTCAAGTTCAGGATATCTAAACTTGAAGTTTGGGGCAGGCCACAATCTGAGAAATGAGAAACCTGGCTCTGATACCATATTAGTAATGGGTCTAACTCACACCCAAAAGCTAGTTCAAGAGTGGAGGATTGCCACAATATATGAATATATTGTCCACAAATCTTTCTCATTTCCAATGTGAGACTTTAATAGTAAGGTATATTAACCCTTGTTTAAAATATGAAATTGAAACCTTAGGATATATACATAATCATAGAGCTGGGAATTTGGTTCTAAAACCGTGGTCTCGTCCCATTTGACCAGTTGCGGGGGCGGGTGCGGATCATCGGTTCTAAAACTTTAGATGTAAGTGAGTCGGGGCAGATCAAGTCTGAAACTGGCGGGGTGGATATGAGCAAAATGACATAAGTTATGTACTGTTTAACGAAGTTAGTGTTGTTTTGATTTTGTAGTGGGTAAGACCATCTTCAACAAAGTTTCTTACCATGGTCTCTTAACATAAAAATAATTAAAATAAATAAAAATTAATTTATAACCTAAGAATCGATACTTAGAGCATGATTAAAGGGGGTTCTTAAGAAGTTTTTAGGTGGTTTCTTAGTTTTTTTGGAATTAAAATAAATCAAAATTACTAAATAAGTTAAGAATTGATTTTTAGATGAAGTTTTTAGCCATGTGTCACTGTCTAATTCGCTGGATATATTTTTTTAATTCTTAACTTTAACTTTTTAAAACATATTAACTTTAACTAAAAAAAATAAATTTAACTTAAAAAAAATCAATGTAATATATTTTTATATTTTATTCAAGAAAATAAAATTTTATTAAAATAAAATAATTTTCATCTGATTGATGCAATATGTAATTTCGTTTCCACAATATTTTTTTTTTTTAGAATAACTTCTTCTTAACTTCAACTTTTTTTTAAAAAAGTTTTTAACTTCGTGATAGACAAATGCATTAACAATTGAAAACGGATTTGGTTGAGTATATATAACAAAAATTTGGAGTAAGTCAATATTACAATTAATAGTTCATTTTCATTTATGATTTGAAAATTTATGTTTAAAATATTTTTATGTGATGTATATTTCAAATTTCATTCAATATATTTTATGTTTTATTTCAGAAAATAAAATGTTTTTAAAATAAGATAATTTTCATAATTTTGTTTTTTTGTTAAGAATCTCGTCAGATATTCTACCATTTGAGGTGAAGAACCATTTGAGGTGAAGAAACTAGTTGTGAGATTTTTAACTAAAATTAATTATAAAAAAATTGTTAGTACCTTTAATCATGGTCTTAGTTAAGAGATTTAAGAATTTGTTCTTAAAGTTCTACGTGTCATAAACTCCTCTCTCCCTCACACTCTTTCTCTTTCCCTCACACTCCTTCTTCGATTCTCTAGCTGTCTTCTTCTTCCGGTGCTGTTGCTGCTGAGGCGTTGACATCGGGATCGTCGTCTTATCCGGAGACAGCTTCGTCTTCCTCCACGACCAAGTCCTGGTCCTCAAGAGTTTTGTTCAAATACGGTCCCAAATCAATTCACTTCAGGTTCCATTTCGATTTCAATTTCGACTTTGTCAATTGTGTTTGCTTGCTTTTGACTTACTTCGAAGCAAAAGGGGGAAAATCCTGTTTTATAAAATCATCATTTCGGGAATGGCATTAACTTTGGAGATGTTTTCGTTTAGGTAAATATAACAACATGGTCTCTTTGAATGCCTTCTGAGTTTTTTTTCTTCGGATTTGATGAATTTAGCAAAGGTAATTTACTTGACACAGGTTCTACCTGCTACACAAACTCCCGGTGGAGCGGGGAAGAAGTGGTTTCAAGGATAGCAGATGCTGTGAGAAAGTTTCTGTGGGTGTTTGAGGTATGAAGAACTTATGATCATTTTACCGGTTTTATCAGACATTAAACTCTCTTCTTTGTGATTCTTTGAAATGGTCTGAATCTGTTGGTTTATAGGATGCTAAGAACAAGAACATTGAGAATATTATTATCTTGTCTGGAGATCGATCTGAAATTAATGGTACGGTTTTATCTCCAAAACGTACAAGTTACAAAATATCAATAAAACAAATATTTTTGTATTGTTTTCGACGGTTTTAATGTTAATGCAGCAAACCGATACAACTATGCTTGGGTTGTCTCATCAAGAAGCAGAAAAATCTCCATACATTGCATCAATGGGAGTTTATTGTTTCAAAACCGAAGCTTTGCTGAAGTTTCTGACACGGCGTTATCCGAATCCCAATGACTTTGGATCTGAAATAATTCCTGCAACTATAAGAGATCACAATGTTCAAGTAAAAAGCCACAAAGCTCTCTGTTTTACAGCAATCGATCACATTGGTTGTTGCTTATGTCTTGGATGCAGATATTGGTTTTGAGAAGAAATGGTTATGTTGGTTCACATATATTCAGGGAGGCATTGAGACAAGGTTTCTTTGTATCTAGTCTTAGCAGGTATTTGTATCCTTCTCTTGTTTCTTATAAAGCGTGATTGTTGCTCATAGACCATCTTCACACAGCTTAATTTAACTGCAGAAATCCAACGCAGTGGATGCGAGTGACGAACATCTTAAGGTATTAAAATTAATTGGGTAAAATCTGTTAGCATAGTCTTTTGTGTTTCGAAAGCCAGAGATTGATTAGCCTATTGTAGCAAATAGGATATGTATGGGTTTTCTGTTACTTTTATTGACATATGGCTAATCAATTTTTTTCTGTGTGCAGAGACTACATTCGAGGTTAATGTATTTGGAACAATATCACTCACAAAGTTGGTAGCTCCTCATATGCTGAAACAAGGAGGCGATCATTTTGTCGTGGTACGTGAGACTAATGGCCAATGGAGATAGTTTTTGTTAACGTCAATGTCTAGTGCTCTAATTTTACGTGTTTGTATGTTTGTTTGAGAAAGGTTGAAGTTACATTACTGTATCATGATTAAAAATATGTTAAATTTGAGGTATTTAGGCTATCAATAGCTAAATTTTAGATATTTAGATATCTAAATTGTTCATTTCCTTGGGTTAAATGTCATGACTAATAATTAACTTGAATTTGTACTCAGATTAGCAGTGCCATAGGAAGGGAAACAAATTATTAATTTGGTTTTTTTGTTAAGAATCCCTAATAAGTTCTACCATTGGAAAGAAAGGTTGAGGATTTTAAAATAAATTTTATAATTAAATATTGAATAAGAACCCCTCATGAAGTTCTTGCATTGGACATATTCTAAATGTGTTGTTTTTCAAATTGAATTGGTGTCGTTTTTCTTTTTTAGTGTGTAAGTTGGTGTTGTTTTTCATATTGAATTCATGTTGTTTTTATTTTTATAGTATGTAAGTGTGTGTCATTTAATGTGGGTTACTAAACAACTTTTTTTTTTCTTTTCTTTTTTGAAACACACTAAACAACTTTAATTTCTTCACTTCTTCATCTTCACCGCCCTCTTATGGCCACTCTATCTTTTTGGTTTCTCTGTCGACTCTCTATCACTCTCATATGCAAATCAAGTCTCTCAATCTCAGCAGGTTTCTCTTATTATCACGACTCTTTTTCTTTTAATTATCTTCGCAAATCAAATCTCTCACTCTCAAGTCTCTCTATCTCATCGTCATTAAGTCTTTTTTTTTTATTACATCAATCTGGTTATCTGAAATGTTTTCTTTTGGCGGATTATCCACTAGACCTGCTTGATTAATGTAGGGCAGGTGTGAGTTCTTGGTTCTCAATGTAGCGGGTCAATTTAGTGAGAAACGTTTTTACTCAAACCCGTGACAGGGCGGGTTTGGTGGGGTGTATCTGACCCACAAACCCAGTACTACATAATCAGGTTGAAACCTATTCCAAATTGGATAACTCTAAAGTTTCAATGGATGACTTTTTGGTGAATAAAAAAAAAAGAATTGGAAAAAAAATTATTGAAATTTCATATGAGGAATTATATTAAGAAAAAGTAGGAAAAAAGATTTGGCAAAATAAGTAAAAAAAAAAAAAGATATAAAGCACTCATCTTTTACACTTTCATGAACCTTGTTTACCTTACACTTTTAATTTTTGATAATCACATTATATCCCTTTTTATAATTGTTTTGTAAATTAAAAAAAAATTAACATCTTAAAATAAAAGAATAAAGTTTGTCTAAAAAAACTTTCTTATATTAAAAAAATATTTAAATTCTTCAGTTTTTTCAGTCAAATTACCACCATCTTATCCATTACATGAATCCGCATGTGACTCTTTATTCAAATCAATGTTGAGTCCATTGTTACGATTGTGATCATAAGTTGTAAATGTGACGTACAGATTTGTCAAGGCTTGATTCCTTACAAACCCAATAAAATTTCTTATTTGACGATCAGTTGCAATTATAACTAGGGAAGATCCTTTCGTGAAAGTTCAATTATATATATTAGAATATAATGGCGGCAGTTGAACATATATTCCATACTTTACCAAATGTTATTCAATCGTAGAATATAGAGTAAACAATAGAATGCATATTTTGCATTTGGTAGACTATGGGAAAAATAGTATAAATTAAGTTCTATCGTCCGTAGATACTAGAGCAAGTACTAGAAAACATCTTCTACTAGTCTGTAGACAGTAGAATATGAATTTTGGACTTTATTTAATAGAAAATTATCTTCTATTTTGAAAATTAATTTTCAAAAAAAAAAATGTTACTGTAAATTTATAAGTGTTTTTTTTTATTTTTTTTTATTTTATTTTCTTTTTCGATTTTAAAAATATTTATTTTGAATTTGTTATATTTATTTAAGGAATAATGTAGTTAACTTTTGATAAAAATCAAGAAAAGCGTAAGTGGGAAATCAAAAATTTTGTTCTCTTTTTCCAAATCATATAGGATGAAAACAATAATTTGTAATATATTAAAAAAATGTAGAGCATTCATCTAGTTTTGCATCAAGTCTTGAATCAACCCGTTAAAATGCATAACTTATCTTCTTGACAAAGATTTTATGATTGACCAGCTGATACAAACAATAGATGTCCTCATTACATTCACTCAGTCTAACTCTAAACACTGATAACTACAAAACCTCTACACTTGCGACTTAAAAAAACATAGCCAAAGTAGAATTGTAGTATGATTTAACCAAATGAGTTCATCATAGGTGATTTAATAAAGCAGTATGAGAAAAAAGTGACCACATTTTTGGAAAAATATTATGCTCAGTTGTTTGTTTCTCAAATTTTATATCAATTTAAACAAAATATTTTTTTTATTCTTCAAATTATTTATCATTTAAGAAGAAAATTTACAAAAACTTTTGATATAGGAATCATACATAATTCTTCTTTTTTCATCATATATTGAAGAATGAATAAATATTTTTTTCCTTAATTGATAAAAACCAAAAGGAACAAAAGTTTCTTTTCATTTCATCAAATAAAAATTTATTATGCTGTCAACAATCAAAGCCAATAACTTTTGGGAGACTGAAACAAAAATAACAATTTTGGTTTAAAAAAGTTAAAAGTATATTAACTCTTGTTTAAAAAGAAGATAGTTCGCGTTTTTTTTTTTTTTTTTTTTTTTTTTTCTGGATGTCTGCTATATCAATATAAATATAATTTTCTTGATTTTTTTAATCTATCTATTATATTAAAATAGGATCATTATATGGAAAAAAATATAGTCATGTGTTATATTACATAAAATGTCACTGTCTTTAAATGATTTTTCAAATGTTCATTAAAGATATTTTCCTTTAGTGTAGGTTAAAATTTGATAAACTATATAATTCATCTATATTTCAAATTTTCTCATTTATAAATATAGTATGTCTAGAAATAAATAAATATCACGAAAAAAAAATAAAAAAAAATCAAGCAAATTAAAATTTTTAAAAATATCTTTATTTTCTTAAATTTAAATTTTCTTATAAAATAATTATATGTTTTGAACCTGAGATGATGTTAATTTTAATCGACTAAATTTCTAGTTTAAAAATACAAAAAATATAAAAAAATTTAGTGGAAAAAGATGTTAGTTTATTTTATTGATTTTTTCGTTTTTTAACCTAATCGATTATTAGTCGTCCTGGGAAAAAAATGATAGTTTCATATTCTTCTCGTATTTTATTATATATATTTTTCTAGTTTTTTTCATCTCAAAAACAAAATTAATAGAAAAAATTTAAACAAAAATAATATTTAAAATCTCACTATATACTTATTAATTACTATATTATAATTAAGTTATAAAAATTACCTTTTACTCAGATCCAGTGATGGACTAGAAGATTTAAGACACTGCCGAGGCAAATCGACTTTATCAGTAGAGTTTCGATGCTATAAGGTTTTTGTCGAAAAATAAAAGGGGTAAGACTATTCATATATAACATCACCTAGGATTTTTCCTAGTGCTAATGGGGCGTTTTTGGGCCTACGAATTTGGGTCGTTATAATTCTCACCCACTAACGAAAAATTCGTCCCCAAATTCAAATCCTGACCTACCTGCTCGATCACATCTTCGAAAAATCCGATGTAGTCTTGAAACACCCCGACCCGGATACACGATCCAGATCAGTTGTCCCACTTCTTAGTCCCCTAGAGAGTAAGGCCCTATCCAAACAACTTAACATTTCTAATCCAGGAGGTTCCTCTATCTACCATTATGCGGAATTTAAAGGAGATAGATAATTAAAAAGGAACTCTTATTGATATAAGGATTCGATACAACATGTTAAAGTTTGCCCGAAGGCTTTACATGGACCGATCCCATCCTATTCTGAGTTCCTAACACACACCACACATCATCAGGGGGCCGCCGAACCGTGCACCTAGGCTTGGTCCGTACTCTAAGTAATGCCCGAGCAGTTGCGACACAACGTAACTGCTTTCACATGAGATCAGCCGAAACCAAATCCCACGGATCAGCCGTATAGAAAGGTAGAGAGGGAGACAAGTCAAGGTAGCAAGACCGAGCCCCATCAGTTCGGTTCCGGGATCGCAACGGTTGCCACCGGTGATCCAGGATCAACGGTTAGACACGGGTTTAGTCGTACGTACCTTTCGGGCTTGATCAGGATCGGAAATGCCTTTGCCTTTATCGACGGCCGGAACTTCCCCTTCCCCGGACATCTCTTCCCGGTCGTAGCCTTTTCTTTCTCATTTCCGATCGTAATCGGTTAATCTCTCTTTTCTTTCTGTTTACGGTTTTTCCTCTGCAGGAACTGATGTCGATCAAGTCGCAGGGGCCCTGGTATTTATAGGCGAGGCCCTCCCCTGTTTGACAGTTACCACACGACCAGACGCCTCCTTTCAGAGAGGGTCGCCCTGGTTCGTGGTGTCCCTGCGAACAGGCACCTCTTCACCCATGCCCCTTCGCCTGTCGAACTCAACTGCCCCGAGCACTAGCTAACCCAACTAGCTCACTGGGTCACCAGCTGGCCCCAGCTGAGGGTCACTCCCTCCAGCTGGCCGAGCTAGCCGCGAGCTGAACCAGCTGACTTAGCTGGAGTGTCACTGCCCCTTCTGGCCCGTGAGCTTCCCCAACTGTCACCAGCTGACGTTCCTGCTCGGGAGAGCTGTTTTCCTCCCATACTTGGCTCGGATTGGGACCATCGTCCTGTCCGGCCTTCACCCTTACGGACCATGACCTTAACGACCAAGTCTTTCGACCCGGCCTCCCTTTCTGGCCCCATGGTCCGCGTTCGGGCCTTAGTGTGGTTTTGGGACGTTACAGGTCTCCCCCACCACTGAGGGATTCGTCCCCCGAATCCGACTGGTATTCCCGCATGGCCAACCCAAACCATTCCGGGTACACAGTCTTCATCTTAGCCTCGGTTTCCCAAGTTGTTTCCTCTTTCCCATTGCAAGTCCACACTACCCTCACAATAGGAACGGTTTTCTTCCTGGTTGCCTTTTCCATCCGGTCCTCAATCCTCACAGGCCATGTTTCTAAGGCCAGATTTGGCTTCAGATCCGGTGGCAACTCAGGTTCGAGCACATCTCAGTCGGACAAGCATTTGCGGAGTTGAGAAACATGGAATACATCATGAAATGCTTCCATTTCTATCGGTAGGTCTAACTTATAGGCCACCGTTCCGACCTTCCTCAAGACCTTAAATGGTCCTAAGTATCTCGGGTCCAGCTTGCCCCGTTTCGATACTCTGGCCCGGCCTTTGAAGGTAATCATTTTGAGATAGACCCAGTCCCCTTCCTGGAACTCCAGGTCTTTTCTCCTCTTGTCCGCGTAGCTTTTCTGCCGATCATGTGCCTCTTTCATTTTCCTTTTAAGGAACTTTATCTTCTCGGTGGTTTCATCCACAATGGCCGGACCGATTATGCTTCGTTCCCCAACTTGGGTCCAGCATAAGGGGGTTCGACACGGCCTCCCATACAATGCCTCATATGGGGACATGTCTATACTTGACTGATAGCTATTATTATAAGCAAATTCAGCCAGAGGTAAGTACCTTTCCCAGAAGTCTCCCCACTCCAGGATGCAGGCTCTTAACATGTCCTCCAAGGTTTGTATGGTTCTTTCTGACTGACCGTCAGTCTGTGGGTGATAGGCCGTACTCATTTTCACCTTTGTTCCCAAAGCCTTCTGGATTGCCTGCCAGAAGTGTGAAGTGAATCGGCCATCCCTATCCGAGACGATACTGGCCGGTACACCATGAAGTCTCACGATTTCGTTGATGTATTTTCCGGCTAACTTCTCCACTCCATCAGTTTTCCTGATGGCTATGAAATGGGCAGATTTAGTGAGCCGATCTACAATCACCCAGACCGCATCCTTTTTGGTCTTGGTCGTGGGTAAACCAGTCACAAAATCCATTGTGATATGGTCCCACTTCCATTCCGGAATGGGTAGGCTTTGTAGCAACCCACTCGGCACCTGATGTTCTGCCTTGACCAGTTGACATATTGGACAACGCGAAACCCACTCGGCCACATCCCGTTTCATGCCGACCCAATGGTAGTACTGATTCAGGTCACGGTACATTTTATTGAGCCTGGGATGTATGGAAAATTTGGATTGATGCGCCTCTTTTAAGATCTTTTCTTTCAACGGCTTATCATCGGGTACATAAACTCTTCCATGGACCACAATGGTCCCATTGTTAGAAGTTTGGTACTCGGCCTTATCATTACTTACCATTTTCTTAAGATTCTCATCCTTTCTTTGAGCAATCTTAATTCTAGTAAGCAAATCAGCCTGGTCAGCCGCTCCTAGGCCTAGAGGTTCGACTTCCGTGGACAGGGCATTCAGATTGAGAGTCCCGATCATATTGACCAGTACTTCCGCATATTTCCTGACTTCCACCTCTGTCCTCCTCCTGCTTAAAGCATCGGCCACAGAGTTGGCTTTCCCCGGATGGTAAGCTATGTCAAGATCATAATCGGCCACCAATTCCATCCATCTCTGCTGCCTTAAATTGAGCTCGGGTTGCGTGAACATATATTTCAAACTTTTATGGTCGGTAAAGATTTGTACCTTAGCCCCATAAAGGTAGGACCGCCAAATCTTTAAGGCAAACACCACAGCAGCCATCTCCAAGTCATGTGTGGGGTAGTTTCCCTCATGTTTTCGGAGCTGTCTGGATGCATAAGAGATTACTCGGTCCTTCTGCATCAAAACACACCCCAAGCCTGTGATGGAAGCGTCCGTGTACACCGTATAAGGCTCCTCGGCCTCAGGCAAGGCCAGAACCGGTGCTTTGGTCAGCATGTCCTTGAGTTTCGAGAAACTCTCCTCACAAGCTTCCGACCACACGAACTTCACTCCCTTCCCGGTTAGCACAGTCATGGCCTTAGTCATACTTGCAAAACCTTTCACAAACTTCCTGTAGTATCCGGCCAAACTCAGGAAGCTCCTTACTTCCGTGGCATTCTTCGGTCTAGGCCACTCTCTAATGGCCTTAACCTTTTCCGGATCTACTGACACACCTTGTTCCGAGACAATGTGTCCCAGGAACCCGATGGTCCTTTGCCAGAAGCTGCATTTACTCAGCTTGGCATAGAGCTTATGCTCCCTCAACCTTTCCAGCACGATCCTTAGATGTTTCTGATGATCGGTTTCCGTTTTTGAATAGAAAAGTATGTCATCAATGAAGATGATCAAAAACTCGTCGAGACAATCCCGGAACACCTCATTCATCATTTTCATGAAGGCCGCAGGAGCATTGGTAAGGCCAAATGGCATGACAACAAACTCATAATGGCCGTACCTGGTCCTAAACGCGGTCTTCCTAACATCTTCAGGAGCAATCGGAATTTGATGGTATCCGGACGCTAGATCTATCTTAGAGAACCAGGCCACCTCCTTGAGTTGGTCCAGTAGTTCGTCTATTCGAGGCAACGGGTACTTGTTTTTCACAGTAACCCGGTTTATGCCTCGGTAATCTATGCATAACCGGAAACTCCCATCCTTCTTTTTGACAAATAAGACCGGTGCTCCCCAAGGAGAACTACTCGGCCTTATAAATCCCTTTTCCAGCAGTTCCTCTAACTGCTTCTTAAGCTCAGCCATTTCGGCCAGAGCCATTCTATAAGGAGCCTTAGAGAGTGGTGCCGTACCTGGTTCCAGTTCGATGGTGAATGGATCCGCCCTCTCTGGTGGCAAGCCGGACAGGGTCTGGAACACATCCCCAAACTCCCTGACCACCGGTATGGTATCCATCTCAGCTTCCTTTCCCAATTCCGGGATGTTGATGGTGGCCAAGTATGCCTCGCACCCCTTCATCAACATCCTTTCCGCTTGAATGGCCGAAACCAACAAGCTCCCCGAGGTTGGTCGGATTCCCTGGAATTCCAACGTCCCCTCATCCCTCTCAAACCGTACACGCCCCCGGTGACAGTCGAGAGTCGCCTTGTTTCTTCCTAGCCAGTCCATCCCCAAAATCACCTCGTGATTCTTGAGTTCGATGACTACCAGGTCAACAGGCATTTCGGTTCCTTTAACAAGGACCGGGACCTTTCTTATCAGCCCCTGAGGGAGCATGACTTGACCACCGGCCGCATTCACTATGCTGCCTTCCTCGGTGGCCTCCATCCTTAACTTTCCCCTCAATACCAATTCCGGACTCACAAAACTATGTGTAGCCCCGGAATCAAATAAGGTGTGTGCTTCTACACCACCTATGTTCAGGGTCCCTACACATTCCCAGAATGCTAAGGATTCTACCCCCCCCCCCATCTTATTCTAATGCAATGCATAGAATCTTCAAGACTAGGCTCGGGTCATAACGTACCAGTGATTGCATTGAAGGTACTGGCTTCCCAAGTATCCTTAGAAAGCTCGTAAACCCGTGGCGTCCCGGCTGGCCTTGCGGCCTGAGCCACAGGAACTGCCCCACCAGGATTACTTCTCGGGTTTCCCTGTCTACCCCCTTGCTGCCTAGGACATTCCCTTGCAAAATGTCCGGTCTTACCGCAGTGATAGCAGGTCTTTCCCGATTCACTGGTCATCCCTTCTTTCAGCCTAGGGCAGTTCAAGACATCATGGTCCTTCCTGCCGCACTTGGCACACGCTCCCATTGCCTTCCAGCACTTTCCATAGTGCTTTCGGCCGCAACTGGGGCAATCGGATGGCCCCGGGCAATCGGATGGCCCCGGGCCATCCTTCTCCTGGTCCCACTTTCTTTTATGGGTACCAGGCTTATTCCCTTGGCCGGTCTTTGCCTGAGCCTTCACCCGACTTTCCTCAGCCAGGATGACCTCAAGCAAAGCAGCTCTCTCCACTAGTTCTGATACGGAAGCAAACTTCCGTACCGCACAATGGACCCGGAGGTCGACCTTAAGTCCACGGAAAAACCTCTTGACTTGGGTGGATTCCTCCTCAAACTCCCGTCCTACGTACGTACGCAGACGGTTAAATTCCTCCTCATATTTCCGTACCGTTCTCCGGCCTTGGGTGAGTTCTAGGAACCTACTTTCCATCCGATCCCATGCCTCGGTTGGAAAGTATTTGCGGTTGAATTCCGTCTCAAATTCCGCAAAAGACGTTAACTTGCCCCCAGTGCGCTTATCCACAGTAAGCCACCAGTTATTGGCGTCCCCTTCCAGGAAATGGACTGCTATGTCCTTCCTGTAGTCCTCTGGACATCGGGTCGAGCTGAAGTTCCGTACTAAACGGCTCCTCCACTCATCCGCTTCAACGGGGTCTATACTCCCCTTGAAGTGTTTTGTTCCCAAACGGGAAATGTGATCCAGCATACTCAGATAGTCCACTCTACGGACAACACGAGGCGGGTTTATTTCAACCACGTCCTCATCCTCGACTCACTGGGCCCCTTTCAAAACTCCTGTAGTTTCCTTTCCCGTGGATTGACCTACGGTAGGGTTCTCAGCCGGGGTGAGGGTCTGAGTCAAAGTGGTCATCTGGGTCATGACCGTCTGCAGGGCTGCCCACATCTCTTCCGTAGAAGGGATAGCAGGCCGGCTCACGCCGTCAGCCCTGGTATCCTTACCAACATGGTCCCGTTCCACGTTGGAGGACTCAGCCATTTCCTCCTCTTCCACTTGCTCAATCCCAACCTCCCCCGTACGGGTCTGAGCGGTCACGGGAGGAATTACCGTACCGGTATTCCCATTCCCGACCACAGGTCCAGTCGGGTCGTCAACCATTTGGTTGGAAGTTCCTACCCCCGCCAGTGTGACATCCACTGCGGTTTTCTTAGACTTCCTCCTTTTGGAGGACTTAGTTATCTCATCCTACAAGTTCAAAGTATATTAGAACCGTCTAATAGCCTATTGAACCAAGGAAAACAAGAAAACCTAACACTGATCCTTTGGCGCCTGACGTGTGTGTGTGTACTATCCCATAACCTCACTATCCTAGAATCAAGCATGCTCTGATACCAACTTGAGGAGATAGATAATTAAAAAGGAACTCTTATTGATATAAGGATTCGATACAACATGTTAAAGTTTGCCCGAAGGCTTTACATGGACCGATCCCATCCTATTCTGAGTTCCTAACACACACCACACATCATCAGGGGGCCGCCGAACCGTGCACCTAGGCTTGGTCCGTACTCGGACCAACCTCACGTCCTGAAAAGATATAAGCATGTCAGAAACCGGACTGATCCGCAACTGAACTATGCATATGCTTTCCCAGAACCCTTATGCCCCGTTAGTATAGCTGAAACCTATCCTAACTCATCCTAAGACTTTCCCTAATTGTACTTAGTCATTCAACAAACCGCCCCACATGACCAAGTAACAACTAGGTAGCCTTAGGGACAAATGGCCGAACCATCTGTCCGGAGGAACCAACGGCCAGAGACCGTGGCACTCCTTGGCACGTATCGGCCTTTCGGCCGACCGCGGCAGTGCTCCGAGTTCTCACGACCAGACCACTTGTACTGACCGTAGAGGTACGGTCACCCAAGGATATGTTCCAACACATCCGAGGCATATCGACACTCACACCGGTTCTGCGGGTCTAGGTCGAGACTCGGCCATGATGGCCTATGTACCGAACAGGTGCAATCACGCCGAATCGTCGCTATGATTCACGAGCGGACCGGGCCCGTCGGCCAAGTGGTTTTACCGGCCAAAGACACGCATGACATGTCCCTGGTACGTTTACACACTTGCACCGGGTCACCCTATCCATCCCGTAACCAACCGTAAGGCCCCTCGCTCCAAACGGTGTCATTGGCCAAACAGGCGCAGAGGTCCACAGGTCGCGTTTAACCAACCCTTGGCACCAACCGTCCGTCCCGTCCAAGTTCCTTACGAACCGGACGATTCCCATAGGCAACCGGCAGTTATTGTTCGCAACCCTTCCCAGGCATCCCGACGTGACCATACGGCCAAAGGTTCCTTTACGGATTCAACCCAGATCGACCCGTAGCCTGATCCAGGCGCACTAAGCGACCCAACCTTGGTAACCGCTTCTCGCACTCTAAGTAATGCCCGAGCAGTTGCGACACAACGTAACTGCTTTCACATGAGATCGGCCGAAACCAAATCCCACGGATCAGCCGTATAGAAAGGTAGAGAGGGAGACAAGTCAAGGTAGCAAGACCGAGCCCCGTCAGTCCGGTTCCGGGATCGCAACGGTTGCCACCGGCGATCCAGGATCAACGGTTAGACACGGGTTTAGTCGTACGTATCTTTCGGGCTTGATCAGGATCGGAAATGCCTTTGCCTTTATCGACGGCCGGAACTTCCCCTTCCCCGGACATCTCTTCCCGGTCGTAGCCTTTTCTTTCTCACTTCCGATCGTAATCGGTTAATCTCTCTTTTCTCTCTGTTTACGGTTTTTCCTCTGCAGGAACTAATGTCGATCAAGTCGCAGGGGTCCTGGTATTTATAGGCGAGGCCCTCCCCTGTTTGACAGTTACCACACGACCAGACGCCTCCTTTCAGAGAGGGTCGCCCTGGTTTGTGGTGTCCCTGCAAATAGGCACCTCTTCACCCATGCCCCCGAGCACTAGCTGACCCAGTTAGCTCACTGGGTCACCAGCTGGCCCCAGCTGAGGGTCACTCCCTCCAGCTGGCCGAGCTGGCCGCGAGCTGAACCAGCTGACTTAGCTGGAGTGTCACTGCCCCTTCTGGCACGTGAGCTTCCCCAATTGTCACCAGCTGACGTTCCTGCTCGGGATAGCTGTTTTCCTCCCATACTTGGCTCGGATTGGGACCATTGTCCTGTCCGGCCTTCACCCTTACGGACCATGACCTTAACGACCAATGTCTTTCGACCCGGCCTCCCTTTCTGGCCCCATGGTCCGCGTTCGGGCCTTAGTGTGGTTTTGGGACGTTACAAGTCTAACTTCATCTGAGACTCAGACTCCCACGTCTCCTCCTGAATTTCGTCTCTTTCCCAATTAACTCTAACCATCACAATCACTTTTCCCTAAACTTCTCTATCTTGCCGCTCTAGAACCGCCACTGGCTGGCTATGCACAGAAATATCCTTCCTGTTATCACTTGGTGGCTGCTGCAAGATATGCTCTGGTTCTCGAACAACTTTCCTCAGAACTGACACATGAAATATGTCGTGGAAATTGGAAAAATCCGATGATAAAGCCAGACGATACACTACTTCCCCAATCCGCTCAACGATAGGATATGGTCCCATATATCTCGGCTTAAGCTTCTTCAGCTTGCGGGTCTTAGAACCTCCCTGAAAAGTCCTCATCTTGAGATATACTAAGTCGCCCACCTCAAACTCTAAATCTCTTTTACGTTTGTCTGCATAACTCTTCTGATGGTCATGAACTTCCTTTAGCCATCTCTTGGGCATTTCCACTTGTTCAATGTCTCTTGAACCATTGCAGGTTCTATGTCTCAGTGCTTTACCACCTTTGTCCAACAAAGTGATGTACGACACGGTCTACCATAAAGAGCTTCATACGGTGCCATCTCAATAATCAAATAGTAACTATTATTGTAGGCGAACGCTGCCAACGATAGGTACTCAACGTAACTCCCCTCCGAGTCTAAAACACAAGCCCTAAGCATGTCCTATAAAGTCTGAATAGTCCGCTCTAACTGACCATCTGTCTGCAGATGATGTACTCATGTGAACCCTGGTCTCCATTGCCTTCTGAAAGGCTCAGCAAAAAGAATATGTGAACTTCGTATCACGATCTAACACTATACTGACTGGCACCCCATGCAACCTCACAATCTCAACAATATACTTAAGTGCTAACTGATATACTTCATCGGTTTTCTTAATTTCTGAGAAATGAGCGACTTGGGGAGTCGATCCACAATAACCCATATAGCATTCTTCCAGCCACATGTTGTTCGTAGTCCAATGACAATATCCATAGTTATCATGTCCCATTTCCACTTTGGTAGTGACAGATTCTGAAACAATTCAATAGGTACTTTATGTTCCGCCTTTACCATCTGACATGTTTCACAACACGATACAAATGTAGCCACATCCCTCTTCATACCAGTTCAATGATAATATCGCTTAAGATTCGAATACATCTTGGTATTTCCTAGGTGAATGGATAAACGCGAGTGATGTGTTTACTGTAAGATCTTCTTTCTCAATTTCTCGTCATCTGGCACACACTCGATTTCTGTACAGAAACATCCCATTTGCGGAAGTGCCGTAACTAAAAAGGTTCTTCTCAAGCTGCTTACACAAAGCATCATCCCTCCCTTGGGCATGTCATATCCTCCACAATAGATCTGCCTGATCCAATGCATCAATACCAATTGTCTTGTCCTCCGTAGTAACTGCACATAATCTGGGAATATTAAGTATCCTGGTCAGCACCTGAACCTATTTGGTCCCTGATACATCATTCTTGCGCTTACTCAAGGCATTTGCCACCTAATTGGCCTTACTGGGATGGTAAGTGATCTTCATATCGTAATCTGCCAAGTATGCCTGAGTAAAGATGTACTTTAGACATTGGTGATCGGTGAAAATCTGAACCTGCTCCTCATATAAATAAGCCCTCCAAATTTTATTAGGGCAACGACAACCTCTATCAACTCCAAATCATAAGTGAGATAGTTAGCCTCGTGAGGCCACACCTGACGTGATGCATATGCAATGACTCATCTCTCTTGCATCAAAATACACCCCAAGCCAGATCTAGATACATCAGTGTACACTGCATGGTATTATTAGCCACTAAAGTACCAATATTGGTGTCTCCCTCAAAAGCCTCTTCAACTCTGCAAAACTCTAGGAACAAGCGTCTGTCCACTCGAACTTTACATCTTTGCCTGTCAATTGTGTCATCGGCTTAGTTATACTGTAAAATCCATTGACGACCTTCGATAATATCCTGCTAAACCAAAGAAACTGTGAATCTCGGTAGCACTCTTTGATGAATTCCTGTAGCTCCCAACTACTCAGTGCCGACTGTCTGAATCCACTTGATTTTTGGCTCAAATACTCATTGAAAAGACCAACGTTTTGCCAAATTTGGACTTTCAAAACTATGTAGAGCTCCCATATCAAATAAGGTGTGAGCTGCCCCATCCTTTACCAAAACCAATCCTACACAAATATACTAACTAAAAGAAAATTGCTCCACAAAATAACAAATACTAAAAACAAAAGAGTCTAGATAAGAGACACGTACCAGCTATCTCCTCGGCTCCCTCATGGTCTTCTACAGTAAACACTTGTGGAGCAATGGCTTGACGCTTGGGTGGTGGCAGTCCCTGGAAATATGACCCTACTGGTTGCAATTATAGCAGACCCTCAGTGCAACTGTTGGTGCTGAAATGTGTCTGATAACTGGGGCATCCACTGGCTTAGAATGACAATACTTGGAAATATGACTTATCTGTCCGCAGGAATAACACATAGTGCAATCTTCGGTATGATGGCATCGACAATGTGAACAAAACGGTTGTCTTGACTGATCCTTCGTCCTCCTATGTGTCTACGGGGCCTTCCCAGGCTTGGGCTGAGTTAACTTAAGGAGTTTTTGTTCCTCAAGTATCCCTGCCTCCTGAATAGCGGCCTTCTCGACCAACTCTATCATGTTATGGTATTCCCTCACAAAATAGCGGTTGTGAATATCTACTCGGCAACCCCTTCATGAACATCATGATCAAGTCATCCTCATGTATAACTCTCCTAACAAATGTGCGGAGGCGACTGAACTCCATCTCGTACTCCCTGACAGTCAAGGTACCCAGGCAAAGAGCCTCAAAAGCATTTGTCTTCTCGACCACGGCTTCTCGAGGAAAGAATTTTCTAGCGAACTCCCTCTTAAAGTGATCATAGGTCAGCTGATAACGACCGCGAGCCCCATCAACAACTCCCTCCCACCAAGTTAAAGCGTCATCCCTCAGATATTGAGTAGCAAAATCCAATCGATACTCTGCATGGCACCTCATGTGAGAGATTACGGTCCAGCTTCCTCCTCCAACTATCTATGGTAGTGGCATCCACGGTCTCTCCAAACTGATCCGAACCCATATCATGAATCTGTCTCATCAGCTCTAAATATGTGGGTCCCTCTCTGACTCTGGCAGGTGGTGGCGGTGGTGGTGACGGATGATCAACATCCATGGTGAATGCTGTTGTGCCCCACCATCACGACGAGCATCCTCGGTAATCCATACTCCACCCAGCTGAGGTTCAAACCTCTCACAGTACCTTCTCAACTCCTCCATCAATGCAACATGACTGATAATCAGCTTTGCTCCCAAAGCATAACAATGTGGTGCCTGTGGAGCGGCGGCAGCTTGCTCTACCTGAAGAGTGAACTGACGAGCAACCTCCTGTGCAACTATTCGAGTAACCTCTTGCACAACTACCCAAGGAGTTTCCTGAGCAACCCGCTGCACTGCATCCTGAGCAGTTTGTCGGGCTGCCTTCTATGCAATCTTCCTGACTGCATCATCATTGACTTGCTGGATGACGGTCTGGTTAACCTCAACCTGATGGTCTACAGCTTGGATACTCTCCACTGATTCCTTATGAGTGGCGGCCCTAACTTGAGCCCACCACTTTGTGAACGGTTACTTCTCCTCGATGGTATCTGGAAAAAGGAAAAAGAATTGATTAAACTTTAGCTGAAAAAGAATTGATCAAAATCGTCACTTACTCGTCTATATATTTATATAATATATAACATTCATTAATCACTTTAAACATGCACAAAGAATAATAGTTGAATCATCTATATTCTTAAGTCCAATTTACAAACAATACTAACTAGACTCGATCAGAGAAACAAATCACATTTCGGTACTAAACTAGCCATACGGGATTCACTAGCCTTGAGTATTAATTCGTGGAATAACCCTCAACTTATCAATCAAAAACTGGATTTTCTGAAGTCCAGATACTAAAACAGATGTTAAATTTGAAATCATCACGGAAAACCGAGTCAAAACGGGATTCGAATGATAAAAAAATGGATAACTAGTCAACTGGTCAAAGTCAACAGTGCAAGTCAATGGTCAATAGTCAAACCGGTCAACCAAGTCAAATCGAACCCGACTCGAACTGGACCCAGACCCTATAACCCAACCCAATAACCCGATACCCGACCCGATTAACTAAACTGACCCGGTTACCCAAGCTAGATCCGAATTGAACGAAACTAAAATCAAATTAAATCAAACCGGCAGATCAACCGAGTTAACTCGGCGAGTCACGGACGAGTCACAGCAGAGGTGGCAGCTTACCAAAAAAATAACCGGCAGCGGCGAATAGACGACACGCGCGAACTTCCAGTGGCTGTTGGGTTGATTTTTGGTGCTCTGGATTTGTCTCGATGTCTTGAATCCGATGGTGGCTTTGGTTTCGTGAGATTCCAAACATTTAGAAAGTTATTGAGATTTTACTGAATGGTTTAGCGGAAAATACTATCGAAACTGGTTTTCGAGTTTTCAAAATTACCTTTTACTCAAATCTGGTGATGGTATGGACGATCTACAAGACTGCTGAGGAAAATCAACTTTATCACTTCCCGACGGTTTGATTTCTGCAGAGTTTCAATGCTATAAAGTTTTTGTAGAAAAAAATAAAAAGACAAATGATATTTATATAGAAACTCACATAGAATATGCCATAATACTAATGGACCTTGTTGGGCTTGCGAATTAAGATTAATGTAATTATATATTAAGAAAAAATGTAGGGCATTCATATAATGGGGGTTATTGGTTTATGTATTTTATAAATCTAAACAAAATTCAGTGTTATTAGTTTTATCATTTTAAAATCCATGTTAAAATCAAGTGTTATTAGTTATATGATTTATAAATCCTAATTCAAATCAGGTGTTATTCAATCATATTGATTCATTAATGAATTTGATTTTATAAGGAATTTTGGTGGATTTGGGTGGATTCATTTGTTAAAAATACAAAGACTAGAAGGAAAACCCTCGGATTCGGGGTGTTATTCGTTTATGTATTTAAACTGATTTAGAAATCCGTGTAGAATTTATAAATCTAAGAAAAATATTCTGATTTCCAAATCTAATATGTGAATTTTAATAAGTATTTACAAATCCGAGGGTTTTCTTTCGGATTCTAGTCTTTATATTTTTAACAAAGAAATCCACTCAAATACATTATAAAACCAAATCCATTAATGAATCCGTATGATTAAATAACAATTGATTTGAATTAAAATTTATAAATCATAGAACCAATAACACTTGATTTTAACATAAATTTTAAAATCATATAACCAATAACATTGAATTTTGTTCAAATTTATAAATCTATAATAGTTTCCATAATGTCTTGAATCAACCTGTTAAAATGTATAATTTGCCTTCTTGCCAAAGATTTTATGTTTGACCAGCTGATACAAACAATAGATATCGTCATTACACAGTCGGTCTAATAACTCTAAACACTAACTACAAACCCTCTACACTTGCGACTTAAAAAAAAAATAGCCAAAGTAGAAATTTTGTAGTATGATTTAACCATATGAAGTTCATCATAGGTGATAGGTGATTTAATAAAGCACACTATTACAAGCTTACAAAGTGAACATTTTATCTCTCAAGACACCCCCCTCACAACCTAAGACACCCTATTGGGTTATGTTGGGGAAAACAACTTTATAAACACCAGAGAGAAGTTAGTCATCTTCCTTAATCCATTGCCCTGTTTCTTCTTCCAAACCCTATATATTCTTTATCTTACTTTTTAATGGCTTCATAAACTTTAGAACACACAATTCTACGCAATTTATTCAGTAGCATCTCCTGCTTGTCTTATACTTAAACATACACAATACATAGACATAGAAATAGATATCACAGCTGCATCTTGCTCTTCTCACGTCCTCTTCTCATCCCAACCACTGCTTTTTCTCTCGAAACCTACACAGTCGAATCAAGATTCCGATGAAAATGTCTGTGTGGGTTCTGCTATACAAGTAGGAACATAGCTTTGTATTTACCATATTCTCTGAAGTCTGATTCCGCAGAATTGGTTCCTCTACGTTCTGAAATCTTTGCATTTGCTTTGATCAAACCTCATCGAAAATGGCTGATGACAAGAGCCTCTGAACAAACTCTGATCTATTCCTCTTCTCTTCCCGATCTTTTGATGAGACGGGTGAGATGCACACTTGTCTCTTGCTGTAAAAAATTTCAAAGCTTTTTCAAAGACTAAACCCTTAAACTCAAAAACATAATAGAGAAGCTAAAGTATACAAACTATACCGCTCTATCTGTTTCTCCTCGGATACTTTTCTGGTTTGGCGTGTCACAGTAGATAAGTGTGATCGTGTAGGTGAGATAAACGACGACACAAGAGGATCAGGAGTTCCACTTGATGCAGCAGAACCACTACGAGAAGAAAGTCCTAATAACCTTTGTAGATCTCCTTCTCTTAGCTCTTTCCGAAGAAGAGAAAGTGTCGAACTTGAACCACTTTTCCTTGATTTCCTCTTTCGCTGCATGTAGGAACTCATTAAGGAACTCAACAGAGCAATGTGATTCCACAGTAAGAAACTAAGCAAATCTGAAAGTATATAGTATGATAAAAAAAAAGGATATCTTGAATAAACTCCCGTGGTGAAGCGTAATGTGCGCTACGATATCAACTCCCACTCGTAGAGAGCAAACAGGGCATACCTAAATAGCAAACGAACTCTTAAGATCTAACGTACACAGTGACAGCATTCTTTGACTCTAAAGTACATCGAGAGAGAGACAGAGAGTAATGTAATACCGCGTTCTTTGACTCTAGATTATGTTCATCATCTATGTGACAGCACAAGCCAATGATATCATACGATTCTGCACAGAACGGGCAAGCAAACTCCTCCTGGAAATCATCATCTCCATCTATTTCTTCAAAGGCCATTAAAATCTCTGCATTTTTTTAGTGTAGAAGATCTTATCAATTACGTGCATGATGATCTAGCCAAGGAACAAGAATATGAAAATAAGAAAACAAAACTATACTGCAAGAGACAACCTGCTGAATCATGGTACTCTTTCTGATCAAAACTCTAAAACATAACTCTAGACTTAAGAGTGTGTATAAAAGAAAAAATACAACTTAAGTAATACCCAAATCAAATACAGAACAAGACTAGAGGTAACATATACTTTCACCAAAGCAACCTCAAATTTTAATTGATTCAACATGAAACAACAACAAAACTAATACCTTTCTTGGTCTAGACAAGAACATTAAAGAAACATCTATTAAAGCTCCATAAACACAAAAAGTTTACTACTTTCCCTTCCATAGCTCAAACTAGAGCCAGAATTAACAAGAAACTTGCACACGAATCAAAAACATTTGGAAAAGTTTTCATCTTGGCATAATCTTGAAAACACGAGTACATGATGTTTCATTAAAGTTATGTGAGTAAGGAGCTGTTGATATAGCAACTTAGTAATCACTATATAGTTACATATTGATCAAATTTCACAAAACTTTCTATGTAAACAAGCAAGTTCGAAAGGGAAATTAAGATTACCAGATCGGGATCGAAGGGTAGACAAGAATCTCTTGGAATCAGCGTCCATCTCTGGCTAAAACTTGCGAATCTAGCAAGAAAAGGAGAAACTCTTTAGCTTCAAATCCCAAAACGGTTCGATCTTGATTGATGGAGACGACGATTTTCTGGGTAGGAGGAGAGAGGAAATGAAAGTGCGATGCGGAGAGATGATTATTAATCCTAGGTGATGATAGACCGGTTCGAACCGATACCGAATACGAATCCCGGTTCGACATTTTAATCCCGGTTTGACATTTTTCCGGTTATTAGTCCCGGTTTGACGTTTATTATGATTATTGTTTGTTTCTTCATATTTATTTTGTTCCTCAGCCCTAAATCAGCGTATCGTTGCCGGCGAAACTGGCTTCTTCTTGTTCTTCCGGTATGTTTTCTGATGTAGTTCTTCAGTTTTTTTACATAAACGAAGATAAAAGGAGAGATTTTGTTGAAGAAGGTTCTTGTTTGATTAAGCTCTGTGTCCACTCTTCTTTCTGCTTTGAATCTCTTAAAACTCTCCAATCTATTGTTCATGTAGCTATAAGTGATTTATTATCCAGATTCAATCCTACTGATCAGAATTGTACATAGCAATGCTTTAGATGTTTGTTTGTTTGTAGAGATATAAGCTAGATTTGGCCAAGGGGTATGCTGGTTTTGTTTTGCTTTTTCGTTTTTTTTTTGTGCAATCTCATGTCTTAAGGACGACCTAATTTTGTCTGATATGTTTGTGTAATTGTGTAGTAACGAAGTTTGCTTCATTCTGCCTTTGAAGTCTGTTGTTGATTCTTCACCAAGAAGGATCATGTTTTCTGGCATAAAGATCATACCTCGTGATGAGGTAAAGTTACTAGTTTCATTTCATCTTTAATGCGTTGGAGTCTGGCTTGAGGATGATGTTGTTATATTTCCTATTAGGTGCTTGATGATAGTTCGGATGGAGAAGAAAAGAAATCTAAAGGTGGGAAGGATAGAAGAAGAAAGAACAAGGACGTTGATAGAAAGGAAAGTAAGAGAGATGGGAAAAAGATTGCCAAGGGTGGAGATGGCGAGACCGATGACGACGACTTGCTCCAAGGGGATATTGTTAGAAAGAACATTGGTCTCGATTGGATGCTTCCACCAACTCGAAAGGCTGATCCTTTGGATGTAGAGGAAAAGCTGGAGGAAAGTACACCTGAAGAGGTGAGGGAGTTTTAACTTGGAGTCTCAATCTAGCTGGTTCAGATTAGATGGTTAGTTAATGATATTCTTCTGTTGTTTGGACCAGGTAGTTAAAGTAAACCCAAGGGAACTGAATCCTTATTTGAAAGGGAGTGGTTCCGGTTATCCAGAGGAAGAACCTGAGAAAAGACATGGTAAAGATCAGCTTTTACCAACTTCTGTTGTTGGAGATGGAGGTGCGAGTTGGAGAATGAAAGCACTCAAGCGAGCAAAGGAACAGGCTGCAAGAGAAGGGCAAAAACTTGAGGAGGTAAGTTTCTTGTTATGACTTAGCATAGTCTCTTTGGGCTTTTTTGAGTATTGCCTTATCCTTTTAAGGGTTATTGCAGGTTGCTGGAGAACGATGGGGTTCACTTGGTAGCCTTGTTGAGTCCGTGGCATCTCAAAGAGCAGCTCCGTCTCGTGCCCATTTGAATGCCATTAATAATAGAAGAAGAGGCCAAAATGAAGAGAATGATAAAGAAAAAAAACCAGATAGAGTTTCTGAGAAGGTACTTAAACCGTTTATTTTCCTTCTGATGTGCATTAAGGTTAATAGTGTTACAGACTGGGAAGTGTGTGATACGAGATACAGTATCATATACACCAGTCGAAAGAAGTTTTTAATTAAGTTTTGTTGTTTGCATTAGGATGTAGGTTTTAGTGTTTTACCTTTTTAGTTTAGGATTATGATTTGTACCTTGGCCTATGCATAGGTCAATCATCTTCCGAGTTCCAGCAAATAACCTTATTCTTTAAAGAGAGACGGAAGCTTAGTTCAATCATTTTTCTCAAGTTAAACATTTGCAGGCTCGTATCAGTGTGACCGCTAATATTCTGACCTTGTGACGTGTTTTATTTGAAGGGTAATGGTCGGGAGTATTTGAAGGATGACTCACTGCGTCATCGTGTATTGAGAGCTCCTAAAACTGATCCTTCATTATCCTGGGGAAAGAGAAAGGGCCAAAATCATAGACACGAAGACTCGAAGCTGATATCTGAAGCGGCAGGTCACTTGAATAAGTTTTCCAATGATGGAAGTTTCATGAAGGAAATGCTTTCTAAGCAGAAGAATGAATCAGTGGAGATCGTAGAGACTCGTGGAGATCACAGAAGTGACATGGAGCAAAAAACATTACCGTCAGAGACCAAAAAAGATGGTGAAGGGACTCTTCCCAATATGGAATCTTTAAGTGTGAATCAACTGGCTGCTAAAGCCTTACAGCTCCGACTGAAAGGGAAACTTGAAGAAGCCCAGAAGCTTACGGTAAGACTATCCTTTTTGTTCTTGTGCTCGAGTCCTTTTCCTGATCATTTTCGAATTCATTCCCCAGCTATAAGTCTGAAATGAGTTCTCTTGATTTTCACAGGAAGAAGCAGAAAGGCTGAAAGCAAAGCAAGCTGTTGGAGACGATTCATCTAAAGAACAACACTACATCAGAGCAGCGAGGTAAGTTTTCTCGTATTTCTGAGCTGTTTAGGACACTTCTTTTTTTCTTACGTCAAATCTTTCTGATTTTATAACTTCTCTTTTCTTACTCATTAGGTATCCTATCAAAGACATGTCAGGTAGGAGGAAGAATGAAGATGATAATACGGATATGCATCTAGCCAAAAGCATCATGCATAACAAACAGTACAAAACATCTAATCAAGCTGCTGATGATGAGTATGACTATGGAGACGCTCCAAGCAAAAAGTCCCGGAAGCGAGAATCATCCAGTAACGTTCCTGAAAAGGATAACCGCGTGAAACGCATCTTGACACAGCAAGAACGCTGTCTCTTCTGTTTTGAGAACCCAAAGCGGCCGAAACACTTAGTTGTGTCAATCGCAAACTTCACCTATCTGATGTTACCACAACATCAGCCCCTTGTCCCAGGCCATTGCTGTATCTTACCAATGCAGGTATATAATTATTTTTTCTTTTAACCTAAAGAGACTCTGTATTTGACCTTAGTTACTTCTTGTATTGATGAGTGTTCTTCGACTGTGCAGCACGAGGCAGCCAGCAGAAGCGTTGACGACAATGTTTGGGACGAGATTCGAAATTTCAAGAAGTGTCTTATAATGATGTTTGCGAAAGAAGGAAAAGACGCTGTCTTTCTGGAGACAGTGATTGGTTTAGCTCAGCAACGACGCCACTGTTTGATAGAGTGCATCCCAATCCCTCAGGAGATAGCGAAAGAAGGACCTCTCTACTTCAAGAAGGCGATCGATGAAGCTGAGAGTGAGTGGAGTCAGCACAACGCAAAGAAGCTCATTGACACTAGCGTGAAGGGTCTCAGGAACTCTATACCCAAAAATTTCCCTTACTTCCACGTCGAGTTTGGTCTAGACAAAGGGTTTGCTCACGTGATTGACGATGAGCAACAGTTCAATAGCAATCTTGGACTGAATGTAATCAGAGGGATGCTCGAGTTGCCGGAAGAAGACATGTACAGACGAAGAAGGCATGAGTCAGTCGAGAGCCAGAAGAAAGCTGTCGTGAGCTTTGCACGCGAATGGGAGCACTTTGATTGGACGAAACAGCTAGATTAGGCTATGACTCATCATCTAAAGTCTTCTCTTTGCAACAGAAGGATTTCTTGAATACGAGTTTATTAAATCATCGCGAAATCCTAAGCACATGTAACATAAGTAAGGAATAGTTTTTGTTCTAAAATTGGTCGTCTCTATTTACTTAGTCCTTGAACTAGGGCTGTCCATTTCATTACAGGTTTCCCGATCGGATTCATACCTATTTCGAGTTTTCCTTCTCATACTTGTTAAATGGATACTTATAAGTTTTAACAGTTTGATCTATTCTAAAGGAAATGGAAAAGAATTTGCGTTGGATATCCACACATATTATGTATAGAAAATTTAAATTTGAAGATATTGAATATTACCAAAATTACTTAAATAAATACGAATTTTTCTGATTTTTGCAAATTAACTAAAATTAGGTAGTTTCATGCTGTCATATGAAAAATTGTTGTTGTTTTATTTCGTGGTGAAACTTTAGCTTATAATTTGTTTTGCTTTCGGGGTTTTTTTTTTATTCTTTACTCGGCTTTATAAAGACGAAGTCGTAAAGAATCATTTGGAATTTTTTTTTTTTCGGTTAGTTTAACAAAATTTTAATTTGATAGTATTTAGATTTTGTTAGGTTTTAATCAAAATAATCTTAATATTTTATTTCATTTTACTTTATCATAATTTAGTAACGATTTTATTTATATTTTATATATTTATCATAATTTAGTAACAATTTTATTTATATCCCATTTATATTTTATCATAATTTATGGATAATCTCGATAATCTCGATATTCTAGATATGGAGGTACATTATAAAGTTTATCCCTAAAATATTCCTAAGTATATTCTGAGTATATTTGTATATATCCTAGATATTCTCTAGGCATAAGTCCTATATAAAAGACTCATTGTACTTGGAAAAATACACACAGAAATCTACTCTCTTTTCTCTCTTATTCATAACACGTTATCAGCACGATTGTTCTAAAACCCTGAGCAGCTTGTTTTCCGAGGTCTTTTAGCTTCCGGTTCAATCCATTCAACCCATTCGGTGTTTAAGGTAAAACAAAATCGAATCCCTAAAACATAAGATCGAATCTGACCTAATGGAACTAAACCCTAATTTCTGAAAACCCCAAAATCGATTTTATAAATCCCTAAATTCTGATTTTGGTTCGTTGATTAATTGTTCTATCGACCTTGAAAATATATTAAGATTGTTTCCTTAATAGAAACATGTTTTAAATTCAATTTTGATCTAGAATCTGTTTGTTAGTTTGTTAAACCCTAATTTAGAAACCATAAACCTTAAAATCCGATTAAAGATTTAAATCCTAAATTTTCTTTAATTGATTTAATTTTATGATAATTGTTTCTGATTGTATTGATTGATATATTGATCCCTTAAAATCGAAAATTGCAAACCCTAATTCTATCCTGAATTGGAAAATCTAGCCTTTCCTTTTTAGAAAAGGAAACTCTGAAAAAAAAAAAAAATCGATGGCATAATTAATTGTTCAAATCGCATGATAGCTTATTACTTGTATCAGCTTGTTAATCGTATGATAGCTTAGACATTGATACATCCATTGTATATTGATTCTTAAAATCCTAATTCGAATTTGAAACCTAAAGGGCCTTGAAAACCATAATTACCAAAATCAATAAATTTCTTTTAAACCTTTCTCAAAACCCACAAACTTTACTTGAAATTGCTTAATACGAAGTAACAGTTCAACAATTGGTGCCGTCTGTGGGGACGTGAGAAAGAAAAAAATTAAAAGATAGTTAATACACCGCCTCCAAGAGATATCAACGAGGCCGATCCCGTAGGGACGCCACTTACGCCACCACCTCCCGATCCAATCACGAACATGCAGAGAATATTAGACGATCTCACCAAAAGGCTCGATCAACGTTTGGACGGATTCGAAGAAAATTAGGAGCATCTCGGACAGATACAGAGGGACCTTATACCTTGGGACGGCGAAGAACCCTCGTCAATAACTTGTTTGGAGTAACACCGCAACTCGATCACCCGGAACCCAACGCCGCGGCGGTTACCACTACTGAGCAAATCAATCAAGCTGCAACAGCCACAGCTCGGCGAATCAGGTCCGAAATCAGAATTCCAGACACCATCCCGAACAGAAGCACCGAGCTCGAGTTGGTGTATAAGCGGCTCAATGATATAGGGTCACAAATTCATCGAGCTACGAGCTCGGCACCCGAGTTAGATCGAGTCCTGGAGCAGACGAGGAAAACACCTTTCTCTTCGAAAGTTACGAGTGTACCTTTACGGGACCATGGGAAAATAAAAGTCACGTCTACCTTTTGCGAAAACGCAGATCCTCAACGTCATCTCCTGGCATTCGAGATCGCTATAGCCAGAGCACGTTTTTCCGAGAATGAACGAGATGCAGCTTTCTGTCAATATTTCGTCGAAACTTTTGGAGGAGCAGCTCTAAACTGGTTTTCCCATCTCGCTCCCGGATCGATAGATAGTTTCGACGAGCTCTCGGCGGCCTTCCTAAAGCATTATTCGATGTTCATTGTTCAAGGGGCAACCAACGCCGACCTCTGGGAGTGTGTTCAAGATGAAAATGAGACCCTCCGCTCTTACATAGATCGCTTCAGAGTCGTTATCTCCCGCATCGATGTTTCGGAAACGATCTCTTTAGTCGCCCTCCGACGAGGAATGAAACCTGGCATCGAACTATGGAAGGATTTAAAGCTTAACGAGCCTCGCAATTTGGAGGATGCCCTCCATCGTTCAGTCTTATACGCCGAGCTTGATGAAGAACGAGCAGCATACACCAAGAAGAAAACCTCAGCCACGAAAGAAAAGATGCGAGAAGTTCATCAGGAGCTGCGGCAACATTATGATCAAGAAGACAAAAGAGCGTCGAACTACTACGTGGCGGACCGTCCAAAAAATTGGAATAAGTATGTTCGCACGGAAGAAAAACAAGTCTTTCGGAAGGAAGAACCACATAATCCGGACCTCTATTGTATCTATCCTAAATGAACGGGTCACGATATATACACATGCCAACATTTGCAATTACACCTTTTTGCAGAATATACAAAAGGAAACATCGATCTTTTGGGACGAAATCGAGAAACTACAGACAAACCCGTCGAGGTCAAGAAGCAAGAGACCAGACCAAAAGAAGACGATCGAGAGCAAAAACCGGAAAAAGGATCGCCGAGCCGATGACGATTCAAATAAACGATATCGCGATCGAGACGAAAATCTTCCGCTCCCGGAAGCACCACGACGAAAAATAAATATGATCATGGGAGGGCTCGTCGACTGCAACGATTCCGTCCGATCTGTCCAGCGCCACGAACAACGGGCAGCAAACGCTTCGAAGTGGAGAGAACCTACCGAAGATGAAGAACAAATTACATTCACTTCAAAAGATACAATCGGGCTAGATATGCCTCACAACAATCCATTGTTCGTCGAACTATCAATCAACAACAGCACCGATGTCAGTCGAATTCTCATAGATACTGGCAGCTCGGTCGACTTAATTTTCAAAGAAACTCTCCGGCGAATGAAGATCAGGGACGATCAAATCAAGATATCACCTAAACTACTCACCGGGTTTACCAGCGAATCTACGACAACAATTGGGACGATTAAACTACCAGTCCAGGTCGGCGGAGTGACAAAGTGGGTAAAATTCGATGTAATCGATCGACCGGCCATCTACAACGCCATCCTAGGAACTCCGTGGATTCATTCAATGAAGGCCATCGCTTCAACGTATCACCAGTGCATCAAGTTCCCAAACAGAGATGGGATCTATACACTATGAGGTAGTCAAAAGATCGCCAGGTCTTGTTTCATCACCGAGTTAAAAATGCATAGATCGACGACTTGTGTTATCAGCGAAAGCAGTTCTGAATTACCACCATCACCATATGAGAAGCCAAAGCGTGACCTCGTCATCCAGGTCAACATCGATGATGACCATCCAGAACGATGTGTTGGAATAGGGCCCGATCTTTCAGCAACTTTCACAGAAGAGCTCGTACAATTTTTGCGTAGCAACAAAACCACATTTGTGTGGAGTATAAGTGACATGAAGGGAATCAACCCAAAAATAATCAGACATGAGCTAAATATCGATCCCACGTTTAAACCCATTAAGCAAAAACGGCGGAAACTCAGTGTAGAACGAGCTCAAGCAGTAAACGACAAGGTGGAGACGCTTCTTCAAGCGGGATCCATCTCCGAGGTGAAATATCCAGACTGGCTAGCAAACCCGGTGGTAGTCAAAAAGAAGAACGGCAAGTGGCGTATATGCGTCGATTTCACCGACCTCAACAAAGCTTGTCCTAAGGATAGTTTTCCTCTGCCACATATCGACCGCCTCGTCGAAGCAAACGCAGGAAACCAACTCCTATCATTCATGGACGCTTTTTCCGGCTACAACCAAATCTTCATGCATCCCAACGATCGAGAGAAAACAGCATTCATAACAGACTGCGGCACATACTGCTACAAAGTAATGCCATTTGGACTCAAGAACGCCGGTGCCACTTATCAACGACTGGTAAACCGAATGTTTTCGAATCAGCTCGGTCATACGATGGAAGTTTACATAGACGACATGCTAGTCAAATCAACGGTCGCTGCTTCTCACATCGACGATTTACGACAATGCTTCGACATCTTAAATTCCTACGGCATGAAGCTCAATCCAACGAAGTGCACCTTCGCGGTAACATCTGGAAAGTTCCTGGGCTATTTGGTTACTCAACGAGGAATCGAAGCAAACCCAAAGCAAATTTCCGCGATCCTAGACCTACCATCTCCAAAGAATACTCGTGAAGTTCAATGCCTCACCGGTCGAATCGCCGCCCTCAGCCGTTTCATATCTCGATCAACGGACAAATGCCTTCCTTTTTATCAGCTCCTCCGCGGCAACAAAAGATTCGAATGGGACGAAAGGTGCGAATCCGCTTTCCAGGAGTTGAAGGTTTATTTATTGACGCCCCCGATCCTTGCTAAGCCTGAGGAAGGCGAAAGTCTTTTTTTGTACATCGCCATTTCATCAACGGCGGTAAGCGGAGTCCTTGTACGAGAAGACCAAGGTGAGCAAAAGCCGATATTTTATGTCAGCAAAACATTAGACGGTGCAGAAACCCGATATCCCACCCTGGAGAAGTTAGCACTCGCCGTCGTCGTAGCAGCAAGAAAACTTCGTCCTTGTTTCCAGTCGCATACAGTTCACGTCCTCAGCAATCAACCTCTTCGGACTATCCTACACAGTCCAAGTCAATCCGGACGAATGGCGCGTTGGGCCGTCGAACTCTCTGAATATGACATCGAATACAAAAGTCGTGTCAGCGCAAAATCTCAGGTTCTCGCCGATTTTCTTATCGAACTACCTCTGGAACTCGTCGATCAAAGTCTTCAGCCTCCACCAAAATGGAACCTTCACGTCGATGGATCTTCATGTCGGCAAGGTTCTGGCGTCGGCATCAAACTTGAATCACCAACTGGAGAAGTTCTCGAGCAATCGTTTCGCCTAGACTTTCCTTCCTCCAACAACGAGGCCGAATACGAAGCATTAATCGCAGGACTTCGCCTCGCTAAAAGCATCAACGTCCAGCATCTCCAGGCATACTGTGATTCTCAGCTCGTGGCAAATCAATTCGACGGCACATACGAAGCACGGAACGAACGAATGGATGCTTATCTCAAGGTCGTCAAAGACCTTACCAAAGAGTTCGAAACCTTCGATCTTACGAGGATACCGCAGAAAGAAAACATGACAGCCGATGCCTTAGCAACCATTGGCTCGGCCACGGATTCGGATCTCAGGCGATTGATCCCGATTACTAGTATCCCAACGCCGAGTATCGAAATCAAGTAAGTTTGTGGGGTTTTTGAGGAAAATCAAAGGAGATTTTATTGATGTATAAAAGATGGGTGTTGAATTACAGAGAAAATAATAAAGCTCAAGAATCTAGTTTAGGAATTTAGGACTTCTCGAGTTAGCTCTCTCTCTTCTTGTGGACGTTGTGAATGTGTTCTTGGATCACTCCGCAGATACCTTTAGCTAGTTCGATACTCGGCGTTGGGATACTAGCAATCGGGATCAATCGCCTGAGATCCGAATCCGTGGCCGAGCCAATGGTTGCTAAGGCATCAGCTGTCATGTTTTCTTTCTGCGGTATCCTCGTAAGATCGAAGGTTTCGAACTCTTTGGTAAGGTTTATATATTTATCATAATTTAGTAACAACTTTATTTATATCCCATTTATATTTTATATTAATTTATGGATAATCTCGATATTCTAGATATGGATGTACATTATGAAGTTTATCCCTTGAATATTCCTAAATAAATGAAATTTTTAATAATATTTTAGATGTATTCACATATAGATTACTTGATGCATTATAGAATTCAATTTGGTAAGGTTGTTGCATCATCATAGCCGTGTGGCTCAAGCATATAATTAAGCCGTGTGGTTTATGCACATTATCTCATGTTGATACATATAGACCTAGCATTGTAAGAAATGGTCTTATGTCTTGAAATCATATGCATTGCTTGCATGAATTCTAAATTCTTGAATTGATTGATAATGTGATTCAGATGTCGAGATTCGAACCCTCAGATTATTCTACCCTAAATTTCTCTAGAGATAATTTTCTAAGAATGGGTAATGAACACTAGATTTTCTCTGAAGTCTAGAGGACTTGGGAGATGTATCATTGATGGCAATAATGAAATTGAAAGCCAAACACATAGAACCATAACAATTATGCGCTATCATCTCACTGAGGAACTGAGAAATCAGTACCTAAATATTGAGGATCCTTTTGACCTTTGGACAAAGTTAAATGAAAGATACTCAATGGTATTATGGCGAAAGTCCATGAAAGATTGGAGGATCCTTAATTTCCAGGATTTTGAATCCGTGGACGAATATAATTCTGCTCTAATGAAAATCACCTATGGTCTTGAACTATGTGGTGAAGTGGTAACACATGAGGACTTACTATATAAGACCTACTCCACATTCCATCCAAAGTATTTGTTGTTATCACATAAGGCCAAAAGTTTCACCAACTATAATGACCTATTGTCATACCTTTTGGAAACTGAGTAAAGAAAGTAGAAAGATAGAGATATTATCAGCAGATTTGAGAAACTGCAGAAAAGATACATTGAGCAACGTAACAGTGAGATGAGACCTCTTGAAGCAAATGATGCTAATAATAATGAGGAAGTCGTGTGGAAACACATGGATTGAGAGGCCGGCTTATACATTGACTAAAGAAATGGGATCTCGACATTCTGATTTTTATATTTCATGTTTGCTTTGACATTTTAGAACTACTTTGAGTTTATTTTATTGATATTATCTTGTTTGATTTTTGCTTGATAATATGAATGTTTTATTGCTTATATAAATGGCAATATGAGTTCAAAAGTGCAAGTATAAAATCTCGACCAAAAGACATTGCCTAAAGGGCATGAATTTTTTCACCCAATTTATAATTGGTTGGTTAAGAACCTTGTTTAATGGTACGATAATAATAAAAAAAAATAACAATAATAATAATAATAATAATTAATGTGATGAGTTTATAGAAATATTATTTTATTTTGGTTTAATATAATAATCATGATAATATCTACAATATATAATTTGATATATTATATTTTATTACCATGGTCTTTTTAATAGTCTCAAGTTCAAGTATTTGACTGAAAATATCCACAAATTCTTTAAAGCAATCTAAATATATAATGATCATCAAGAATATGACATTACTTATACTAGAAAAGAAAAAGACTATACCAACAATATTGGCCAAATTATGCAGTCTATGTCAAGGTCTTCTGGAAACTAGAGATCACCTCTTCTTTAGCTGTATCTTTGCAGCTCAAATTTGGGAAACTTTAATGAAAGGGATTATGAAAGATGACTATACCACGAACTGGTCTGCCATCATCACCCTCGCCATGGACGATCGCAGACTTGAATCAAAGGTCCATATTTTCATCTTACGATACGCTCTCCAACACTCAGTCTATTCCATTTGGCGTGAACGCAATCGAAGACGGCATGGGGAGCTCCCATCCACCTCCACTCAGCTGATCAAACAAATAGACAAGGGTGTACGTAATCGACTTCTCTCGATAAGACGACCTGGAGACTTTGCTCTTGACGAAGGTTTAGCCATTTGGTTTAGTTCCCGCATTTAACTTAATTTTTAGCAAACACTATCTCGAGCAATTCTTTTTCTTTTTTTATTCTTTTATTTGTCACATACCAGATGTAAAAAAGCTTTGATTTGAATAAATTTAACATTCAATTCAAAAAAAAAAAAAAAAAAACAATATTGGCCAAAGAAATTGTTATAGAAGTGGTTGTAAATGTGAATGTGGAAGTAAAGATTGAGACCAATGAGTTTCTTTTAAGAACTCAGATTCTCATCAGAAATGAGAAATTAAAGATGATAATAAGTAATTGATATTTCTATCATTTAATGATAAAAGAAACAAGTGTAAGTACAATATAAATTAGTATAAAGCATATTGAAAGCTCCAGAAGAGCATATATATGAATACCTATGGAAATACAATTTGAACTCATTATTGCAATGTATTATCCCAAGTCTCAAAAGAAATTTAGTGAGAGTCAGTTCGAGATTGATGGACATGTAGTCTCATCATCTCGAGGGGGAGAACTAAGGAATCTCACATCCATAGTAAGTGAAAATCCTAAAAGATGATATTTACGCTCAAAGTGAGATTGATAAGTCATCTTTAAAGTATTTCAAATACTTGATGCATTATGTTCTCTAAGTCTCAAAATATAAAACGATCAAATATAAAATATATGACCCAAGTATGATATGTTATTGATCTAAAATGAGATTCAATTCAAGATTGATAAACTTGCAGTATTATCATCTTGAAGGAGAGAGTTTTAGAATCTCATATTTCATAATAAGTGAAACATCCAAAAGATTATGAGACTGATGAATCCTTCATAAAGAAAATTCATGGGATTTTGAGACAAATCATGTTGAGACAATAAGCAAAATAAATGTTAATTACATTTCAAATGAAAAGTATTTCCTAAGGAAGCAAATGAACTACTTGCATTTGTACTAGATTGTACTACACAAAGATTATTGTAATGGAGATAAAAGATATTTGTAAACTAGAAGTTTACGTAATTTACTATTGTTTGGCATGAATCGGTTATACCATTACGGTTCAATGAAGATGCGAAAGGTAATTCATGAGAACATTCATTAAAGAACTAGAAAATTCTCCTGAATGATTTTTCATATGCTGTTTGCTCATAAGAGAAGCTGATAATACGGTTTTCACCAACCAAAATAGATTTGGAATATATAAACGGATATATGAAGATGTTGGTGGACTGATCATTCACCATGCATCTTAATAATATTGGTGAAAATTCATGAGTTTTTGATGATTACAGCATACCCATTGGGTTAAATGTTTAACATTTGGCAACATATGTTCATACAGAAAATGCAGCAACATTAATTCGCATTAAGCCAACAAGAAATATATAGTTTTCCCCATCATTGGTTTTGGATCAGGAACCAAATATATTCCATCTAAGAAATATTGATGTACAATGTACATTCTAATTGCTCCACCACAGAGCTTTGAGATGGATCCTCAAATGAGGTTGATAATATATGTTGGATATGAATCTCCATTAATACTTAAGAATTTAGAGCCATCCAAGAAGGATTTAAGTAAGGTTCGAGTAGCAGACTGAAATTTAAATGAGTTAGTCTTTCCAACATTCAGGGGAGAAAATAAACAGCTGGAGAAATAAATGAGTTGGAATGAATTATCATTAATCATCGGACTAAAGAATGTGCACTAAGAGTCCAAAAGGATAATTCATCTATAGAGTTGAGTAACTCAGTTGCCAGATATATTTACTGACTCAAAGAGAGTGATAAAGTGACACATACCAGCTGTAAATGCTCCAATAAGATTTGATGTCTTTAAAAGATAATATCAAACTGCTAGTGAGTCTAAAGATTGCATGAATCGTGATAGACCTATTGGTTCTAAGAATTCTCGGAAAAGAAAAGGAGCATAAGTTGAAAATGGTCAAACCGAGAGAAAAATATTTTGAATGATCTCAAGAAGAGACATTGAACATGAAAATGAAAGAAATTCAGGTACCTGAGACAATGAAGAGATCTCAATAATTTATGTCATGTATGAAATAAAAAGAACCAATAAGCAAATCGACGTCGATGATATTTTTGCATGCAATATAACAGTTGATATAATAAATGAGAAAGAGGATCATGAAACAAAGTCTATTGAAAAGTGTACACAATTGACCAAATTATAAATGAAGCAATAGACAAAGATCTAAACTCTCGTAGAAAGAGAGAAGTATTTGGACTAGTTGTCCATACACCTAAAGGTGTAGAACCAGTGGAACATAAATGAGCCTTGTGCTAAAGAAAAATGATTATGAAGAGACATAATCTTTTGTGGTGGAGGCAACTATTTTCAAGTTTATTATCAATCTGGCAATACATGAAAGACTTGACTGAAACGACCCACTGGATAATGATACTTATGTGAACAACCCTGAAAGATAAAGTCATTGAAGGATTTACAATATCAAATTTATGTTCTCGGGAACTCAAGTTATTCGATCGAATTAAAGCAAATATATTTTATAGGTTATGATCACAAAAGTGAATATTATAAGATGAGTCAATATACTCACGTGTATTTTTATACAAGGATTATGGATCAAATGATCCTTAATTTTAAAACAGTTGAAACCATTAGAGAGTTATCACAACTAGTATGATGGAAATATAAGGGATCATGGATCTCAATATAATTCCTAAAGAGTTATAGCATGTTGAAGTTTGAAAGAAACAATTTTGAAAAGACAACATTGTCTTTATGCATTCCAAATGTAAAATTTAGAAAAAGAGATCTTATCTCAAAAGATTCTTATAGAACTTGAGCAAGTTATTAATCTTTCATGATTGAAAGATAAGATCTCATATGACAAGAAAGAAAGTCATAATAGTAAGTTTTATAAGAAAATTATGAATAAAGTAAAAAATATTATCAGTGAAGAGTTTTGGATTGAAGTTCAAATAGATCGAGAAATGATCATCTATGTCAAAATGATATTATGGACCAAAATTCCAATGTTTTGAGACATTATATTTAAATCAAACGAGTTTATTCACTAAAGCTATACTCCATTTTTAAAAGATGATATTTATGATCAGAATGCATATCCTGAAGATGTTACTTCCAGAGGAGAAATATGATAATGTGTGTGACTGTACTCTTTTTCCTTATCATGGTTTTTTATCCCATTGGGCTTTTCCATGACAAGGTTTTAACGAGGCAAGTAAAGAACACACAAATGATAGAAACCTAAAAAGAATGCTAAAACTTCGAGAATGAATGTCTATCACCCCTCTAAAGTGTTTTCACATATTAATGAAATCAAAAGAATCAAAGAGAATGATCTAGATGAATCATCAATAAGTTCAACAAACTATAGAAAATGGCGATATAAGTGGTCTACAAATTCATTCAAGTGAAGATTTTGAAGACATATTTACCAAGGCGCTACTTTCAAGAAGCTCTTTCATCATATTAGATTATTTCGTCTCAAAGATTTAGAGTGATGTCCTTATGAGGGGGAGTAATGCGTTTTCCTAGTAAGGTTTGTAATGAGGCAACATCTTAAGCGCATTACAAACCATTTTTCATAATGGACATCCAAGGGAGAGTGTTATGGATAATCTCGATATCCTAGATATTCTAGATATGAATGTACATTATGAAGTTTATCCCTAGAATATTCCTAGATATTCTCTACGCATAAGTCTCTATATAAAAGACTTATTGTAGTTGGAATAATACACACAGAAATCTACTCTCTTTTCTCTCTTATTCATAGCAGTCACCAACTTTTAGTTACTAATTAACTATCAAATTAGGTTTGGACCTGCGCAACACTGTAAAATTATATTTTCTAAAATAATTTTATGCTAATTAAATATTAACAAAATAACTGTTGTAAAAGTTTTGTGATATAAGTCTAACCCTTCTTACATTGGTGTACAATATTTTGTATTTCTTACAAAACAACATTTGTTAAATTTAAATATTTTATGTTTGTAATTGATATTTTCATTATTGAATTTTCATTATTTTATATAAATGTTATAGATCAATGATAGTAAAAATGAGGTAATCAGTTCATTTGACCTGTCTTGCATTAATCTAAGTTTATTTTTAATTTTTTTATAACAGAAATTGGCTAACTCTTCTTTTAATCTATTTTCAATAGTCAACATTTATTTTTTAATGTTTTCATACTCGAAATTGGCTAATTCGTTCTTTTAACCTTTGTTGCAGTGAATTCAAATGTTTTACACATTTTGATGAATGACCTGTGGAATACTGCAAAACATTAATTTTAACATGGCACACCATATGATGAAATAATATAAATATTGAATAATATTTAATATCTTTATTTTTCAAATTAAGTTATTAATTATAATATTTATATCGGTTTAATTAAACTAATAAAAAAATTAAAATTTGGTTGTTAGTTAAGTCATATTTTTTACTTTTATGGTTTCTCATCATTTCTAGTAATTTTTTAAAAATTTGAATTATTACAAAAAATAAATTTAAAAGTTTTAATGTATAGATTATGTGTTTATATTTTTATTTTTTAGAAAGTAAGATAGAAAGAGATGATAAAAGAAATATAATAATTATTATTATGATAGAATAATATTTTTGGTAACTAATATCTAAATAATCATATGTGATAAGTGTATGGTATTATTATAGTTTAAATTTATTAGAAAAATTTTAGTTTAAATTACTCTAATGAGACTTTCACATTTTTATTAAATTTTAATAATATTTTTAATAATGTAGTAAAAGTTAATTCCATATAATCATCTAAAATACATCTAGAATTTTCGTTTCAGTTAAATTGGTGTTCTAGTACATCTCAAATATAACACTCGTGTGAGATGTATAAGTGTTGAGATAAATATTATTTTTAATTTAGACGAATCTCTTAAGTCAAATATTCGTTTTACTATTAAATGCAAAAGCACACATGATGACAAAAGCAAATTAAACATGAAAGAATAAAGCTTGTATTTGACATACCATTCTCAGATAAGCATTCGTTGAGTATGGTCTTCTGCACACATATCATCCACATGGGGTGACAAAGTTCCTCTTCTCCTGTTCTTTGGAATACTTGGGCTTGTACCGCCGATCAAGGTTTTTGGTCTAGTCACTACCTTCTCCCTCAAAAGTCTATGGTATTCAACTAGTGATGATAATAATGTAAAGAGAAATTATCTAAATTGACATTTAAAAATATCAAAAATACTAGATTAGCACTGTAGAAGTTAAATATATTAGATTAGCACTATTTTTTTGGCTAAAGAAAAAATAACTGGCTAAGTTTAAAATATTTACGAATATGCCATTTTGTATATTAATGAATAATAATTGAATTTTTAAAAAGAAGTAAAAAAATAAATCAATTCTTTTCGTAAACTTGTTGTCTCCCCGCAACCAAAAAAATATTTATCCTCTCCTCCGATTGATTTTTTTTTTTGTAATGGCGATTGCGTCACCGCCATTGCCGTCTTTTCATCGGCAATTTCGTCCCTTTCGGTCGTCTTCCTGCTTGTCATGAGGTGTGAATCCAGTGTACACTGCACCGCAGCGAGTTCTTCGTTTATGGGCTTCTCAATTTCTCCTCCGTAGGAGTCAAAATCCCAATCATCATCTACTTTCGGTGGATTCATTGTTCTTCAGCCTCCTCTAAGACAATCGTAAGCCAATCTGTCGGGTAATTTCTTTCAAGCTTTTGATTCTATCTTCTTCTCCTAACTAGTCGATTTTTATACCGTTTTAAATGGAACAAGAGAATATATGGAAACATAATGTACATCTTCTTCTTCTTCTTTATTTGAGTAGATTTTAGTCTCTTGTTGCTCAATTTTTTTTTTATTCTACCTTCGTCTTTTGGTCTCAGTTAATGTTTTGCCATTTATTGCTTGTGTTTGGGTTTGAAAGAATGATACGATGAAGAAGATGAAACAGAGAAGACTCGTGAGGTTTACTGATTGAGCCATTTTTGGTGGTTTATGTTGGTCGATTAAAGACTATATATTAAAATATCAGGTTGTACATTACCAAACGTTTGGTAGAGTTAATTGGTCAAAATAGGTTTTCATATTGTATGAATTATATCTTACCAAATGTTAGAAAGCAATGAAAAGAGTTTCACTAGTCTGGTTTCTTAGATTTTGTGTTGTTATATAACCTCTGCCCTTAACCCTTATTTGGTGATCATTATTAACATACATGCTGATATCCTTGCAATTTTACTGTTGGATTTTGGCAGTATTATGAGTAATTATGGCATTATGCATGTACCATTTTGCATCGCACATCATCTTTCATCACATATCTTGCATGATTGCTTAACCAGCTGATTTCTATGTTAGATTTTATAAATTAGTGTACTTGTGGAGCTATGAAAAGAGTTTCATTAATTAATCAATGTTGTGTATGAATAAGAGTTCATTCTTTGTTAAGCTTTGTTGCTAAAACTTTAAATAATAACTAACTTTTATTCAATAATTTTCCATTTTTCTTACGAGGCTAATTTCTGCACTATGTGCGATTTGTTTAATGTCTCTCTTACTAATTTCTACATTTTTTAATATGACTTAACATACATTATCAAATCATTTAGATTATTTTATTGTTTCTACTCATGTCACAGGTTTATTGTTTTTTTATAGACATAGCTTCATCATGTAACAACATGTAACAACAGTAGATATCCACCAAGGCTGTACGCGGATGGAAAGGCTCCAAAGAGTGCAAAGAGCATGAATCACAATTGTTTCATGTCCAATATGAAAATGTTCAAACATGGTATTGGAGTGGATGCATGGCACGCAGTGAAGAATTCTTCAGTTGGGATTTTTGCTAAGTTTAAGAGCTTAACTTCACATGGTCTGCAGCAACCGTCCATAATTTGCTTACAAACTAGTTTCTTGTTGGAAGGCCTTACGAGTTATGGTTCTTGGTTGATGATCAGCCCATCAGATTCTCTTTGCATGAGCTTGAAGTGATTACAAGTTTGAATTGTGCTTCTTTTAAAGAGAATGACACATGGGTTGTTGATCATGAAGACTTTTGGAGAGAAATAGGAACTAAACCTTTCAACGGTCCTTCGTTGGATGAGCGGGTTTTGGATATATGTGGAGATTGGGATTTTGAGAAGAGGAGAATGATTGGATGGTTGGCTATTTTTTCTGTTGGAATCCTTGGCATTTCTCATGCCAGTAGGATCCCACTGGAGCTGGCTAAAAGAGTATTTGATCCTCAAGTATTTGAGACATATCCGTGGGGTAGAGTGGCATGTAAAAACCTCGTTGAATCGGTGAAGATGTTGAAATACGAGGGTACGCTGACTTACACACTTTGAGGGTGTGTCCCTGCGCTTCTTATATGGGTGTTCGAGTCAATACAAGTTTTTGGTGAGTTTTTCGGTAACAGAAGAGATGGTGAAGTTCCTTTTCTCTCTTACGCTTCATCTCGTCCACGTGATATTTTTGTACAAGTCCTTAAAGAAGATAAGAAAGCTCATTGCAACAAGGTAAAACTGTGAACTAAAAGTACTGACATGTTATATTCATTTCATTGTATACTATGTTTAATTCTATTGTATTGTTGTTTAAATTTCAGGTTCATGTTAAGCATTTCTTGCATAAAGAATATCAAAACTTAGATCATGTGTGTGCTGATAATTGCATCGATGGGCTGGTGACAAACATGATTGAAGATATTCTTCAAAACTGTTTGGACTCATCAGCTTGGACTGTTGGTCAAGTGTCGATTACCAACAAACGAAGAGAAAAATTTCAGCGTGCTACAAAGACGAATATGAAGAAGAGGAAAGCTGGCACTACACCAGTTTTAGCAGCAGGAACACCAACAGTAAGTACTCAAAATCTCAGCTATTAAACTTTTAAACGTTCAAGTTTTGTATTTGTGTTTATTAATAGTATAATTTTATCCTACTTAATCTTGATCGTGATTTTTTTTTTTTTTTGCTAATGTGACTTTTGTTTTTCTGACACTTTTGTAGTCTTCAGATGAAGGTGATGAGATGGAGCAGACAGACATTGGTCAGAGTCATGGTGCCAAGAGTTCACCATCCAGCATTGAAATGGCTATTAGAAGCGTCACAGCAACAGTGGAGCTGCTGACAGAGAAAATAAAGAGTCTTGATAGCATACTCACTGCCAAGGTCAATGTATCATTGGAGACTGAAGTTTTCGACAAAGTGAGAGCTCTAATAGATGATAGATTGGCTGCCTCAAGCGGAAAACTTGCCACTTTGGAGGATAATGTCAAGTCTCTTACAGAATGCCTACAACTATATGAGAATAAAGAAGCTGTAAACTCAAAGGCGGATGGGAGCAATGGAGCGACTAGTAATGATATGGTATGTTAGCACCTTTTTTCTATTATATAGAAGTTAATTAATTAGTGTGAAATGAAACCAGGGTAGTAATGCTTGTTTACGTGTGTATGTTTACAATGACTAGTAATGTTCTATTGCTCTTTTATGTGTTGTATCTTTTAGTGGTTTATAATAATTTTATATAACTCACATATTTTGTATTAATGTTGGAATGTGTTGAACTTGTGCTCATTTAAAGATATATTGGTCCATTTTTTTGTTAATATATATTGGTCCAGTTTTTTGTTAATATATTGGTATATTGCTCCTTTGTGTGTTGATGAGTTTCTGTTAATGATATATTGGTTCATTTTTTTGTACAGTAGTGACTGGTTCAATCCAATGCTGATGCTCCCATACTATGTGTTGTTAAAAATGCAAAACCGAGTCGAAATAGAAGCCAGAAGGTCCAAGGACTGAAGAAACCAAAGAAAGAACCAGGTGTAGCCAAAGTTCTGATACCACAGCTTCGAGATGAAGATCTTTGAGATGGGGAAACATGGTCCAACCCAAGATTTACAAATGTTGGACTCAGTTTAGATGATATAGAGGAGTCCATAAGGATGCTGGATGATACACCTTTACCAAAACGAGTACCACAAATAGCACAAACCCAACAACCTCCCTTTGTAGGTAACTCCACTGTGAAGCGCATCATCTCTGGAATAATTCTGTCATCCGACGCTTATGATCTCTTTGCTGTTATTGAGAAAAGAGTAGAAGACCAGCTCTTGGACTTTGCAATGTGCCACAGTTATTGTATATATGTCTACAACAATCATCTCACTCAATGGCAGCAAAGAGCACGTTCAGGCCATGAAAGCAAATAAAAAAGTGGTTCTTGAGAGTTAAAGCAAAAGCAAGAAACAAAAAAAGAGCAAACACACTAGCTAGTTGAATATACTTTTTTCCATCTTATCCGGGTTGTGTCTTGCTTGGAGAATCCATGAGGACGAGCTAAACTGGGAACATAGCTGCACGAGTTCCCGGCTGCTTCTACAACAACTCTTTGGGAATCCTAATCTCTAACTCTATAAATGCTGAAAGATCTAATCCTTTCTTCATATAAAGATGTGAAGAATGTCTGGTTTCTATCAGCAAAATAATTTATAGAGAATTGACTACGATATAGCCAATAGGTACAGGTCCTTACTTGTGGGGTAGGCCACTGATATAACAACGGAAAATGTGGTATAGCCAAGACCATTAGTATGGTTCCAAGGTGTTATCAAATGCATCACCATGTGGTTATCTTCCTCGTTTGATGACATATCTATAACAAGGAAAGTCGGTTTCCTCGAAAGGTCTTTAGTGCAAAAGGATTATACTCATTGTACACAAAGGTGGTCCAAGGGTTGAAATCTTTCTTTGGAGAAGTCGAAGCTTTGTATGAAAGCCTTAGAGGAACCTTCTCGAAAACCAATTCAGTATGGATTACCTCCAAGAGACATGTTCGTTAATGGTACTCTAAGGTGCCAATCAAAACGAATATCAGTTATAACCTTCCACGTCTTGATGTGAACTTGTACACCTTGACCTTTGGAGGTCGATCTCTGTCGTTACGAGCACATCGAAACCTTACGATTTTCTAGTTGCGATGTGTGGGTGTTGGTAGACGAAACCAAGACCGTAGGCATCGTCAAACCTGTGGAAGTCACTGCTGCATTTGACCGATCGTGTCTCTTTCAGTGATGGGTTCCATACCAAACACTGGTTGTTCATTACACACAAGAATAGACCAGTGCAGTGAACAATCTTTTACACTTTGATCCTCTTGCGCATCTCGTAAGAATATTTTCCGTTTATGAGACTAAGGTCCTTTTTTGTTCCTGCTCCTTGACATTCCCCACGGAAGATATCCTACTACGAGCATTTTGTGTTATAATCCGATGTTCACCGTCGTAGTCGTGCATGCGAGATGAGTGCAGCTCCAGGAATGCCTAATTACAAGCTGTGTGTTCCATTGCTTGCATGCACATCTGAATCTTGTAAGTGTGTTGTCTGAAAATCTAGAGAGGATTTCATCTTCCAAATCGCGTGGAACATTCACCACCATCCTGTGATCAGTCAAGAATTTAATTTTTAATTCACATTCTCATAATATCATTAAAACATAATAAGATATGTATGTTTACGTGAAGAAAATTTTGTAATCATCGAAAAAAACAGAATGGAAAATGATAGTAATTATGTATTGATTAATTTTCACCTACAATCTATTTTTCTTTAAACCAAATATGATAAGCAGCTAACAGGTAAACAAGCCAATTTCTCAAACTTCAAATTTTTGAAACCAACCTTCTCGAAAAGTGTGACCCTCAAATTAGATCAGATGGGCAACTCATCTCCTTCCCATCGAGTTTTAGTTTTGTTTTCTAGAAATTATGGTTTTAATAAATAGAGAAATTTTCAATATTCACAACATAAATACTCATTCAGCTCAACAAAATGGAACCTGGTCCATTTAAAACTTTGAATTTGTAACAGAAAATATAACTATCAACTAAATATTAATAACTACATGATGGAGGTTGTTTAGAGATACAAAGAATCGTATGAAAGATTTTTAAGCAAAGATACAGGAATAGAGTTGATAAATAAGGTGTTGATTTGCGGAATGAATAAGAACAAGAGAGAGAGAGAGATGATCGAGAGAGAGAGAGTGACCAAAGGAAGAATATATTTCCTTAAGCTAATGTTTACAAATGTGGGATAGATGCTTTTTATAGAGAGGGCATTGACAATCGAAACAACAAGAGAGTGACATAAAGAATATACAATAGAAAAAGGTTCCTGGATCCAAGGCTTGAAAGTGACATGACCCAACAGTTTCCTTTTTAACTCCACACGTGATTCTTGAGTCAAATGCCTCTAGCGGTCTCACGAGTTTAAACCATGGGTAAGGGAGTTCTTCTAGAAGCTCCCTTTGAGTGCACACACACACACACTTCGACCATGAGTGACTGACTTGCATTGCACTCCACGTTTAGGTTGTACAGATGGCCGAGTTGGTGTGATGTCCATTTCTCCTCTAGATCAATACTTCCCCTCAAGCTTTATCCATAATGAAGATGATGGTAAATCTTGGAACTATGAAGGATCACCTCATTAAAAACCTCAGTATAGATAACCTCATGGGACAAAATTATACTGAGGGAAAAAGAGTGTGATCTTCACAGATAGAGGAGATCATATCCGACAGATATCTATGAGTCCAAGCTTGGAATAGATGAACTCACAGGTTTTTAGGCTAGCCGCCTTGGTAAATATGTCTGCAAGCTGGTCTGAACTCCTTCTGTAACATGGAAGGATAACTCCTAGCTGCACTTGTTCCCTAACCTTGTGACAATCGACTTCAATATGTTCTGTTCTCTCATGGAATACAGAGTTGGAGGCAATGTGCATGGCCGCTTGGTTATCACAATGCATTTTGATAGAAGCTTTCCTCTCGATTCCAAGATCCTTGAGTAGATTCTTCAGCCACATGAATTCGGTAGTCAGCCTCCTCATTGCTCTATATTCAGCCTCAGCACTAGAGCATGCCACCACCTTCTGTTTCTTGTTTTTCCAAGTAACCAAATTGCCACCTATGAATGAGGAATAGCCAGTGGTTGATCTTTAATCCACACGATCTCCAGCCCAATCTGCATAACAGTAGCTAACAATCTCTGAACTCTCATTGCATCCCATCCAGATGCCTTGGCCTATTGTTCCTTTCAAGTACTTAAGAATGCGGCTAACCATGTTCTAATGATAGATCTTTTGTGCCTTCATATATTGGCTAACCTGATTCACAGCAAAACATAAGTCAGGTCTCGTAATGGTGAGATAGATTAGCTTACCAACCATCCTTCGGTATTGTGTGACATCTTTGTAGGGCTCATCTTCTGGCTCCCCCTGGCGATCCACCTTATAGTCTTCTTCTAGAGGTGTCTTAGCCAATTTTGTTCCAAGATCACCTGCTTCACCTAAAATATTAAGAGTGTACTTTCTTTGAGATAGAAATAAGCCTTCCTTAGACCTATAAACCTCAATGCCTAAAAAGTATTTCAATTCTCCTAGGTCTTTAATATTAAATACTGATTTGAGATAGGTTTTGGTAGCATGAATACTTACCTTGTCATTCCCAGAGATGATTATATCATCTAAATATATGAGAATGACCACTTTACCTTTTTGGCCAGTTAGAGTGAACAATGTATGATCTGCTTCTGATCTTCTGAAGCCTCTATCCAGCAAGACCCTACTCAGCTTATGGTACCATGCTCTTGGAGATTACTCTAAACCGTAGATAGCCTTCCTTAGTTTCAAAACCTTTCCCGGAGTGACACTCTCTTCGTCCTGGTGGTGGTGTCATGTATACCTCTTCCTCTATCTCTTCTTGTATGAATGCATTTTTGACATCCATTTGCCATAACTCCCATTCCAAGTTTGTAGCTAGCGAGAGAACCACTCTTACGGTATGAAGTTTAGCCACATGAGCAAAAGTATCTCGGTAGTCTTCTCCATTGGTTTGTGTGAACTCTCTTGCTACTAGTCTTGTTTTGTGTCTTTCTATTTCCCCATTGCTTTTGTACTTGATTGTGAATACCCATCTTGAGCTAACCGGTTTCTTTCTCTTTGGTAGGACAGCTTCATCCATGGCTCCAGTCTCCTCACCAACTGCATCACGCCAAACCTTTAGTTCTTTGATCTCTTCATAAGTCTTAGGAATCTCCTCTTGATCCAATGCACCAATAAAGGCTTGATGTTCTTCAGGGAAGTGAGCAAAAGAACACACCACTTGACTTGGACGAGCAACCACATTGCTGTTGTAGTACACTATAGTATTTACCCCATTAGACGGGTCTTTCCTCGCACGTTGGCTCCTTCTCAAAGGGACAATGGTCGCTGGAGTTGATTCCTCCTGAACATGGACCGGTTCTTCCTCAACTTGATCATGATCTTCTGTATGATCTTGTGGACCAGTCGGGTCTTCTCCATCCTGATCATGCACATTCTCAGTACTCTCATTCTCCCCCTCAGGATCAAGGTGAGGGGTTGAAGCAACCAGTGATGAGGACTCAGCATGAGCAGGAGGGTTTCCAGCTGAAGGTGTTTGTGGAAGAGACACACCAAGGTTCTTCAAGAGCCGTCTTAGGTTGTTGGCTCTATCTGAAGTGGAGACATTGAGGTCACACAGATCCTCCCAGTTCAGAGTAGTACTGTTTGTGTTCCAGAAATTTCACATCTCTGGAGATGGAGACCTTGCTGGTTTCTGGAATGAAGCATTTGTAACATTTCTGTATGATGGAGTATCCAAGGAACATCCCTTTAATACTCTTTGCTTCAAGTTTGCTACGTTGATCTCCTGGAATCAAAACAAAGTAAACACAACCAAATACACACAAGTGATCAATGGATGGTTTAGTATGATTGAGTACCTCAAAAGGAGTGATGTCCTGAAGAACTCTGGTTGGTGTCCGATTGATAAGGTAGCAGGCTGATACAACCACATATTCCCAAAACCGCTTAGGTACATTGGTGTGGAACATCACGTTCGTTGCCACTTCCATCAAATGTCGGTTCTTCCTTTCTGCCACACCATTTTGTTGTGGGGTGTAGGGACAGCTTATTTGATGGACAATCTCATGTGTTGAGAGGTATTACTTAAAGGCATTGCTTGTATATTCTCCACAATTATCTTACCTTAAAATTTTCACTTTGAAATCATAATGGTTAAGCACATATTTGCGAAAGTTAGTGAAAGCTTCTAGCACAAGATTTTTTGATGGTAAGAGTGTTATCCAAGTATATTTTGATTTTTCATCTATGAAAGTTACAAAATACTTATGGTTTTCTCTAGATAGGCAAGGGGATGTCCATGCTTCTAAATGAATCAAATCAAAGCATTTTTCATAGATTGTGGAAGACTTAGGGAATACTAACTTGCAATGTTTTCCTAAGACACAAGCTTCATAGTCATTATTTTGAAATGAAATACTAGGGAGCAACATGTTTAAGGCTCGGAAATGAGGATGTCCTAATCTAGCATGCCAAAGAGCATTATTCGCAGAATCAGAAACAACATTAAAAGAACAAGATGGAGAAGCAGCTGGTTTAGTGTCTTCAAGAACATATAGATCACCCTTGGTTACTCCTTGTCCAATGACAGTACTAGTATCAATATCCTGAAAGAATACTTCATTAGGTCCAAAATAGCATAGCAATTCAGATCAGAAGTTTCTTTTCGAACTGATAAAAGATTAGAAGTAAAAGTTGGCATGTAAAAGCACTTAGACTTCTTATCAAACAGGTTCAATTCACCTACTCCTCTAATTGGGACCTTTTCACCATTCGCTATAACCCCATTTCCTAAGGCAGGAGTCATGTTGCTAATTAGGTGTTCATCACTAATCATATGGTGAGAGGCACCTGAATCAATAATCAAAGGCCTATGGTGATTAAGAGCATGAAAGGAGTTACCAGATGAGTCCTTCAGGACTTTGATGAAGGCATCCAGGTCAGACCTCCTTATGAACTGAGAATCTGCTGCCATAGCTGCTCCTTTACCCTCCATGGTCCGGGTAGAGAAACCAGGTTGGTCAGCAGCATCACTTGCTTGGTTTGCACGCGGCTCCTTCCACTTGCTTGGTTTGAGGTGGGGATGAAGGATCTAACACTTCTCCTTGATATGCCCTTTCTTCTTGCAATAATCACAGACACACACCTTCTTATCCTCATGGTGATAGGCTTTGTTGTCCATCACAAGCTCTCCCTTGTTGGTGGTGACCAACTCTCCTATGTTACCAAACAAACCGTGAGACCCTTGCGACTTTTGGATTTGAGCACATAGTTCTTCTAGGCTTGGTAGTTTTCCTGCTCGGAGGAGGTGCTTAACGAGATCATTGTAGCGTGAGTTCACGGTCAGAAGGAGACCAAAGACTTTGTCTTGCTCTCTCCTTTCATTGATAACCAGCAGATCAACTGAGCATGGCCTGAGCATTTCTAACTCGACCCACAATGCTCTAAACTTCCCATAGTGCTTGGTGAACTCCTCATCTCCTTGGCTTAGGTCGTTGATGGTCTTCTTCACCTCAAAGACTTTGCTCATGTTAGATATGTTCCCAAACACCTTCTGAAGTGTCTCCCACAACTCCTTGGCGGTTTCGCAGAATGAGAAAGCCTCAAAGATGCTTGTATCAAGGGATTTTTGGATAATGGACAAGACCGTTTGGTCATCTTGGAACCATTTCTCTTCATCCACAAGAACCATTTCGGTTACATCTCTTGTGGTCGCCTCTTTGGGAGCTTCTCCTTTCAAGATGTGGCTCCAAAGCCCGCGGCTGCACAAGGCTGTCTTTATGGTCCTTGACCACAGTAAGTAGTTCACCCCTTTGAGTATGACTGGAATAGGCACCGGTTTTGAATTCTCCATGGTCGAAAAGTTATGGACCGTTGGACAAAGCTTTTGACCAGTGGGTAATGTTTAAGGGATGAGTAAAACGAATGAGAATAAGGAAAACAGGAGTATAGATGAAGACTTGGTGAGGCTTAAGAGGTGGAATGATGATGTAGTAAAGGAAATCAAAAGGGAAAAGAGAGTTTAGGTCAGATGGACCATTGGATAAAGAGCTTATCCACCAGACAAAACGAAATTGCGACTAGTTTCAAGAGATTAAGTGAGTATAATTGAAGATTATGAAGATAGAATAAGATTACAAGGAATAGATTGAAGTTCCTTATTCTGATACCATGTTGATTTGCGGAATGAATAGGAACAAGAGAGACAGAGAGAGACAGATGATCGAGAGAGAGAGTGACCAAATGAAGAATATATTTCCTTAAGTTAATGTTTACAAATATTAGATAGATGCCTTTTCTAGAGAGGGCAATGAAAATCGAAACAACATGAGAGTGACATAAAGAATATACAATAGAAAAAGGTTGCTCGATCCAAGGCTTGAAAGTGACATGACCCCACGGTTCCTTTCTTAACTCCACACATGACTCTTGAGTCAAATGCCTCCAACAGTCTCGCGAGTTTACATCATGGGTAAGTGAGTTCTTCTAGAAGCTCTCTTTGAGTGCACACACCCACACTTCGACCATGATTGACTGACTTGTATTGCACTCAATGTTTAGGTTGTACGGATGGCCGAGTTGGTCTGATGTCCATTTCTCCTCTAGATCAATATAAGGTAACCAAATAGAACAAAAATTAAGAAAAATATGTAGATAAATAGTTTTTACTATTTGATAATTTCAACATTTTTTACAAGAATTAAAACAAAAGAACAAGTAAAGTTTAATAAGAAAATAAGTTGAGTATGTATGTAGTGAACATTTTATTTTCCTTATCTTTTATCATTCATTTTATTTTTATAACTCGAAACCATATCTAACATCTCCATTAACTCCACTTGAGTTGACATTAAATGGCATTGACTTTAGTGGATTTGGTTGATATTAGTGAAAGTGATTTATTACTCTTTTGAATAAATTTTCAGTTCACTTTGGAGTTGACATCGGATTTTTCCACGTATGATTGACCATGTCGTTCACTCCATATGGATTTAAGCTTGCTGCTTGACTTCATCATGACCCTTCTACTATGACAATGATATTTATTCTATTTATGGTCTTTGACTTACACTTTATTAAACCTTAATTTACGGGTTGGAATTTACACCCTAACACCCCCCCCCACCGGAGCCACCCCTGCCGGAGCCACTACCAGATTCACCTACTGATTTTTTTAAATTATATATATTTTTAAATATTTGCTAATTTGTTTTTATATTAAAATTAAAAAAGAAATATCAATGTAATTATATTGTTACTTTACAATGAATTTACGATTAATTTAAAATTGTTGTTCATTCGTTGTTATGTTAAAAGAAATAATTAAAAATAAATAAAAAAATAAAAATCATTGTATTGTCGTTGTAAATTTACGACGAATTAACAACAAATATAAATTGGTGTACATTAATAATGAATTTACAATGAATAGTGTTTTATGTCAAGTGGTTAACAACAATTATAAATTTGTGGTAAATTCATTGTTAATTGCTTTTAACACTAAATTTACAACAGTTTCTTTTGTTGTTATAAGCATGTTTTCTTATAGTGTTTGTCTTGTGACTCAAGGTTTTTCTCAAAGACTTGTAATATATTACGAAAAAATATATTCTCTCGTTATGGATGCAATCATGTTTAGATTTCTGATAAGTCTATCGGCTGATGAAAATCTAGAGATGCAATTTATGGATGCCATTACAACATACTTATATGGATCATTAGATATTGATATCTATATGAGAGTTCCCGATGGGTTTAAGAAACCAGTAGCAAAAGAGTTATGCATAATCAAATTGCAAAGATCATTGTATGGGCTAAAACAATCTGGGTGTATACAATCGTCTCAGTGAGCATTTAACGAAAGAAGGGTGAATGATTATATATGCCCATGTGTTTTCATCAAGAAAACAACATCTGGATTTTTGATAATTGCAATATATGTTGGTGATCTAAACAGTATCAGAACTCATGAAGAGATACAGAAAACATCAAATTATTTGAAAAGGGAATTTGAGATGAAAGATCTCGGACAAACAAAGTATTGTATTGGCTTACAAATTAAGCATTCTCAAAAGGGTATATTTGTTCATCAATCCACATATACCAAAAGAGTGTTAAAACACTTCAACATGGATATAACAACTCCTCCCAATACTCCTTTGGTTGTTGTATCAATCAATGTTGAAAATGATCCATTCTGACTATATAAGGAAAACAAAGAAATACTTGTTCTTCTAGTACAAAATCTAAGTGAAATCAGAGAACTTATGTACCTTGTAAATTGTACACGACCTGATACATTATTCAATGTTAATCTTTTGACAAGATTCAGTTTGTCCCTTACGTGACGACACTGGAATGAGATTAAACATATCTTCTGTTACCTTCAAGGGACTACTGATTTAGGCTTGTTTCATCCTGAAAATTCAAATGGTCAAATGGTAGGTTTTGCAGGTGCAGGATATTTATCAGATCCACATAAAGCCCGATTACAAATGTGATATGTTTTCACGATCAGAGGTATTGCTATATATTGGTGTTCTCAGAAGCAGACACTTGTGGCCACTTTCTTAAGTCATGCTGAGCTCATTGCACTCCATGAAGCAAGTAGAGAATGTTTATGGCGAAGATCAATAAGTCGACACATCCGCTCAAACAGTGGGATTCACGAAAATATGGAGTCAATCATCTTATAAGAAGATAATGTTGCATGTGTTGCTCAAACAAAGGAATGATATATCAAAAGTGACATAACTAAACTTAAACCTCCGAAGTTCTTCTCATACATTCAAAAACTCGAAAAGAATAAAGAGATTGAAGTGGGATATGTCCGATCATGCGACAATGCGGCTGATTTTTTCACGAAAATATCACTCACCACTATCTTCAAGAAGCATGTCCATAACTTTGGAATGCATCATTAATAAGATCTATGAGATAACCTTCTTCGAGGGGGTGCTTGCACATTTATACTTTTTTTTACCTTATTATGGTTTTCCCCACTAAGTTTTTAAAGAGGCAACAAAGATAATCATAAGACAATCGTAATATTGGTCTTTAAAGAAAGTGTTATAAAGTCAACAATAGAATGAAGAAAAGTTATAAAAAAAAAATAGTGAAAATAAAGATGAGAAAATATATGGAGCCCACAATCACTATGCACACAATAACTTTCACTTTTTACTTTTATAAATAATCGAATAAAACATAACTTCACACAATAAAATAGTATAAGTAATGTTACAAAAGTCAATTACTTGTAGTGTAAATTTTGTTGTGGAGTCCACATCAATTAATTCTAATAGTGTAATTTGTCTAATTTCTGTCTATAAATTGAACTCGTTTGTTCATTCATCCAAGAAAAACAATAACATTCACTTCATACAATTTCATTTCACATATTTCTCTATTGGTATCTTACGAAACTTTCTATATTTTTGATGTTTATAATTTTATGCTTTCATGATTCATTCAGAAAATACTATTATTACATAATTTATTTATAACACGTTATCAACACGATCACTCTACCATCATAATCCGTAAAATATGCAATTATTATTACTGGAGTGTGGCTAGGTCGCCCCATTACTAATTTATGTTTATTAATATTCTGTTTTTTCAGTGGTTGTATTATGCACCACAATAGACGGTAAACCCACCTAAATATTTTAATTTATTGTTTTAAGATGGATAATTTTAAATCACCATATTTATTTATTTGCTTTGTTTTTATGATTGATTTAATCACCATATTTTTATCTTCAAATTTTTGTTTATATCATAATCATTTATTTTTATATCATAACCATTATTAAATTTATGTTTCTACATTCGAACTAGTAAATTAATCTTCTGATATCATAATAAAATTCTTATAATTTTATAGTTATTTACAACGGTCATAAGACATATTTTTTAAAGTTTTTTTTTTAATTTGTAACAGCTACTTAACGGCTAATGAACATTATTTATAATCTATAAATACACTTAAATTTCTTTCATTTATACCACTCAAAACAAAATCTTCATCTTTCATAAAATCCTTTCAAAGAAAAATGTTTCATCCGTTTTTTTTATTTTTGTAATAAGTTATATACTTGTTGTAATTTGTACTTTATTTGTTGGAGAATATTCTCCCGAAGAATATGTGATGATTTTTATTTTGATGTTTTATACAATTGTATTTCTTGTAATCTCTTTGTTTATTCCAGCACCACACATATTTTAAATTAAATAAAATCATTTTCTAATAAAGTTATATGTTATTTCATTTTTTTTTAAGTTTAATGGCAAACATAGAGAAGCTCCAATTCCCGGCTTATGACATCACTGGTGCTAATTACATTTCTTGGACCACTAATGTCGAACTTCACTTGGAATCTCTAGCATTGTCAGAAACCATAAAAGAGATCAACACTTCGACAACCCAAGAAAAGGAAAAATCGGTGATCTTCCTTAGAAGACACCTAGATGTGAGCATCATATATGATTATGCACACATGAGGGATCTCAAAGAGCTCTGGAAGTCTCTGAAAGATCGATTTGATCATCAGAAAGATATAACACTTCCACTTGCTCGGGATGAGTGGCAAAGTTTGAGGTTCCAGGACTTCGATAAAGGGATGAACTATAATTCCGCTGTGTTAGGAATTGTGGCCAAACTGAGATACTGTGGTGAGACCATAACGGAATCTCAAATGCTTGAGAAAACGTACACCACATTCCACAAAAACCACATTACCCTGCAACAGCATTATAGGTTGAGGGGATACACCAAATTTTCAGATTTGATTGTGGCACTCCTAATAGCAGAAAAGAATAACGAGCTCCTCATAAAGAATCACATGACTCGACCAGGCGGATCCAAATCGTTCCCTGAAGCGAACGCATTGGATATTAAGAAACCAGTAAGAGAAAACAAATCTTTCCGATGTCGTGGTGGTCGAAACAATCGCGGACGTGGGAGATACAGCCCGCATAACAGGAAGTTTTTTCAAATCGCTCTGAACAAACTTCTAAGGGAAAAGAAATCCAAGGAAGTACCTCCCAGAAGCGAGAGGATGTTTGCTAAAGATGTGGTAGTAAGGGACATTGGTCCCGGTTATGCTGTACTCCTGCACACATTTGTGCATTGTACAAAGAATCCGCCAAGGCAAAGGAAACGAAGTAAACCTCGCGGAACATTCTGAGGGAACAACACACCTCGATGCTTCTGACTTTGCAGATGACTTCGATGACACCGCCCCTACGGCAGTCTGAAATGTCCATCATGTGACTCTTGAAAACCCTACAAATGTGCCATTAATAATTGTCATTTATGTGAAATATTATTGCTAGCATTACCTACTTATGTAGAATTATTGTGTGCTGCTTACCTTACTATTGTATAATTATTGTTTAATTTAATTTTCAAATATTAATGTATAATTATTGTGTGATATTTGCTTCACTAATTGTTTTGTTAATCTCAGAAATGGATTACAATATGAATGGAACAATATTCAAGCTGAATACTGGAGATATATGTATACCAGATAGTGGAACAACGCATACTATTCTGAAACATATAAAATATTTTTCTAATTTAAAACCAACAAAGGTTATTGTCAATACAATCTTAGGTCCCGCAGACTTGATTGAAGGGACTGGTAACGCAAATTTTGCATTACCTAATGGGACAAGGTTCTCAGTAAATAATGTGTTATTTTCTCCAAATTCTAAAAGAAATTTGTTGAGTTTTAAAGATATAACCTACAAGGATTTGATACCCAGTCTGCAACTGAAGATGGGAAGAAGTATATGTATATAACTTCTAAAAAATCAGGAAAACTGAAGGTATTGGAAAGGTTACCAAAACTCCCTTCTGGTTTGCATCATACATAAATTAATGAGATAGAATCACATCTTGTGATCAAAAGAAATCTTGATGATTTCACTACATGGCATGATCGCCTTGGCCATCCAGGTGCTACTATGATGCGAAAAATCATTGAGAACTCACACGGGAATTTATTAAAAACCCAAGATATTTACCAGGGAAATAAAATGACATGTGTGGCGTGTTCTCTTGGAAAGTTGATTATAAGGCCATCACCAAGTAAAATTGATAAAGAGTTGCCAAATTTCCTTGAAAGGATTCAATGTGATATTTGTGGACCAATACATCCATCATGTGGACCATTCCACTACTTTATGGTATTAATTGACGCATCCAGTAGATGGTCACACGTTTGTCTATAATCGTCTCGAAATGTGGCATTTGCGAGATTTCTGACTCAGATAATCAAACTGCGAGCTCAGTTTCCTGATTATACCATTAAAAGAGTTAGATTAGACAACGCTAGTGAATTCACATCTCAAGCATTCAATGATTATTTTATGGTAACATGAATTGAAGTTGAACATTTTGTAGCTCATGTTCACACTCAAAATGGTTTGGCTGAATCATTAATTAAGCGTCTGCAATTAATTGCAAGACCGTTGATCATGAGATCAAAACTTCCAACCTCTGTATGGGGATATGCTATTCTGCATGCAGAAGCACTGATTCGGATAAGACCAAGTGCATACCACAAGTATTCCCCGCTCCAATTGGCATTTGGTCGAGAACCAAATATCTCCCATCTAAGAATCTTTGGTTGTGCGGCATATGTGCCTGTAGCACCACCACAATATACAAAGATGGGACCACAAAGAAGGTTAGGAATATATGTTGGTGGTGATTCCCCATCAATTATACGATACCTGGAGCCACAGACCGGTGATGTCTTTACGGCACGTTTTGCCGGTTGTCATTTTGATGAGAAAATATTCCCGGTTCTAGGGGAGAAAATAAACAAGTAGGCAAGGAAATCAAATGGAGTGTACCATCATTACTACACCTTGATCCTCATATTAAAGATTCAGAACTAGAAGTTCGACGAGTTATGCATTTGCAAAGTATAGCAAATCAGCTTCCCGATGCATTTGTAGATACCAAGACGGTAACTAAGTCTCATATACCAGCTGCAAATACTCCTGCTCGTATTGAAATACCACAAGAACGTGAAAAAGCGGATGATACACGTGAGTCTAGAACACGCCTGAAGCGTGGCAGGCCCATCGGTTCTAAGAATAAGAATCATAAAAAACAAAACAAAGTTTAAATGCTTGAAAAGCCCAAAGTAACAGAAAGTACTTTGGATGAAGCAAATCATGAGACTCATGATAATGTATAGCTTCAAGAGTCAGAGGAAAATCATGAGATTTCTATTAACTACATCCATAATAGGAGGATATGGAAAAGAAAAGAAATAGATGATCTTGATGATGTCTTCTCATATTTTGTGTCACAAGAAATAAATGAGATAAACGAAGATCCAGAACCAAAATCTGTTTATGAATGTCAAAAAAAGGCATGACTGGATAAAATGGAAAGATGCAATACAAGCCGAACTTGATTCGCTTAATAAACGAGAGGTATTTGGACCTATTGTACTCACACCTAAAGATGTGAGACCAGTTGGATAAAAATGGGTTTTCGTTCGGAAACGAAATGAGAAAAGTGAGATCATAAGATACAAAGCTCGTCTTGTGGCCCAAGGTTTTTCACAAAGACTTGGAATAGACTACGAGGAAACGTATTCGCCAGTTATGGATGCAATCACATTTAGATTTCTGATGAGTCTAGCAGCTGATAAAAACCTAGAAATGCGTCTTATGGATGTCGTTATAGCATACTTATATGTATAATTAGATACTGATATCTACATGAGAGTCCCTGATGGTTTTAAGATGCTAAAAACATTCAGTTCTAAACCAAAAGAGTTATGCGCAATAAAATTGCAAAGATCATTGTATGGGCTAAAGCAATCTGGACGTATGTGGTACAATCGACTCAGTGAACATTTAACAAAAGGAAGATATGTAAATGATCCTATATGCCCATGTGTTTTCATCAAGAAAACGGAATATGGATTTTTGATAATCGCAGTATATGTTGATGATCTAAACATAATCGGAACTCATGAAGAGATACAGAAAGTATCAAATTATTTAAAAGGAGAGTTTGAGATGAAAGATCTTGGGCAGACAAACTATTGTCTTGGTCTACAAATTGAGCATTCTCAAAATGGTATATTTGTGCACCAATGCATATATACCAAAAGAGTATTAAAACGCTTTAACATGGATAAAGCAACTCCTCTGAGTGCTCCTATGATCGTTAGATCACTTAATGTTGAAAGTGATCCATTTAGACCACATGAGAAAAATGAAGAAATAATTGGTCCCGAAGTACCATATTTAAGTGCAACCGGAGCACTCATGTATCTTGCAAATTGCATTCGACCCGATATATCATTTGCAGTTAATCTTTTGACAAGATTCAGTTTGTCTCCTACGCGAAGGCATTGGAATGGAATTAAGCATGTTTTTCGTTACCTTCAAGGGACTACTGATTTAGGTTTATTTTATCCTAAAAATTTAAAAAATCAAATGGTTAGTTTTGCAGATGCAGGATATTTATCAGATCCACATAAAGCCCGTTCACAGATGGGATACGTCTTTACGATCGGAGGCACCGCTATATCTTGGCGCTCTCAAAAGCAGACACTCGTGGCTACTTCCTCAAATCATGTTGAACTTATTGCTCTCCATGAAGCAAGTAGAGAATGTGTATGGCTAAGGTCAATAAGCAGACACATCCTATCAAGCAGTGGAATCCACGGAAAATACGGAGTCAACCATTTTATATGAAGACAACGTTGCATGTGTTGCTCAAATGAAGGAAGGATATATCAAGAGTGACAGAACTAAACATATACCTTCGAAGTTATTCTCATACATTCAAGAACTCGAGAAGAATAAAGAGATTGAAGTGAGATATGTCTGATCATGCGACAATGCGGCTGATCTTTTCACGAAATCATTACCCACCACAATATTCAAGAAGCATGTCTATAACATTGGAATGTGTCATCAATGAGACCTATAAAATCAAGTCATTCGAGGGGAAGTTTACACAGTTGCACTCTTTTTACCTTACTATGGTTTTTCCCACAGGATTTTCCTAGAAGGGTTTTTAACGAGATATCTAAAGACTCATATGACGATAGACTCCAAGGGGAATTGTTATAAAAGTCAATTACTTGGAGTGCAAATTTTGTTGTGGAGTCCACATCAATTAATTCTAACAGTATAATTTGTCTAATTTCTGTCTATAAATTGAACTCATTCGTTCATTCATCAGATGCAAGAAAAACAATAACGTTCACTTCATACAATTTCATTTCACATATTTTTCTATTGGTATCTTACGAAACTTTTGATATTTTTGATGTTTATACTTTTATGCTTTCATGATTTATTTAATACTATTATTACATAATTTATTTATAACAAGTAAAAAAATCTCTTTCTCATTTCTTCATTTCTATTTTCAATTAACTTCAATTCTGCGAATATAATGTTTTGTCTTTATTCTATACAATAAATTATTCATATAATTATAATAAGAACACATATTTGATATCTACATTTTAAATTTTTTTTCTGCTAAAAAGGATAATTGGGAATAGAACCTCTTCTTTCCGAAAGAACGATGACCAGTGCCGATGCAACATTTTAATGCCCTACACAATTTTATTTTTTAATATGCATTTTATATATGTTTTATGATTTTTATCTAATATTATATTTAATAATATAATAAAAATTCACAATAAAACTTCTTAAAATAATACTACAAATTTTTTGTAAAGAATAAAGATAGTTTCACCAAATTAACTTTATTAAAAAATATTAATATGTTTTATCATAAATACATTATTACAATATAATTTTTCATCACAAACTCGCATATTTCTTTTCTTTTTTAGTTTCTACGTAAATATTAGAACAATAACTTATATATATACGATAACAACAATGATAAATGTTTGATGATAATAATGCAAAAGTATTAAAAATGAATAAGAAGAATCAAATTCACTAAAAGTGGAAAAAGCTAAATTGTTTTTCTAAAACATAATTTTAATTTTACTAAAATTTTCTATCAATTGGAGATTTCGAATTCAAAAATTAATAATTATTTATCAATTTATTTAATCTATATTTTTATTAATAAAACTCATAAATAATGCTAATTTTTTTTATTAAGTTTACAAACTTTGTTAACATATAAACGTAGTATAAAAAATGTAACTAAACAAATGCTCTTTGTTCGTGCTCAGTATAACTGCCTAATATTTTACGCAATTTTCTGTTTCCACAACTTGCTTCTTCATTATTCGAAAATGCGACTTCCCGATCCTCTTACGTGGAATCATTTTAGAACGTATCTAAGCTTGCCACCACTTTCTTCAGTTTATTATGTTAATAATTAATTCTGGAATAAGATCTTAACCAAATCATGAGTGATAACGTTTGTGATTGGGGCACGTGGGAAGCAAAAGCTACGCTATAACACGCGTCTGGAAAAGAAATCCCAATAATTAGTACTAATTCTATTTGGCTTCTAAAGATAATTTATTTTATAGCCTTGGAGACTAGAAAACAGAAAATAAAATGAAAATTGACAGTTAGCTTGATACAATGCAACAGGACACAAACACGAAAGAAACCCATGTCTTAACGCATCGCAGCACTACTCCTTGAGATGTTGACACGTGGTCTTTTGTTGCCCCTTGGATTGTTGTTACAGTCAAAGCTCACACCATCTCCACCAACCATATCCGTAAACATCCGTTGCAAGTCCTCCAAGCTGTCTCCCTATTTATCAAAACCGGAACCGGTTCGTTAAATCTAAACCCGAATCATATAATTTTTACTTTAAACCGGAAAATCTTAAACCAATATGTAAATTACAAATCCAGCTCGCAACTAGTAATTGCTGCGCATAACTGTCTCCCATAATCGAGTACCCAATTTATCATATTATAAAACCGGTTTGCGAACAATTAACTTTTCAAATTTATAACAGAATCCACCCGGTCTGAGACAATTCGACCAAACCCGAATCATATATACGAATTTGTATCAACAAAACGAAACCATTTTGTGTATCCGTAAACGTTGTATAAACCAATTATCAGAGTGGTTAAACCGACGAAACATACCTCGTCCTTGACATTGTTCATCATTGAGATCATCTCTTGCATGAAATCGCAGAAGTCCTAATCACAACATTTGGGGCAAATTTAGCAGAGTAAATAAGTCTAGGGTGAAAAATGTAAATTCTGAACTACAGATGAACAATTAATAAATAAAATCAAACATCAAGAAATGCAAAACTCAAAGAGAAGAGTTGAATACGAACATCGTCGTCGTCATCATGGGGATCGTAAAGGCCAGCGTCGTACATTGAGCGCTTATTCTCGTCGTTCAAAACTACATAGTTATTACGTGAGACGGACGTTAAGAAAAGATAACGGACGTTAATAAGATATTTTTTCTGAGGGGAGGGAAAAATGTGAAATTACCAGAATAGGCTTCTTGGATTTGCTGAAACCGACGTTTAGCTTCTCCGGCGACACCAGGATTCCTCGCGTATCTATCCGGATGCCATTTCTTCCACAAAAATGTCAAATAAAACGAAAATTCACCAAAATTCTAAGTTTTTTTTTCTTTTTTGGTTAACAATATAAAAAGACAGAACCTAAAACAATTCGGACATCGAAGTCAGTTGAACATAATCAACATCGATATAATTGTCGAATAAAAAAAAACTATTTTCAGTTTAAATTATGGAGAAAGAGCACTACCATGGCGAGCTTACGGTAAGCAGTGCGGATATCGGAAACGGAGGCATCTTTGCGAATCCCAAGAACGTTGTAGTAGCTAGATCTGACGTTGGATCCTCCACCTTCCATTTTCTGATCTTTCCTCCGTCTCCGATCACCTCTGCGTTTTTGGTGATATATATCTCTCTCTATCAGTTTTTAATTTTACAGCATCGGAAACTAGAAAAAAACAAATCCAACTGAAAATTTAGGTTATGTCTTGTCTTGGAGAAAATATCAGAGAGTTGAGAAGTAATGTTTTTTTTTTTTTTTTTTTTTATGTGGAAGAGGAAGAGAATGAACAAAAAAATATCTTTTGTAGGAAAGAGACGGAAGTTAGAGAAGGAAACTTCGAGAGAGGGTTTGATATTTTTTTAATTCGTTTAAGATATTTTGTCTGACATGTCACGTGTTTATTTGATTATTCTAAGGCCCATGTAAGCCCAATTATGAGATTAGTTTCTCCTTGACACCAAAATGAAATCAACCTACGCGTTACAAAAGCCTTCATATAAGTGGGTTTTTTTTTTCTTTTTTGCTAACCAATGTGATCCGGTTAAACGGACACTATGAGTTCCGAGCCAGATCGCTGGGGTGCAACATACTCTAACTGGCTCTTGGGTCAACGAGCCATGAGATCTGACCAATCCCAGATCCAATTATTCCGTTGGTTTCTGATCGGACATGTAAGCCCACTGGACCAAAGCCTACTGGACCAAAGCCCAGTGTTAACTGGCCAAGAGAAAATATTTTTATTCCTGATGGGATTCGAACCTTGAACCTCTGTGAGTTTACATCCTGAGATCCTGGTCCCCCTACCACCTCATGATTCATTTAAGTGGGTTAATCAGATAATCATGTTAATCTCAAATTCACTTAAGTACGGTTCACTTAACTAAGGAAGAGGAATGCTATGAGTGGAAAGTAGATGGAAAGGTGACTAACACTTACTAAGACTCATATATGATAAGTTGAGAGGGAGTGAGGTGATATGCAGTGGTGGTATAGGGCGATTTGGATAATAAGTGGGATCCCAAAACATTGTTTCTTTATTTGCTTCTTTGCTTTTCACAAGTTTCTAACATGAGATCGATTACTTAACTGGGGGTCTAGGAACTAATTCGGCATGTCTCATTTGTAACTTCGCATCTGAATCGCACAGCAATTTGTTTTTTTTTTTTTATGTAGCTTCACCTTGTTGATTTGGTCTCGCTTAGCCTTCAGATGTAATCTATAGGCGGTCAAATCTTGTAAGAGTTCTATTTTACAGATGCAAAGTCTACCACAGAAGAAGTGTAAAAGCTTACTCACCTTGCTTTGCTGGCAGACCACAATCTACTGAGTTTGGACGGAAAGGAACAACTGGCTTCATTGTAGTTCATTCAGGTCTTCTGAGGTAATCAGTTCTCTTATTGAAAGGAAAATCAAATATCAAATATTAAGCTTTCGTGGAACTCGTTCAGCCACTTCGTCGGAGATGATGCAACTCTGAAATGCAACAACAGCTACCAACCTTTCACCCACCTGAGATGCTCTTCTTTCTCTCTCTTTTTTTTACCCCAGCCGCCGTCGATCTTCTCTGGGTCTCTTCTCCGCCGATTTCCTCTCAAGATCTCTCTCTCCATCAATCTGTCTGATCACGCTCTGTCTCTCTCGCTCTCTTCCCTCCGACATCGCTCTTTCTCTGGCGTCCACCATCGACTTCCAAAAACTATGTTAGTTTTCTTCAACTTTTTATAATATTTTTTTAAGTGAATTAGATTGCAAAATTAGTTTTGTAAATTACATTTTGTGGTTAGATTAATTAGGTTTTATGGATAAAATTATTTAGGTGGTTAGATTGATTAGGTTTTAATTTCTTCATAAAATTTTTATGTTATTTGGTTAGATTGATATAAATCTACTTTGTTCATAGATTGATAAAGTTTAAATTGATGTGGTATATTAGGTTTAGGTTGTGTGTTTAGTTTGTGGTTTTAGAATTTTTGTGGTTTTAGAATTTTTATATTATTTTTACTGGTTATAAAACGTTTTTAAAAATTCTTAAATTTTTAATATTAATTTTTAGATTTATAATTTTTTTGGTTTGGTTAATTTTAAAAATTTATTAGAATTATTTCAACTTTTATTATATTGATACATTTGTTGTTTTTTGTTTTAATTTTCGTAACCGAAGGAGAAAGTGAATGCATTGGAGACGGCAAAAGTAGAAACAGAAGAGCGGTTCGTCATGACACAAGACGAGGTAACCACTATAAATGCAACCCTCGAGACCACAAACGCAGTGCTCAAAAACATAATAAACTTCATGAAAAAGAAGTTCGACGATTGTCCATCTTTTTTATTTCATATCTTTTTTCATGATAATTCTTAGATTTTCTTACAAAAATTCTATAAATTATTTTATGATATAATTTCAATTTTAGTTTTTTTTTTGAAATTTTTATTATTGCAATTTTAATTTTTCTAATTTCAATTTTATAAATATAAATAAAAATTATATTATTATTTTTTAAAATTACAACTCGTTGGAAATTGGTTGGAAAATAATCCATCGGAAATCTGTTGGAAAGATGTTTGTCGGGAATTTATCGGAAATAAATCCATCAAAAATCGGTTGGAAAATTGACCGTCGCAAAGCTGTCGAGAAATATTCTGTTGGGAATCCGTCGGAAAATGGTGCAATACTGGTCTTCGAAATTTTGTCAGAATGTCCTCGCTATGGACTTGCCCGATGATTTTCCGACGACTTTCCCGACGGTAGACAATACATTGGAAACCGACAAATTTCTGACGAATTTTAATTTCCTACAAGCTATTTTTGACAGCTGAAATCCATTAGAAACCTTTCAAAAACGATATTTTCCGACAAATTCCCATGATTTCGGTCGTTTGGAATTGCTTGTTTTCTTGTAGTATGAGGTGATATGCAATTGTGGTATAGGGCGGTTTGGATAAAAAATGGGATCCCAAAACATTGTTTCTTTACTTGTCTCCTCCCCCTCAACAGATTCCCAACATGAGATCGGCTACTTAACAGGCTTCTATGAACTAATTCAACCTGTCTCATTTGTAACTCCGCCCCTGAATCGCACAACAATTTTTTTTTTGAATGTAGCTTCACCTGGTTGATTTGGTCTCGCTTAGCCTTCAGATGTAATCTACAAGCAGTCAGATATTGGGAGAGTTCTATTCTACAGATATAAAGTCTACAACAGAAGAAGTGTAAAAGCTTAGTCACCTTGGTTTTCTGGGAGGCCACAATCTACTGGGTTTGGACGGAAAGGAACAACTAGTTTCATTGTAGTTCATTCAGGTCTTCTGAGGTAATCACTTCTCTTATTGAAATGCAAATCAAAGATCAAATATAAGCTTTCGTGGAACTCGTTCAGCCACCTCGTCGGAGATGATGCAACTCTAACTTGCACCAACAACTACTAACCTTTCACCTACCTAAGATGCTTTTCTTATTAATGGCATTATCGATGAGCAAGACTAATTAGGTGGGTAAATTTCTGATGGTTCAGATCAAGATCTATGTTTATGAGATATTAAGGTTAAAATGTATTGGGTTAGGCCCAAAACAAAACTAATTATAAGGCTTGTATTTCTTTTTTTCTTATCTTGCAATTAAATATAAAAACCACTTCTTTTTTTTTGTAAGAAATGTTTTATATTAAAAATAACAAGTTCTCACACAAAATAATGGTGATGAGATACTACTAATGAGCTTAGGGTAAGCAGCAGATCAAGAATTCAGAAAATATTGGATGTAAGCATTAAAGGGTGTATATGAGAAACCATAGTAGACTAAATCATAATTGGAGAAGTTAAGAAGTGAAGTAATGAGTTGGGATTGGCGTAGATGAAGTCTAGTACAATCTGTATTTATATTATTGTATATGTAGAGATTATAATGGGTATAAATATAGTTGTATAAATGTATGCAATTTTGGATACTTCACATAGTTCGATTTGTTGGTTGGAAATTAAAAAAAAAAAATTGTAGTTAAATGGACACGTTTTATAAAGATTATGAAAAAAAGTTGTAACACGATGAAAACGGCGGCTCAGTGACGGCGGTATATGGTGGAGTCTTAAGAATGAAAGTAGATGACAACTTGATGTGTAAACAAAGATGATGAGAGGTAAAAAATTTCAAGAATGAAGATTATCGCAGTTCTTGAGATGTCCAACATCGACGTGATGGAAGGAGTAGATAACAACTTACAACAAAAACAAAAGATTTTATCAAAAGTTTTTGAATAAACTAGCTAATGCATATCTTATTTCTTACATTACTCAATTTTTTTTATATATAAGAAAAATGTCGACCACTTATCTTCTCTCTTGGAAAGATAAAATTATTGAGTTATTTTAAAGTATAATTTTTTCACACATGAAAAGTTTAAATCTAGGCTCCAGTTTCCTCCAGTTTCTAGGATCATAAATATCTAGAATTTTACTATGTTTTTTTTTTCTTTAAAAATCTGAAGCTATAGATGAAATAGCATAGAGACAGAGATCTACAAACACAATATATAAAACCACCATGATACTTTTTGATGAATGGAAGTTCCAAAATGTTTGATCCCAAAAAAAAACTATTTATTTTAGATTCCAAAAACTCTATATATTTTGAAAGACCAAAACAATATATACTTTGGGACCTTGGATAAAATCATTTTCTAATACATATGAATCACAACTCTACAGACACATCATCATCATATTTGTTATAATTTTCTCCTCACATACACCATTGACAAAGTTGTTCATCATTGCATTTTTTCACTTTTCCCAACACAAAATGATAAATCTACAACCATGCTTGATTATTGAAAAGCCACAAAGCAAACAAATAAAATGATGTATGAAATTAGTAAAGGAAACGTTACAAATCATAGAATTCACCGAGGATGATAGATGTTTTATGCAGATAAATCAAACAAAGAAAAATCAATCACCTATATACATACAATCTAATTATTCAACTCTCATATGCAATTAAATAGCTAAAATTGCAATACATTCAAGTCTTATATACACACAAAACTCTATAACTTAATTCTCGTAAGGTATAACATCAAAATCATATAAACTAGTTCAAACAGTTTAACAACATTTTTGGAGGGCAAATTAACCAAAGATCAGTTCCTAGATAGCCAGTGAAACAATAAAGCAATAACCGTTAAGATAGATGAAGAATATTTAAAGGATAAAACTGCACATCTAACCACTTAAATCAACAATTCATGTTTTCTCTTTGAGAAAAAAAAAACTCAACAAAAAAGTTACTCATACATGATTAAATTAAAAATCATAATAAGATCAGAAGAGAATTGCATTAATTAAATAAATAAAAGTATGATGGCACATAAATTTCTTTGTAAGTTACAAAGAGGATGAAGTCTTTCTCATTAAATTAAGAACGACAATAACATGTAAATTGAGTAAAGTATGAGAATGTATCATGTAAAAACATTATAATTAAGTAATTTTATAGGTCATATGATTTTTTTTTAGGTTGGTAAAGGCTTTTTTCTTTTTTTGAAATCGGAAAATATGATGTTTTTAATAGGTTGGTCTTGGTGACTAATGTTTATGGACCATGTTGTGTCGAGGTTGTAGGTCTTGTGCTGGGGTCATGAAGTTTGGAGGCATGGGGTGCCATTGTCGTGGGTTTGAGGCCACATATAAGTGATGATTTCCATGTTTTCTCCCCATATGACAAAAACTCTTATCCTATACCTACCTGATATTCGTCCGATTCTAGACATCCCACATAGCTAACACATAAATTATAAGTATGAGACATCTAACAATTTCTACCCAAACAATATTATTTTTTCTTACCATATAATCAATATATTACTTATTTCTACTATTATATACAAATTTACAAATTATAACATAAAATAATACTATAGTACAATGTCATATATCGCATAAAATACATAAAAATATAATGCTTTACAAATAAAAAAAAATAATGTTTTACAAATTCAATATTGCAGTTTGCAAATATCACATATTGATTTTTCTATACATTTTTAAAAAATTAACTATATGCATTTTTGATTATTTATTATTGTTTTATATAAAGCTTAAAAATATATAATTATTTGGACGATATTATTTCTAATAAATAAAAAATTAAATTATTTGGTACTTATTTTAAATAAGTTTATATATGCCCCGTATAAAAATTTATTTTTTGTAAACAATATAAGGATCTAGAACGATTCAGATAACCAAACCAAATGTATAAAACCTACATGAACAATAAATGACGGATGAATATGAAAACTATATGCCAGCTTATTCGCTCTTGTGTTGTTGGCGTGTGGAATAAATGAAATAGTGAATGTATTGAAATACTCTTTGCATTTTTAAAACTCTTTTAACAGAATTGAGAAAGCAGACAATTCCATTGGTGCATACACTATCTTAGCTAGTTCTGAACAATTGGTTATGAAAGTTACTTCCAGCTGCTGATACACGATCATGCATTCCATTGCTCAAATAATCACTTATTCAGCATGCAATGGTGACATGCTATGTCCTATGTTCCTAGCTGCCATCCCTAAACTGTCTACTCCCTCTTGTCTGATGATCTATTCTTATCCAGAGAACTAATCAATATCTTTCCATGAGCCATCTATATGACACCATCATCCTTCTTGGACCAAGATAAGTGCCCTTACATCATCCACATGTAAATGGATTTGGAGTGGACCCAAATCCCAAATACTTGAGTTTCTTTCCAACAACAATTCTTCTTCTTCAAGGTTAAGAATCTCTCATGAGTCCCAATCAATATTACCATATATTTTTATCATTCATAATCTTTTAGAGATAACATAATATTTACGGGAATTTTCGATTTAAATTATCTGGAGGAAGTCTCCAAAATAGATAGTCTACATTATAGAACACCGATGATATAAGAAATACTCCCGAGTTAGATGGGTTTTGTAATATATCCCATGTTTGTATAGTCGGAGGGCACTTAGAGTACCTCCATTGAGGGGTTCTCACAAGAGTCTCACATTATTAAAATAAAAGAAAATTTATAGAAAATGAAGAAAGAGAGAAAGAAGAGGCTCTCAAATGAGAAATTTTAAGAATGAAAATTTATAGAAAATGAAGAGAGAGAGAAAGAAGAGGTTATCAAATGAGAACTTTTAAGAAAATCATGAGAAGCCGAAAAAATACTTGTCACTTCTTTATTAGTTTAATTCTTATTTCAAAAATAAAATTTAATTATATATTTAAATTATATTAAAATACTACCTTTTTTTAGAACTTTAGAGAGTTTCTCATGGATGGAGATGCTCTTAAAGAATACATAATTAATTGATTAATCATATGCCTCAAATTGGGTACATTGTATATCAAAATTAATCTCTCTTGGCCTTTGGTTTTTAGTTACCGATAAAGAACCTGAATAACTTACCAAAGAAAGTGTTTAATATTCGGTGGACATTTTAGTTTTCATGTAAAAACATGTAAATATTTGATATTTGGCCCCATCATAGGACTACTTCTATCATTGTATATGCTTGTTTAACACTATAATCTGATTTTACCGTATATTTTCTAGATTTTGTAAAATGTCATTCATATGTATTTGATTTTAAAGAATATTTAATTGGCTTACTTCAAATAATTGTTGCGTCCTTTTACTCAATAATTGCATGAATTAGTTGAGTATTTCATGACCTTGTCCATTGTTCAATCATATGATTTACTTCAAAAAAATGGTAATAATTATATTCTTTACAAGTTGTTGACTTCAACTAAAAAATTGGAATATAGATATCTTTCCATATTGAAATAGATTATTTTCCCCCACTATTTTTGTTAGTCATTTGTTAATCAATATCGCTGCAAAATAATATTCCTCTAAATATAAGATAAAGAGTAATTTTTTTTATGTTCAACTGAAAAATAAAATCTAATTGGGTTCAAAAAATCTCTATTACAAAATATCAATTTTTGAATATAACATCAATCTTTCTAATTATTTTGCTAACAAAACTGTGTTAAATCTTCCAATGAACAGAAATCAAATCCACTATTTTCCTTATCTTTATCTTGACATACTTTCAAAACGGGTTTTGACCACAAGCTGATCAAGCTTGTGCTTGGGGCCGAAGCTTTATCAATTTATTAGAGACTAAATTTTCAATAATTTTAATTTGATCAATTGGTCAAATTTTATAAAAATATTAAATATATTAAATAATAACTCAAGGTCGAGAGTAATCATATTCTACTTTTTTATTTTATTTTCCTTTTAGATATAGATCTAGTGTTTATTTTAATGCAATGATACGATAAGACACATACGTTCTCTAAGGGAACTTTCATTTTTTATACTTATCATTTTTCGTTTCATATACATAGTTTCGAAGGCCCAAAAAAATATTCCGCTTCTAATCGAGTAAATCTCAGGACCCATTCTGCATGCTATAGTTGTCGCTAGAGTTATGCCAAAACCTAGCAATCCACCAAAGTTCTAATAACACCACTGATCACAAAAGAGGCATTAAAAAAATATATCAGAGCCGCTGAATAAAAAAAAGAGCTAATTTGCTGAATAACCATATTGGGTATAAAAATAAAGAATATAACCATAGTGTTTGAAAAATAAAATTTATAACCATAACCCACTGTGCAACGTCGAAACTGACCTCTTCATTTAGGCGGAAAATTAGAAAGAGATATTTGGCTGACGTCATACACATTACATATAGTAATCTGATGGGTAAAAGATCACTTATAATTCTTATTCTATTTTTCCAAGTAAATAGTACATGATGATGTAGTACAAGTTTTCTATGTACTAAAATAGTCTTTGGTGGTGTTACGAAGAATAAGTGGTGGATTTGATTCAGTATATTATTGCATTCTTGATGGTTTTTAATTTAGATAATCGGTTGATCATGCATAGTTATCTCATATATGGAATAGTATGCAAATTTTTATTTATAATGAAATGTTGTAATCAGCGAAAGAATTAAATATATAGTGTATTATTTATACTATATGATTTTCAACCTTATATGTTTTCCATTGAAGAAATGAATAGTATGATCATTCAAAAACATAGTATTCTATTTAGTCACACATAGTACATAATATCATCATATACTCTTTCACATAATCTTTAATAATCCAACTTTAAATACAAAATACTAAACTCTAAATAAAAAGTATAGTCTTAAATATAGAATAATTTTACATTTTATAAATGAACTACAAAAATAATACAAAGAATTCAGCATTATATATAGAAAAATATATATAGAATAGAATGTATGTGTTTAGTATAGAAGTAAAACATTTATACACTAAAGTTTATTTATTGATTTTATAAATTTTTTTTTTGTTTTCAAAATTTTAAATTCTGGTATATGCAGAAAAAAACTTTGCTTTTTTTCAATTGGAAACCAAGTTTGAATCAATTTTTTTTAAAAATACAGATCAAGCAAGATGTGATGGGGTGAAAAAATAGTTTTAAAAAAAGAAAAGAAATAGAAAAAAAAAAGAGATCGAAGATAGTATGATATGTGAGGTAAGGGTATATTAGTATATATTGTATTTTATACACACTATATTCTAACCAAGTAGATGATATGGTTATTTAGTGAATCATAATATTTTTTATGGTTATAGATTCAAATAACTTTTAAAAAAATAACTTATTAGTAGATCGGATGGTCCAGGTTGGCTTCAATGACATCATCAAACCATTACGTTGCCTTCCACTCATAACACGCCACGTCATCTTGCCAGCTCGAACATCGGCTCCAGAGATCTGTTTCCAAATTTTCTTATTTTTTCTGGGCATATTTAGGAATCGATACGAAGATCAAAACTTTTTTCTTTTTCTCGGGTCTTAAGAGATCAGCGAGGAGAGAAGAAGGAGATCATGTTTTTGTTCGATTGGTTCTACGGAATCTTAGCGTCGTTAGGGTTATGGCAGAAAGAGGCTAAGATCTTGTTTCTCGGGCTCGACAATGCCGGCAAAACCACGCTACTTCACATGCTCAAAGACGAGGTTTGTTTGTCTTTTTCTCGATTGAATGTTCGTCTGATGAGACTATTGTATCTCCATTTGAGTAGGCCTCGTGTCTACTTTTGTAGCTGATTTTTGCATCTTATTAAGGGGAATTATCGCTAGTTTATGGATCGAATTTAAGGAAAACAATTTGTATTGGTTAGTTTTTGTGTTTGTGGAATTGGAGATTGAAAGTTAAAACCAATCTGAGATTTTGTGTTGTGTGATTGGTAATGACAGAGATTGGTTCAGCACCAGCCGACACAACATCCAACGTCTGAGGAACTTAGCATTGGCAAAATCAAGTTCAAGGCTTTTGATTTGGGAGGCCATCAGATTGCTCGAAGAGTTTGGAAAGATTACTATGCCAAGGTACATTCTCTTGAAAGCCGTACATGTGTTGTTTGGACAGATTCATTACTGTTTTTTGTTCTTAGCTATCTCAAACTCTCAAATTCTCTACCTTTAAATGATTGTAGTTGGCATTCTACTAAAAGCTTAGATGGAAGTTTCTTTATCAAACCACAATCTAATTAGTTACATTTATTTGCTTCAAGATGTTTTCAATCATATGATCAGATCTAGTAGAAACTGCAAATATCAACCATTCCTTAGTTTTAACCAGTTAGGGATGCTATGGTTTGGACCTTTTGGCATAAAGATTATGTTGGGGACGTACTTCTTGGTAGTTTTATTTCTCTTGTTGCATTAGAATGCAAGTAGCATTAGAGTGCAACGACATTAAGTCAGTATATATCGTACCAGAGTTGTTTAAGATAATTCTCATATCAGTGATATAACCATGGCTATGAGTTGTGTAGATCATACTAGAAGGATATTTGCGTGGATTAGCATATTAGAAACATGGTAATCTCTTTGCTGATAGAAACATTTTTGCTTTGTATAAAGGTTGATGCTGTTGTGTACCTCGTGGATGCTTATGACAAGGAGAGATTTACAGAGTCGAAAAAAGAGCTAGATGCTCTTCTGTCGGATGAAGCCCTTGCAACTGTCCCGTTTCTGATCCTCGGGAACAAGATTGATATCCCTTACGCAGCCTCAGAAGACGAGCTTAGGTATCACTTGGGTCTCACCAACTTCACCACCGGTAAGGGCAAAGTCACGTCAGCTGGAGGAGATTCTGGTATTCGCCCCCTCGAGGTCTTCATGTGTAGCATCGTCCGCAAAATGGGCTACGGCGAGGGATTCAAATGGCTCTCTCAATACATCAACTAAAAGACATCATCATGTCTGTCTTTTTCATATAATCAAACCAAACCCAAGAACATTGCCCGTACAATGTCTTTTCTTGAGCTACAAGATTTGTGAATGATGAAATTCTTTTCACTTGTTTCGTTTTTGTAGTTTTCTGTTTCTTTAATATAAGTTTGGTGACTTGCATTTTCCAAACTTGCTCAGTGTCACGGTCCACATTTTTGTCAACAGCTTGTGTTTTGATTGAAACATTATTCCCAAGTTAGACCACCAACCTTTTTTTTATGTACTATTTATTTATATATTGTGTGCACTACTCAACCTAAATCAGATCGATTCAAACTATCAAAATCTCTCTATGTTCGTCATGGATGTTCCAAAAGTGTCAAGACTTTGGTTAATCTTTGCAGTGTTGCTCTTTGATACTCAGAGACATTCAGGTGCATTTTAGTTTTTCAAAGTCGTATATTCTTCTAGTTTACTTCCGAACTTTAATTTGGTCTTTCTTTCTTTGTGATTGTTCATGTAGTCAATGCGCAGGCTGGTGGTGTAATCGGAGGCGCAGGAATTTTGGTTCAGAGAGCTGCCTTTTGTTTCAACAATAACCTCGTAAGTATGATTAATCGGCAAAACCCACAAGAAAAAGAAGAAACTTTCTTAACAATACTTGTTACTTCTCTTCATATATGCAGCTCTACAGAGGGTGTAATGAGGCGTTCAGACTAAACCAAGGAGGTGAATTCAAGGTCCCACCTGAGGAAACAGACAAGTTCTGCAATGGCCCTTGTGCTGCTGAGACAGAACTCGTGCTTGAATGCATTAACAGCGTCATGTCTGATTTCGTGTTCTACAATCGGGCTACACCGAGAGATATCAGAAACACCCTCCGTGGTGGCTGCAGCAACTCCTTCACACGAGGTTTTAACTCTTTAACACCTAACTTTACATCCTTACACATAAACACAGAAACATGAACTTGTTTTGTGCTTGGATGTACACAGGGAACTTCAATGTTGGAAATTATGCTCAAGGACTCTTTTTCGGCAAGGCTGAGAAGAAGCTGCCTGGTTTTTTCATTGGACTAGTTCTCTGTTTGGCGCTGTTGATTCTGTGAAGACTACAAGAGCATGTATGTAAATGAGATCCAGTTAGGTAAGTGAGGCCATCGAAACCTAACTGGCTCATACTTGACTCATCCCAATTTCTATAACCTATCATTATTTATTACTCTGAAACAAAGAGAATACTTTTTTTCTACGGGAAGCTTTGGTGTCACGGTCTCAATCCTACGATTAAATTTGTACCTTTTTCATGTTAGAGTTTGAACAAATATTTACACTTTCTCGTTTGTTTCAATTGTCTGATGGCTTGTTAAATGTTGAAGCTGAGGTTTGTGTTGAATGGCACTTAGGCTTCTTCTTTGACTTCTTCGGGTTATCCATGTGAGATACCTGCACAAATATTTGCTAACTTTAGATTCATCCTTTACACACCAAAGGCCATTTACATCACATATTACCCACTATTAAAGTTATCTTCAAAGTCTTTGTGATTCAGTGCTTATATTACCACTTGAAAGATAAGGGCAATTTAAGATAGCACTTACGATGTGAGATTTCCACTGGACTGTCTCCAAATTACTGTCATGTTGAGGATGCTCGCGAACATGTCGGAAAATGTGAATCAGCACTGCAGCATCGAGTGCAGCATACTCTAGCTGCACAGTTCAGTTATTATCAGGTTCAACAACTATCTTTAAGGGCAGTCTCTAATTGTATAAACGATTGTGGTTACTCGTAATCTAGACAAGGAAAATATGAAGAAACATTCTCCAGCAGTTTTTTCTCGGGTCAGTCAGGTTCTAGCTCAACAGATGATGAAAAAGATTATAAACCTGATTCTGTGTCAAAGGCCTTTGTTCCCAATCGCTATTGCGTCTTGTTTTGTTCAGACCCACTCCCAATATTTTCTGATACAGAACAAAGAGATTAAATTGACTAACAAACGTTTTCAAAATGATTTTATGAATTACGATCCAGAAAAGCTCACCTTCGTTAGTCCTGATAAACCACCACATGGTTCTTTGAAAACATTTTGAATGTCTAGCAACATGTCATAGCGCTTAAAACACTTCAAATCTCCATACGAAAGCGCCAATTGCTTGATGTCACATTGAAAATTGTAACCTGAGATGATGCTCAGTCAGAGAGAAGCTTAATAAGCTAAGCAAAAGTAAAAGAGGATACATGTCTCATATATACCGAGCTTTAATGTACTAGACGATTGCAAAATCAGACTAAGGCAGCTGTCCAAAACATCAGAGGCGTGATTGTAAAGCTTTATCAAGTCTAATATAAAAATCTTGCTGTCGGATCCAATTTGCATGATTGAGACCTGAAAACAAGACAGGCACAACAATATTTAAGTATATTACAACATGTTAGGAAAGGGAAGAAACTAAGAGTAATTAATTACCTTGTTCGGTTTACTACCTTTCGTATAATTGGGTTTCCATTCACAGTCAAGACCCACCACTCTACATCCTTGAAGAAAAGAAGTTGCTTTTCTTAACCCATTTACTTCATCAACCCAAACTACATCTTCCACAGCTAGATCGTTGAGATGCAGAAAGCATTTGTCAACAGAACCAGGCTCAGCCTCTGAGCAATATAAAGAATATACCATTGTAAGCATCTTGTCGTTTAAAATTCACGATGTGAAGTTCCATACAACAATATATATACCTTGTGCTTTTGGCAGACCTTCAAGTGAATATCGTTCACACAGTTCATCAACTTTCTCATAGTACCCAGCTTCCATTGCCAAGTACACCTTAAAACTCAAAAGAACTTCAACACTTTTGGCAAAAGATACAGAGCAAACAACCACATCGACTTACAAAACAACTTATGAGAATGACAAATTTCTTTTGATTACATGTACAACAAGTTATTACCAAATACTCGAGCAGCTGTCTGTCACCTTTTGCCTTTGTTTCAGCAACATCCCAGCATGCTTTTTCTGCTAGATCCTTCAGTGCACTGCGCATCGATTCGAAGAAAATTCAATGTGTATAAGTATTCAAGAAAGGTAAAAAGATAAAGCTGTAAAGTGTTTACAAAGGAGAAGCAAAAGCGCCGACCTTTCTTTACACTTGTAACACAAATCAGGAAAATCTTGCTGGAGATTGTTCTTCTTCATGACATTATAAGCCTGCTTCAGCATATTCCTTGAGCCATATTCTTGGACAAGAATGCACAAACTAGGCCTTCCCATGAAAGTAGCCCATTTCTCTGCAGCTTGGAAGTCTTTATCCTCAACCATTTGTTGAAGAAAGGTTTCTCCAGGGAAGCTTAAAGAGAAATGTTCTAAAAGAGACACAGCCGTCATGAAAGACTTCGATTTGATCAAGTCAGAAATGTATTCTTCCAGAAAGGCACTTCCTCCACAAGCAGATCCTTCAGAAGCAGACAAGGCTTCATCAATGTTTGTTAACCCAACATCAAACACTTTAAGTGTATTCACCATTACTTTCGCATCATAAGCTACAGATCCTCCCACAATAGCAAGAAAAAGCCGAGCAGCTAGTCTTCTCGCGGAAGAAACATCTTCTTGACTCGCTGGTGCAGACGCTGTTTTGAAGTAGCGGCGAAGAGATGATATTACCAAGTGACTAAAGCCTTCGCCGTATATTCCAAACACAGGGAGCACATTTAAGCACTGAACAATGAAAGTAGCAGGTCCTGGCTGTGGTTTATTAGCCAGAACTTGATGAACTCGATGCTGCAACGCTTGGAACTTCTTCGTTGCCTTGCAGCTTCCTGAAATTTACTGACTTTAATCAACCCAGAAACACAAATGCACACAACTTTGTAAAGCTTAGGACTTTACCATGAATATAGCATTCTTTGAGAAGATACAAGAACACAAGCGGAGAAACATAGGTTAAATCTGAAAACGCATGTAAACACAGTGTTCCTGCTGATTCAAGACCATCAGCTTCTTCTTCAAGATCCAAACCCATTTAAGATGAATGCAAAAGAAAATTTGAAACCTAATGCTCGTACAAAGATAAAATGTGTCAAAGCAAGAAAATGGAGGAAGAATCAAGAAGTTCGATGTAAATCTATGTGAATAAAAAAACGAAATTGTGCTTCCAATGAAGCAGTAGATAGCTTGAACAGTACCAAACTTTCCGGGAAATTTCAATCGGTTTCTCACCGGGAATTTTGATAACCGGAGAGACGTACCGGTTTAAGGAAGGGGGGAGAAATGTTGTACTGTAGGAAAGAGAAGACTGCGTTCCGTTAATCTGAGGGTGTTTTAGTCTTTTCCAATGTTTAGGGCATTCTTATGGAATATGATTAGAATAAATAAAGACATTTGCAAATGATAAGTCTCTTTAATTTCTCCGCTGCTTCGGCTTCCGCCTTCTTCATCTTCTTCGTTATCCACTCTTCTCTTTCTCTTTTCATTATTTGCTATGATAAATCTCTTTAATTTCTCCGCCTCCGCCTCCTTCACTTTCTTCGTTATCCACTTTTCTCTTTCTCTTTTCATTCTTCGTTTCCATCAAATTTATCCTGCAAAATCTTCAAAATTGTCTTTTTGTATTTAAAAGTTATTCCATCAAATTGAAAATTTCAGGTACGTATCAAACCTTTAGGTTGTTGTTTTGAGATACTTTTTTTTGTTGTAAATTTCATGTTTTAATATTACACTGGATAATATTTGAAAGAAACAAGATGCACATAGTTGATGAAGTCTCTCACACACATTATATTTATGTTGGTGGAAGTGATCCAAGTCTTGTTGATAATAAAGCATTTGTCAAAACTCTTAGCTGAAATTTTGTATCTATAAAAAAAGATTCACATAATTGATGAAATCTCTAGCACACACCATGTTCATGTTGGTGGAAGTAATCTAAATCTTGTTGATAATAAGTCTTTATAAAAAAAACAAATAATAAAAAATAGTAAAGAGATTTGTATTCATAATGTTTATAGATTTGTCAAGTTTCATGTTTTAAGCTACACAAAGGAAAACACATTTTCAATGATTGAAAAAATAAATTTCTTTTAATGAAATCTCTAATATTCAACATATTCTTATTTGTGGAAGTAGTATTACTTTTCATCTACGTCTTATTAACGATGAAGTATTTATTAAAACTTTTAATCAGACCTTTTAATTTACAGTTTTATTAAAAAAAAATTTAACGGTTTATTAAAAATCTTTAATAAGAGAGTTATAGTGCTTCCGATCCTCATGCTGTTGGTAATAATAATAATGTACTTATCAAAACTCTTAAATCTGTAGTTTGGATATATTAGTATAAATGATATATATTTTTATTAATTATTTTCATGTTTTATATTGTAGAGATTAACCAACATATTTACAATAATTGCAAAATATTGATGATGTCTCTAGTACACAATATGTTTATGTTGGTGATACCAATCCTGCTTGTTCTTCTAATCCAATTCTAGTTGGCAATAAGGTACTTATCAATATTTTTATCAGAAGTTTTTTAGTTACACTATGATTCTACAAAGAATTGAAAGGAAAGTAAAACATCAATTTGATTTGGTTGTTTTAGTAACATTCAATATAATTTAACAACAAATTAAAATAAAAAACAAAGCGTTAGACTAAAGTATTTTCGTAGATCTTATAGAACCGAACAACTATTTAGGGCACAATTTAACACAAATCTTGAAATTAAACATAAGAATAATATCAATCCACTGTCATGACATCAACAACTTTGTCTAACAGCCTAGAATTCTAAACTGTCGCTAATATCTAAAAACGCAGACAAACAATATTGATCATGTTTGATATGTTCAATTTATCAACTCATGAATACCACTGAAATCCTTAATCTAACTAGATAATCTACTCATACATAGGGAATTGAAACACATCAATAGATGAAAAGGGATCCATGGAATAGAAATCAGAAATAGCAAGGGTTCAAAATTCTTCTCAAGTGTAGCAGAGATTCTTCTTTCAAATCTTACAAGTATAAAACTCTAAAAAAACTCAATGGAAATGTGTCTAGATCTCCAAAACTCAGAAGTGTTCAGTGATAATGTTTCAGAGGACGGCTCACACCTTTTTCTCCCATTCTCACGTCGCAAACCTAGGCAAGTTGGGTTCCATATTTGCCTTCGGCGAATGGAGCGAGTGCTCCAAAAGTAGAGCAGGTGCTCCAAAAGTAGAGCAGGTGCTCCATCGAGTGCTTTATATACAACTTAGGCTCTTTTCCGGCTTCCTGTTGCTCCAATTTGACTTCTCTTTGCTTCAGAGACTTAAATTCCTCATATCTTTGTTTATAGCTTCTTAGTAATCTGAAATGACTCGATAAAGACAAAAAAAACTCGATAAAGACTAGAAAACAATGGTTATAATGAGTCAAAATCGCCTCATATCAACTCTTCTGGATTTAGACATTTGTTGGTCTTCAAACAAACTCAAGTTTAAGCCACAAAAGAGGGGTTTGAAAACGTGGGAACTCTCAAAATCTCAGCAACCGTAATTCAACCACAATTTGCAGACCACATTATTTAGAATAAGAGTAGCACATCCTTATCAAAACCAACCAACATATTCTCAAACCTTATTCCATACTTGTATTCACAAACCCACAAAGCTCACCATGCAGACAATAATTTTTTTTACATTCAATTAAGGGGTGGCGTGAACTTCTCATTAAATGCACTACCTAGGAGAGATAATGCTAAAAAATTAAGAGGTCAATTTAGTGGTGGAGTTCATAGTGCTTAGGGATTACCGGAGTTTTGTAAACGATGCATCATATTGCATAAAATAACAAGAGAGAAATGACTCATTGAGGTTCCACAACCTCTAATCACTCTTCTTCTTTTGAGAGTTTAAATCCTCAAATCTATGTTCTTTTCCATTTGTGTTTTGACATATGCTGAGGGACACATCTTTGAGTTATTAACTCCCCACCTCTTATCATTAATTTTTTTTAAAATGAAAATGAGAATATCTACATGATGTGTATCTTAAGCATGAAAAAATTTGAACTGTTGATCCACATACCCCAGCAGGTCGTGTGGTTGACTTTCTTCTTCATTAGATCGATTGGAGCACCTTATCGGAGTAGGTGCTCCGGATCACATTCTGCTGCTTGGAGCGGGTGCTCTTATTTGGAGTAGGTTCTCCTTGAACTTTCTCTCAACTTCTAACGGCTTCTTCAGCAAGAGTGAGTTATTGGTTGTGTCAATCTTTTTCTCTCCAATCCTTTTGAATATATCTGCACATATGAAAATGAAAAACAAGAGTGCAAGTGGTCTTAAGGGAGATTAGACTCAAGGTGGGTAGTAGCCAAATATGAGCTAATTATTCAGGATCAACAAGAGTGATAAAAGTGTAATAAGTTCTGAATATAAATTTGTTCCCCTAATCTAATGTCCATAACAAGAAGATTTTAAGTCCAAATTACATCCAAATAAAGTAGATTTTATGTCTTTTCGATGAAACTTTAATGGAGTGAGATGTTCTGGAAAAAGAGTGATCCGAATGTGGTGATGCAGCTTGTTCGTGTACTCAAAATTCTGCAGTAATGGTCACTAGAGAGATAGTTAAAATCACATAAACGGTATAAGATCATAATAGATTAAGGTCATAATTCTCAACCAAGTTCTTAACTCAATAAAACTGACTCGAAAAAAAGAAAATCAAAGAAAATAAACGGAATCAGTAGCAACAAACTCCCTCCCTCACACTTAGTTGACATTGTATCCAGGTGAAAATAAATATGAAGTCGGGTCACAAAGAAAAACAAATAACAGCGGAATAATAAAATGGTGATAGAGGAGTATTACTAGAGATCATCGGGCGGTATCATCAGGGATCTCACTCGCGTCCTGGGTGCTTCCTGCTCTGGGAAGGCCTATTCGATGGTCCTGGAGACCGCTCAGTGTAGACGTCTCTCGCCGCCGTGGTGTGGCAACAACCTCAAGATAGTGTCTGCATGATGCACTGCAGGAGGCTGTTGTTCTTTCGCTGAAAAGCGATCATCAACCGCCTAATACTCAGTTGTATTAAGCTCATCAGAGATAGGGGAGATCGAACTCACCCTGAGTGGCGGTGGATGTAATAGGGCAGTGCCAAGGTGGGGGCAGTGGGCATCTCCTCATCCTCCAAGTGAGGTGGTGGAGCTCGGGATCAGCTGCCACATAAGTACATGGGAGTGCGGAAAAGAGGACCTGCACATAGGAAATCCGGTGGCGGTAGAAATCGGAGATCATACTCGGTGTTAAGTCGAGTAAGCGCTGGGTGAGGGAGCTTGCATAACAGGGAAACACTACTCACCTTTGAAATGGTAGGTGTCTACGTTTCAAAAAATCTTGAAGCTGATCAGGTGAGCAGTGTCCATCTTCTCGAGCTGAGAGACACAAGAGGCGGAACAGAGGTCTACCTTGCAGAAGTTGAAGAGAGTGGTGAGCACACTCCCTCGTCCAGCGTTTACTCGGCTAAACACTGAAGCCGACCTCCGGTTTCTTCCGCCAGCGGAGCTCTTATGTGCAGCTTCCATTGGCTGCACTCCCGCTCATATACGTGAAAGTTATTCTCGAGTTTCACAACCTCACCTGGAGGACGAGGAGATGCATGGCGCCACCCCTTTGACACTGCCCTCCTACAGCACCACCACTTTGGGTGATTTCGATATTTCTCCTATCTCTGATGAGCCTGATATAGTTGAGTACATGCGTTGATTAATCGCATCTTAGCGGAAGAACAATAGCCTCATACAGTGCATCATGCACACACTGTCTCGAGGCTGCTGCCATACCACAGCAGCAAGGGACGTCCACACCATGCAGACTCCGGGGCCATCGGAGAGACCTTCCTGATGCAGGAAGCGCACATGACGCTATGGGTCTGAGAGCCCCGATGACCCCACCGCCCGCTGATCACTAGTACCACCCTCTACCACCATTGTACTATCCGCTTTTATTTGTTTTTCTTTGTTACCTGGCCTTTTATTTATTTTCACACTGGGAACGGTGTGAAGTAAGTCTGGGGGAGGATATTTGTTTCTACTGATTCCGTTTGTTTTCTTCGATTTTTTTTTTGTTTTGAGTCAGTTTGTTTTTTGTGATTTTGACTATCTCTCTAGTGATCATTTCTGCAGAATTTTGAGTGCACGGACTAGGTGGACCACCTCATTCAGACCTCTCCCTTTCCAGAACATCACATCTTATTGAGGTTTCATTAGAAAGATGTGAACTCTATTTTATATGGATTTAATTTGAACTGAACTTATTTTTGTTATGACAATAGATTAGGGAACAAAATGATATTCAAGACTTCTTATCATTTTACCACTCTTACTGATCTTTAATAGTTAGCTTATATTTAGCTAGTATCCACCTTGAACATAATCTCCTTTTAGACCACTTGCATTCTCGTTTTTCAGTTTCATATGTGTAGATATGTGCAAAAGGATCGGAGAGAAACCTCTAACTCACTCTTAATTGTTGAAGATGTTATTAGAAGTTGAGAAAAAATTCCAAGAGCACCTGCTCCAAATAAGAGAACCCGCTCTGATCCGGAGCACCTACTCCAATAGGGGGCTCTAATTAATCCAATGTAGAAGGAAGTGATACAATCATGGACCAGGACGGACCCGCGGACGATGAGCTGGAACATAATCACGACCAACGGTCGGAAGCTGAGGAAACCAAGACGGAGGTCGTCCGAGGAGACCCTATGATCGACCGCAGGACGAGGCCTAACGACCGTAGGATGAGGCCCAACGACCGCATGACAAGGCCTAACGACCGTAGGACGAGGCCTAACGACCGTAGGACGAGGCCCAACGACCGGAATTGTTTCGTATCGATCCAACACGACCGGGAAGCGAAGTAAGGATGGAAACTCGACCGGAAGTGACAATCCCTCGTCCCAGCCGTGAAGGACTTCGACCAAGAGGGCATTCTGAAGCTTTGGGTCGAGACCATATTGCCTTGGAAATGGTCGAGAGTCGTCCTTTCTCGACCAGGTAGTGGACCTACCGTGTGGATCACTCACCTGAGTGCAGGCTGATCAGCTCAGGACAAACTTGGAGATCATCCTTCTTAATCTCTCTTTCAACCGAGAGCCTTCGACCATGACAGCTTTCACGACCGTGATCCAGGTCGTTGGACACGACCACGGCCGTGTGACCGAGGAGGTCACTTTGAACAAATTTAATTAATGCTTTGCTAGAGTCCATACTTAGTTTTATGTACCACAATCAAGTTTCTTTGACTTGATTTTATATTTATTTGTACTCGGTATGATTTTATAACAACCTTTGATCATTTTTCTATTAAAGTTTCATTTTCAAGAGTTTACATTCTCTCTTTTGTTCTTCGTGAGCAATCCATTGTTTGGTGTGTCACCTCCACTCAACACCCCTTGATCTAGCGTTTTGGTGAGTCATATCCAAGGTTGACCAAATCAATCCACCCAGTTCCATGAAGTGTTCAGCCACTTCTTGGTTCATATCCAATATTAAAAATATCATTATTCAAGTGTCAGTCTTGGGAAAATTTGTATCAAGTGGTATCAGAACACACTTGAAAGGGTATTATCATCTTCTCATCTTATCATCATCTATAAATTCTGAAACATTTCTCTCTATCTATCTAGAATCCGGGCCACTATCTTACCCCTGTTAACGTATTGATATTTTATATTAAAAAAAGGAGTAATATTATTAACCGAGGAGAAAACCGGTTAGGGTGGCTGAAGAGAAATCCAGTTGGTTGAGGAGAAAACCAGCCTGGAGGTGGTTAAGTCTGATTCCAAAAAAAAAAAAAAAAAAAAAAACTCTTAACCTTCTATCTTTTCTTTGGGTGAATTGGATAGTGAAACATTGGATTTGATCGAATTTCTTACCTAGAACATCGGAGTGAAGTTTTGTGGAGTGAAACACTTGTGAGAAAAACCAAGTTTGTGAGAGAGTTGTTATCTTCTAACTTGTTTGCTAAGTAAGTTCCAGGGTAAGCATGGAAGAACAAGAAGGAGTTGGTGATGGTTTATCTAACATTCAAATGAGGGCACTAACTAGTGAGCTTAAACGTTTTATGACCACATGTATGGAAGATTTGCATGAACGGCTTGATAGGATCCAACTGGATCAACAAACTAGGCAGGTAGCCGCGCCTAGAAGAAGAACCAAAACTAAGACCAGGACGGATCAAGAGGATGATGGTGGATCTTCTTCTGAACACAGCCAAAGGAGACCCGCTAGGAGACAACCAATACGTGGAAGAGAAGCTAATAACCCTTTTGCTAGAGAGGCCAGACGTTCGGACGACAGCCTTGGTGGATTGAAGCTCAAAATTCCTTCATTCCATGGCAAGAATGATTCGGATGCCTTTCTTGAGTGGGAAAGGAAGATTAAACTTGTTTTTGATTGTCAAAACTTCTCAGACCGTAAAAAGGTAAGTCTAGCTGCCACTGAATTTTATGGTTATGCACTAAACTGGTGGGACCAACTTGTGACAAACAGGAGGAGGCAAGGAGACTAGCCATTGGCGGATTGGGATGAGCTTCTCACCCTCATGAGGAAGCGATTTGTGCCCAGTCATTACTTGAGATAAATTCATCAGAAGCTAAGACGTCTAACGCAAGGAACAAAGTGTGTTGATGATTATTTTCAGGAAATGGAGATCTTGATGCTGAAAGCCGATGTTGATGAGGATCCTGAAGTTACTATGGTGTGATTCCTCAGTGGACTCAACCGTGAGATCTAAGATCGTATGGAGTTGCAAGAGTATGACAGTTGGGCTGAAATGTTGCAAAAGGTCATTCTGGTGGAACAACAAGTCAAGAGAAAGAGCTTCACGTGGCCCTCCTACCAATCCTTTTCAGAAACCAATCAACAAGACAAGGGTAAGACTCCTTTCCGAATGAATACTGAATTTAAAACTAACCCGGTTGTTGTTGTTGACAAGCTAAAGCAGAAAACAGCTCCGAACCGAGCTAGAAAAATCAAGTGCTTTAAGTGTCATGGATTAGGCCACTATGCCAACAAATGCCCAAACAACCGAGTAATGATCCTGCGAGACAATGTAGAGATTGAGTCAGAATCTGACCAGGAGGACACCGGCCCAGTGTTTGATGAGGAAGAGGAAAAATAGGAAGACTTGGACTTGCCAGCTAAAGGGAAGTTGCTGGTGACTAGAAGAGCTTTGTCGAAGCACAAGAGGTAAATCCTCGGTTATATTTTGGAAAAATAATTGGCAGCTACTCCAAATATAGTTCATCACATGGCTACACATGCCAACTAAAGTAATGTAATTATATATACACCAAAATATAGATTTGCATGGTGACATGCACCAACAAACATAAGTTATGTGATTAACATCGTAACTATCATTCAGGTTACTATTCTGTTGTACCGTCTGATTAAATCCACATGAACAAAAAAAAATTTCAACAAAATATTTGCTAACTACACCAAGTATAACTCAGTATAAAGCTACACATCCCAACTAAATTAATAAACAAGTACCTTCACAATCAAATGAATGTGAATGGCAATATACACGAACAAACATAAATTATGTAACCAAAACTATGACTATCAATCTGATAACTACTTTAGTATATTTTTCATTAGAATATGACTCTCACTATATCATCTTTTTAACCGAAGGATGTTTTTGCGGATGATTAAGCATTCCGAGAGAATAACACCTATGAGAAAGGACATGTTTACTACTAGTTTCACATGATGTACAAAAAAAAAATTAATATGTAACCCACACCATAATTATCAGTCAGATCACTATTATGGTATATAGTGCGTTAGAATAGGATTCTCGTAATATCATCATTCTACAGATATAATACTTTGCATATGATTTTTCTTCCCGGGAGCGGATTTGTTGTTTTTTTGTGAAACATTTGCATCTCAGCTAGTGGTAAGCATTTCTAGGGTTGTTATCTCGAGATGCACATCGCATAGTCAAGGAAACTTCTCCCGTTACGCACAATCACAAAAGATCTTTCAAATAAAAAGATGATATTGCGAGAGTCATACTCTAATGAGCAGTATACTAGAATAATGATCATTGTCATGATGTTGGTTACATAATTTATGTTTGTTAATTTGTGTTACCATTGAAATTCATATGTTTGTGAAGGTACGTGTATATTAATTTAGTTGGGATATGTGGTTATATACTCAGTTATACTTGGTATAGTTAGCAAACATTTTTTTTGAAAAAAAATATATATATTTGGGTCCACCTCGGTTTAATCGAACAGTACACGTAATAGTAATCAAATTGATGGTTATGATGTTGATCACATAACTTATGTTTGTTGGTGTATGCCACCATGAAAATCTATTTGTTGGTGTAAATATAATTACATTAATTTATTTGGCATGTGTAGCCATATGATGGATTATATTTGGTGTAGCTGCCAATCTTTTTTCTTTCTATTTTTCCTATAGTTGTTTTTACCCTTTACTACATCATTATGATATAGAATCTGCTTATATATCTGAGTTCACTAGATCTGTATGTTTAATTGAGATCAGATGGTGTAGCGATTCAAGGTACAATTTTGATGGAGTTCATGGCTATGAGCAATTAGGAAGTCGTTTGTGTTTAACTATCTTTGAAAAAGAAAATTGAGGAAGAGAGTTAGAGAAAAGATCGAGCTACGGTGGAGGTGGTGGCGTGAAGATGGAGAAATATACTTGTATATAATCTCATATTTAAATTTAGATTTTTTTGTATATTAATAATTAATTTAATATAATTTTTTATTTTTTATTAAATTTTTTAAGCAGCTATAATTATATTTGTGATCATTTGTGACTATTTATTGATGAAACTGCGGATTGAGTTGCGGTTAATTGTGACTAAGATAGCCACAAATGTAATCTCTTAGCCACAAATACATTCTCTTAATATTTGTGGATGTTATCCACAAATATCATTGTTGCTAGTTGTGGAACAAAAAATCATGAATAACCACATTGAAGTGGTATCCACAAGCTCATAGCTATGATTTTTTTTTTTTTTTTGTAGAAATTGATAAATAGTCACAAAATTATGGTCAAAGTTAAAAACAATTAGTAGATGTAAGTAGTTTTTTCTTGTAGTGATAAACCAAACCTGACCTAACCATAACCAAACCCATCTTCCATATTTGGCATATTGAATAATCGTATATGGCGCACAAAAGAGTTTGTTTTCGACCAAATAGAAGCGCTTCTAGAAGACTTGAAACCCAGAGATTCTACCAGAATATTTCAAGATACAAAGGTGATACAACTTACCATATTAGCCACAAGTGCATTTCTTCTTTAACTTACAACGACTGAGACATTCTCTCCTCCAACTTACTTCAAAGATTAAGCACCACACTATTTTCGTTATCAAGACAACGAGTCAGAAGTTCAAAGAAAGATAAGAAAAGCCAACATATGCTTCCACACCTTGTGGAGATGTAAAACTAAGCCTAACTACTCTTTTTCCATCCGACCCTTTCTATGCATTTACTTTAATTTAGAGGTTGATTGATTTTTTTGCTAACATATGCAAATGTTACTTTTGCCTATATTAGCGGTTGTTAACATTTGACAACAATCATAGAAAACATTTTTTCACTGTTTTGTATCATTCCAAATCTTTCCAAATCAAAATTGCTTTCTTTAAGCGTTTGCGGTGGATAACTAAAGAAATAAAAAATATTTAAAGAAAAAGGTCAACTACAATCAGGATATAAAAATAATTTTTTTTTTAAATAAGCATGGATAATATAATTTATAATATATATATATAAATTAATTTGATAATTTATAATTAATATTCATTAAACACTTATCGTAATTTTATATTTATAAAACCAAAATTTCCTCGATATATCCTCAATCACTAATTTACATTTAAAAATCTAATAAACTAAATTTTCTAAATTTGACAGTAGTCACCATGAAAGAAAACATTTTTTCATTTAAATTATAAATTTTATCCAATTTTAAAAATAATTATAAAATAAATATAAATATTATACATATAAATTTTCATGAATTAATGATTTATGTATTTTACTATAAAAATATGATTTTATGTTAATTATAATTATATAACAAGTTTAGACTATTAATTTATTATTTAATTGTTATTATATCCGCTATTCAACCAGTCATACTATCCCACAAATGCTCACTATATTATTCTATATTAATTTAGAAAATTAGGTTCATTAAATCCATATATAAGTCTATGCATATTGTATATTTATTTTTATGAGAGTCTAATATAATATTCTTCCCTTTACACTTTTGTGTGCTTTACTATCATCAATTTATCATAGTATCAGAGCCAATCCAAAATTTATGGCTTAAAGTTTATTTTTAACCTAAAAAAACAGAAAAACGTCACCAACCGATTTCATCATCAATTTTCCGCTCCATCAATTTCAACTTCGTCTTCAACAAATAACGTTTAAAATCACAACCAAATACACCAACAAACTTGTAACACCTGTCTCATCTTCACTCGAGAACGGCGTGCCACCAACCACATCTTATTACTCAAATGCACAAATTTAATAAACTTCGATTTGATCGGAAATCATTAAATAAATCTATAACTGAAATATCTCGAATAAATCGCAAAATCAATGTCTAAAATAAAATGCAAAGACAACATGAAAATTTACAGAGTAGCACCCGATCCGATAGACATCTACTACTCGTCCATCTACCTCAAAAAGAAAGGAAAATGAGTGAGTAACATGGGAGTCATTCAGTGAGGGTGAGGATGCTAATCATAGAAAGCGCAGTTCCGATCATAGCACTCTAAAACCGGTAAAAAGCCTAAATACGACCAAACAAAACACCTAAAGTACCCAAGAAACAACCAATAATCCTACTGCTGGTATAAGTGACTGACAGCACCCCCTGAAGAGGTCAGCATGGAATCAGTGTCCAAGGGCACCGTCCGGAGACGATTTACCGATCTTTAATGGCACTGGACAACAGATTGACTGAGCTACTAGTACCATCTCGCACACAACACGCGACGCAAGTACAAAAGTTCGTCTCTGTACCCACGAAACCCTTTCGTCTAACAACTCGACTAACTATATAAGTAAACATGTTTAAATGAACAATTTTAGTGCACACACAATAAGTTGAATCATCTATAATCCTAAGTTCAATTTACAAACAAAATTATCTAGACTCGATCAGAGAAAACATATCACATTTAGTACTTGATTCCATCTAAGGCATCCTAGACGAAAGTATGGAATTTTGTGAAAATCCCTCACCTTAGCATTGAAATCGGAAAAACTGAAATTTATGGTCTCAGGATGCTTGAACAGATGTTAAATCTGAAATCAGAACGAAAAATCAAGTTAGAATGGCCTTGGAACGACGAAAAATGGTTAACTAGTCGACCGGTTAAAGTCAACTGTCAGAGTTAACGATCAATGGTCACATCAACAGCCAATGGTCAAACCAGTAAAAAGTCAACGGTCAAACCGGTCAACAGTAAAACCGGACTTAAACCGAACTGAACCAGACCAAACCAAACCGGACTCAGAACCAAACCGGACCTAACTGGACCGACGGAGACAGCCCAGTGAGTCACCGACGAGTCACGGAAGCGGCGGCTTACCGGAAATATCACCGGCGACGATGGGAGTGTGGGTGCGTCAGGTGGCTACTGGGGCTGATCTTTGGTTTTCCTAATTCTTCTCGTTGTCCTGAATCCGATGGTGGCCTTAGATTTACGATATTCCAAACGGTTAGAAAGTTATTGACGTTTTACTAAATAGTTTAGTAGAAAAAATATCGCAACTGGTTTTCGAGATTATTTTTAACTCAGATCCGGTGAAAGGTTGGATGAAGTAGGAGACTACTGAGGCAAAACGATTTTATCAATTCCTGATGGTTTGATGTTTTGTAGAAAAAAATAGGAGAGGTAAAGAGGCTATTTATATTGAACTCACATAGGGTTTGCCCTAGTACTAATGGGCATTGCTGGGCCTACAAATTTGGGTCGTTACAATTCTCCCCCACTGACGAGGAATTCACCTCCAAATTAAAATCCTGATCTACCTGCTCAATCACATCCTAAACAAGTCTGAGGTAGTCTAACTTCATCTGAAACTCGGACTCCCATGTCTCCTCCTGAATTACGTCTCTCTCCCATATAAGTTTGACCATCATAATCACTTTCCCCTGAACTTCCTTGTCTTGAAGCTCAAGAATTGCCACTGGTTGATTAAGCGTGGACAAATCCTTACTGATATCACTCGGTGACTGCTGCAAAATGAGTTCTGGCTCTTGAATAACTTTCCTCATAATTGACACATGAAACACGTCATGGAAGTTGGACAACTCTGATGATAAAGCCAAACAATACACTACTGTCCCAATCCGCTCAATGATAGGATAAAGTTCCATATATCTCGGCTTAAGCTTCTTCAGCTTTCGGATCTTAGAGTCTCCCTGAAATGTCGTCATCTTAGAATATACTAAGTCGTCCACCTCAAACTCTACATCTCTTCTGCGCTTATCTGCATGACTCTTCTGACGTTCATGGGTTTCCATAAGCCATCTCTTGAGCATTTCCACTTTCTCAACTGTCTCTTGAACCATTGCTGATTCTAAGCCTAGGCGCTCTCCCACCTCTGTCCAACAAAGTGGTGTACGATAAGGTGTACAATAAAGAGCCTCATACGGTGTCATATTAATGCTCGAGTGGTAACTGTTATTGTAGGTGAATTTTGCCAGTGGTATGTACTTAACCCAACTTCCCTCCCAGTCTAAAACACAAGCCCACAACATGTCCTCCAAAGATGGTGACCATAGTCCTCTCTGACTGACCATCTGTCTGCGGATGATTAGTTTTACTCATGTGAATCTTAGTGCCCAATGCCTTCTGAAAGGCACGCCAAAATGTAGAAGCGACCTTCGTGTTATTTTCTGACACTATACTGACTGGCACCCATGCAACCTCACAATCTCGGCGATATTTTTACGCGCTAACTAGTATACTCCGGTTTCTTTAATCACCAAGAAATGAGCTGACTTGGTGAGTCGATCCAAAATAATCCAGATGACATTCTTCCCGCAACCTACTATCGGTAATCTAGTGATAAAGTCCATGGTCACCATGTCCCATTTCTATTCTGGTAGTGGCAGCTCCGGCAACAATCCACTAGGTACTTTATGTTCTTCCTTAACCGTCTGACATGTCTGACAACACGATACAAATGTAGCCACATCCCTCTTCATACCAGTCCAATGATAATATCGTTTAAGATCCCAGTGCATCTTGGTATTTCCTGGGTGAATGGAGAAACACGAGTAATGTGCTTGTCGTAAGATCTCCTTCCTTAATTGCTCATCATCTAGTAAACACACTCGGTTTCTGTACAGAAATATCCCATTTGCAGCAGTGTTATAACCAAAAGTATTCTTCTCGAGCTTCTTACACAAAGCCTCATCCCTCCCTTGGGCATGTCATATTATCCACAATAGATCTGCATGATCCAATGCCTCAAGACCAACTGTCTCGTCCTCCGAGGTAACTGCACATAATCTGAGACTAGCAAGTATCCCGGTCAGCTCTTAGACCTCTTGGTCCTTAATACATCACTTCTGCGCCTACTCAAAGCATCTGCCACCTGATTTGCCTTTTCGGGGTGGTAAGTGATCACCAAATTGTAATCTGCCAGCAACTCGATCCATCTGCGCTGTCTAAAATTCAACTACATTAAGTGAGATGTACTTCAGACTCTGGTAATCCGTGAGAATCTAAACCTACTCCCCATAAAGATGAGCCCTCCAAATATTAGGGGAAAAGACAACAGCTGCCAACTCCAAATCATGAGTGGGGCTAGTTAGCCTCGTGAGGCCTCAACTGACGTGATGTATATGCAATGACCTTTCCCTTCTGCATCAAAACACACCCAAGCTAGATCCAGACGCATCAGTGTACAATACATATGGTAATCCTGGCTGCAGAAGTACCAATATCGGCATCTCTGTCAAGAGCCTCCTCAGCTCTGTGAAACTCTGAGAAAAAACGTTTGTCCACTCATACTTTACGTCCTTACCTGTCAACTGTATCATCGGCTTAGAAATAATGGCAAACCCATGACAAACTTCTGGTAATATCCTGCTAAACCCAGGAAAATGCGGATCTCGGTAGCACTCTTAGGTGTGGGCCACTCGGTAATGGCAGTGATCTTCTCCGGATCTACCTCAACTCCTGCTTCTGAAACTACATGGCCTAAGAATCCTATCCTCTTATGCCAAAAGCTGCACTTACTAAGCTTGGCAAACAACTGCTGCTCTATGAGCTTCTCCAGCACCATCCTCAAATGCTCTGTATGCACATCTCTACTCCGAGAATAAATCAAGATGTCGTCGATGAAGACAATCACACACTGATCCAACTGCTCACGAAACACATCATTCATAAGCTTCATAAATGATGCCGGTGAATTAGTCAATCTGAACAGCACCACAACAAACTTATAATGCCCATAGTCTGTCCAAAAGGTTGTCTTACACACATCCTCCTTGGCTATCGCAATCTGATGATACCCGGATGCCAAATCGATCTTAGAAAACCAAAACACCCCCTGCAACTGATCCAACAACTCGTCAATCCACGACAATGGATACTTATTCTTGATGGTCACCTTATTCAAGCCTCGATAATCGATGCAAATTATGAAACTCCCATCTTTTTTCTTAACAAACAAAACTGGAGCTCCCCATGGTAAATTACTCGGCCTGATAAATCCCTTATCCGTTAATTCCTCCAATTGCTTTTCAGCTCAGCCATTTCTGTTGGAGCTAAGCGATACAGTGTTCGAGAAACTGGAGTCGTTCTTGGTTACAACTCAATAGTAGGGAGTCTCCTCTAGCTGGCGGTGGCCCCTTCAATGGCTCAAAAACATCCTTATACTCTGCAACAACAGTTATATCACGAAACTTATGTTCTCCATCATTGGGAGCCATAGCTATATTAGCCAACAACCCCTCAGCTCCTCTCTCCAACAACTCATCTGCACGCAACATGGAAATAATAGAGACTCCCATGTTCGTCTGAATACCCTGGAAGGTGATCCTCCCTTCTGCTCTCGGGATATGAACTCATGCCCTCTAACACTCCAGTACCACATGGTATCGTGATAACCAACCCATCCCCAGAATTACGTTGTAGTGGTTTAACTCCATTTGTAATTAGTGTCCACTGAACTCAAATCCCCCAAGTACAACTGACACCTCACGATGAATGCATGTAGCTCCCAAAATTTTTGTGCCGACTGTCTGAATCCACTTGATCTTTACCTCGAACACTCCTTGAAAAGACCAACTCTTGGTCAAATTTGGACTTACGAAGCTATGCGAAGCTCCCAAATCGAATAAGGTATAAGCTGCAACCCCCAACCAAAACCGATCCTACACGAATATACTAACTAAACAAAAATTTCCTCCGCAACGATAAAATACTAAAAAAACAAAAGAAAAAGTCTAAACGAGAGACGCGTACCGGCTATCGGCTCAGCTCCCTCGTGATATCCTACAGCAAACACTCACAGAGCAATGGCTTGAAGCTTGGCTGGTAGCGGAAGCAATGCCTGCACCTTCTTTGGGAAATCCCTGGAAATGTGACCCGACTGATTACAACTGAAGCAGACTCTCAGTGCAACTGCAGGTGCTGTTGATGCTGCAATCTGCCTGATAACTGGTGCATTTACTGGCGTAACTCAACATGACCTCGAAAGATGTCCTATCTACCCACATGATAACACTTAGGGCACTCTCCAATATTATGGCGTCGGAAGCATGAACAAAAGGGTAGCCCTGACTAGTTTGTCGTCCTCCTATGTGTCTCTAGGGCCTTCCCAAGCTTGGGCTGAGTCAACTTAAGAAAATTCTGCTTCTCTGCTATCCCTACCTCTTGAATGGCGGCCTTCTCAACCAGGTCTATCAAGCTATGGTAATCTCTCACAAAACAGCGGTTGCAAATATCCACTCGCAAACCCTTAATAAACATCATGATCAAGTTCTCCTCATCAATAACTCTCGGAAGAAATCTGCGGAGACGACTGAACTCCGTCTCGTACTCTCTGACTTTCATGGTACCCTGACAAAGAGACTCGAAAGTCAAAAGCATTCGTCTTCTTGGCCACAACTTCTCGAGGAAAGAACTTCCTAGTAAACTCCCTTTTAAAGTGGTCGTAAGTCAGCTGATAATGGCCACGTGCTGCATCTGCAACTCCATCCCACCTAGATAGGGCATCATCTCTCAAGTATTAGGTGGCCAAATCCAAATGATACTTTTCTGGAAACCTCATAAGATCAAAGTTACGGTCCAACTTCCTCCTCTAATTATCAGCAGTAATTGTATCCATTGTGCCTCCAACCTGATCCAAACCATGTCCTTTATCTGTCTTATCAACTCCCAATACGTGAGTTCCTCTCTGACTCCAGCTGGTGGTGGTGGAAGGTCAACACCCTGTGGTGCATACTGCTGTCCGCGATACCTCCTCAACTCCTCCATCAAAGTAGCATGATCATTGATCGTCTCTGCTCCCTAAGCATTAACTGATGGTGTCGGTGGTGCCTAAGGAGCGGTGGCGGCTGGCCCTGCCTGAGGGGCTGTGGCAGCTTGCTCTGCCTGAAGAGCGAACTGGCGTGCAACCTCCTGTGCAGCTACCCGAACAGCCTCCTGTGCAGTTACCTGAGCAGCCTCCTGCACAGCTACCCGAACAGCCTCTTGTGCAGCTGCCCAAGCAGTCTCCTGGGAAACCTGTTGCACTGCCTCCTAAGCAGCTTGCCTAGCTGCCTTTTGTGCAATCTACCTAACTTCATCCTCATTAACTTGCTGAACTATGGTCTGATTAATATCAACCTGATTGCCTGTGGTATGGCTATTCTGCATTGTTTCTTCACGATTATTGGCTCTAACTAAGGGCGACCTCTCTTCGGTGGCATATGAAACAAAGGAAAAAAGGAAGTGATTAAACTGTTGTTGGAACTGAGATTAACGAATAATAGGTTAATATCATACATAATATGTGCTATTAATATTTTTCTTTTAAAATCCTCCGGTCCCAGAAAATTTGAAAACCATTGAAAACCGAATTTGCAATCTTTCTTTCTACTACCGTCTCCCGGGTCAGAACCGGGATGACAAACCTGCTATGATACAAAAATGTAACACCTGTCTCATCCTCACTTGAGAATGGCGTGCCACCAATCACATCTTATAACTCAAATGCACCAATTTGATAAACTTCGACTTGATTTTCTGAAATCTAGATAAATCTATAGCTAAAATATTTCGAATAAATTGTAAAATCAAAGTCTAAAATAAAATACGAAGAAAATGTGAAAATCCCAAAGTAACATCTGATCCGATAGACATTTACTACTCGTCCGTCTCACCTGAAAAAAGAAGGAAAAGGGGTGAGTAACAGGGGAGTCAATCAGTAAGGTTGCAGATGCTTATCACAGAAAACACAGTTCCGATCATAGCACTCCAAAAGTGGTAAAAAGACTAAATACGAGCAAACACTACACCTAAAGTACTCAAGCAACAACCAATAATCCTACTGTCGGTATATGTGACTGACGGCAACCCCCGAAGAGCTCAACATGGAATCAATGTCCAACGGCATCACCCGAAGATGATTTATCTTTCTCTAATGGCACTGGATAACAGATCGGCTGAGCTGCCAGTACCATCTCACACACAACACGCAACGCAAGTACAGAAGTTCGTCTCTGTACCCCCGCAACCCTATCGTCTAATAACTCGACTAACTATATAAATAAACATGTTTAAAAGAACAATTAACATTTTAATGCACACACAATGGCTTGAATCATCTATAATCCTAAGTCCAATTTACAAACTATATATACTTGATCAGAGAAAGCATATCACATTTAGTACTTGATTCCATCTAAGGTGTCCTAGACGAAAGTACGAAATTCTGCGGAGAGCCCTTACCTTACCAATGAAAATAGAGAAGTTGGGATTTCTAGTCTATGGATGCTTAAACGGATGTTTAATCTGAAATAAGCATGAAAAATCGAGTAAGAATGGCATTTGAACGGCGAAAAACAGTTAATATGTGTTATTGGTCAAAGTCAACGTCTAATGGTCAAATCAGTCAAAGTCAATGGTAAGACCGGTCAATAGTCAAACCGAACTCAAACCTAACCAGACCAAAGCAAACAGGACTAAGAGCCAAACCGGACCGACCGAGTCAAATCAGTGAGTCACTGAGTCAACCCAGCGAGTCACCGACTAGTCACGGAGACGGCGGCTTACCGTAAAAGTCAGCAGCGGCAGCGGCATTGGACTACACGCACGAACTTCTGGCAGCGAGTGCGAGCGCGTCCGGTGGCTGTTGGGGCTGATTTTTGGCTCTCCAGATTAGTCTCGTCATCCTAAATCCGATAGTGGCATTGGATTTGCGAGGTTCCAAATGGTTAGAAAGTTATTGACGTTTATTGAACGGTTTAATGGAAAAACTATCAAAACTGGTTTTTGAGATTACATTTGACTCAGATCCGGTAAAGGGCTGAACAAACTAGAAAATTGATGAGGTAAAACGATTTTATCACTTCCTGATGATTCGATTTCTGAAGAATTTCGACGCTATTAAATTTTGTAAAAAAATGAAATACGCAAAGAGTTATTTATACTGAACTCAATTACGGGTTGCCCTAGTAATGGACCTTGTTGGGTGTACCACTTTGGGTTGTTATAAAACTTCGACATTGGTTGTGTTTAAACCAGGTTTGATTATATGTTTTCCTTTCTTGAGTTTTAGAAGGCTAGCCTTAATTTTTGTTGAGCCTATTTAAGCTTTTTGATTCCTGTTATAAAAACCACAGATCAATTATCGAATAATCTATTGCGCTTTCTGCACAGGGCCCAACAAATGTATGAGTCGGCCTAGGTGACATGCAAAAGATTGGTGGTCTAACTTGGAGGTAATGTTGAATAAAACACAAGCAGTTGAGAAAAGTGTGGCCCCAGACATAAACAAGTAAAGAAAAGCAAGCCACCAACTCATATAAAAACACAGAAAACTACAAAAACCAAAAAATGGAGAAAAGAGTGTTCATGTCTTCTAGGGGAAGGATGTGACATCCTCATTCATAAAATGCCTTTAGCTCAAGAAAAGACAAATCGTACGGGCAATGTTTTTGGGTTTGGTTTGATTATATGAAAAAGACAGACATGATGATGTCTTTTAGTTGATGTATTGAGAGAGCCATTTGAATCCCTCGCCGTAGCCCATTTTGCGGACGATGCTACACATGAAGACCTCAAGGGGGCGAATACCAGAGTCTCCTCCAGCTGTCGTGACTTTGCCCTTACCGGTGGTGAAGTTGGTGAGACCCAAGTGATACCTAAGCTCGTCTTCTGAGGCTGCGTAAGGGATATCAATCTTGTTCCCGAGAATCAGAAACGGCACAGTTGCAAGGGCTTCATCCGACAGAAGAGCATCTAGCTCTTTTTTCGACTCTGTAAATCTCTCCTTGTCATAAGCATCCACGAGGTACACAACAGCATCAACCTTTATACAAAGCAAAAATGTTTCTATCAGCAAAGAGATTACCATGTTTCTCTGCATTCGATTGACAGACTAATAAAAACGATTTTAGAATCCTAATATGCTAAACCAACAACAAATCTACGCATATATCCTTCTAGTTTGATCTACAAAACTCATAGCCATGGTTATATCACTGATATGAGAATTATCTTAAACAACTCTGGTACGATATATACTGACTCAATGTCGTTGCACTCTACTGCTACACCTAACTTGCATTCTAATGGAACAACAGAGATAAAATTACCAAGAAGTACGTCCCCAACAAAATCTTTATGCTAAAAGGTCCATACCATACCATCCCTAACTGGTTAAAATTAAGGAATGGTTTTCTACTAAATCAGATCATATGATTGAATACATCTTGAAGCAAATAAATGTAAACTAATGTGTAATTAGATTGTGGTTTAATAAAGAAACTTCCATCTAAGCTTATAGTAGAATGCCAACTACAACCATTTAAAGGTAGAGAATTTGAGATAGCTTTGAAGAACAAAAAAACAGTAATGAATCTGTCAAAGCAACAAATGTATGGATTTACAAACGAACGTCTTTCAAGAGAATGTACCTTGGCATAGTAATCTTTCCAAACTCTTCGAGCAATCTGATGACCTCCCAAATCAAAAGCCTTGAACTTGATTTTGCCAATGCTGAGTTCCTCAGACGTTGGATGTTGTGTCGGCTGGTGCTGAACCAATCTCTGTCATTACAAATCACACAACACAAAATCTCAGATTGGTTTAGCTTTCAATATCCAATTCCAGATGCACAATCACAAACACAAACGTTTTCCTTAATTCAATCCATAAACTAGCGATAATTCCTCTTCATTAGATGCAAAAATCGGCTACAAAAACTAGACACGAGGCCTACTCAAATTGAGACACAACAGTCTCATCAGACGAACATTCAATCGAGAAAAAGACAAACAAACCTCGTCTTTGAGCATGTGAAGTAGCGTGGTTTTGCCGGCATTGTCGAGCCCCGAGAAACAAGATCTTAGCCTCTTTCTGCCATAACCCTAACGACGCTAAGATTCCGTAGAACCAATCGAACAAAAACATGATCTCCTTCTTCTCTCCTCGCCGATCTCACAGAAGAAACCGAAGAAAAATACAGAAGAAAACTGAAAATAAATTCAGATCTTCGTCGTCTCGATTCGAAGGAGTAATGTGTATCTTATGCCCAGAAAATTAAGAAAATTTTGGAAGCACACGTGGCCGATGATTGAGCTGGCTTAGTGACGTGGTGGATTATGAGTGGAAGGCTTTGTTATGGTTCATGACGTTATTAGAGCCAACGTGGACCATCAGATCTACTAACGACCGGCTCTATGCGTTTTTGGTGTGGTGTGTAAAGTATTGGGATATTTATTATCAATTTTTTTATATCATAATAATGAGTATAATTTATAAAATAAATAAATATAAATAAAAATGAAGTTTTATATCTGCAGAATTTTGGTATATCGAGAATAAATAAAAAAACGAGAGAGAGAATAATCTTATGTGAAATTTTTGTATATTTTGAAATTATTATTTCAATGATTGTATTCATTTGTTTATATAAGTAAAAAGAGAAATTTATTGTGCGTGCATATTGATAATGAGTTCCACACAATTAATTTTACACATTACGTTACATTACTTCTTCGATGTTTTTCTTCTCCTATTGGCTTTTGTAACACTCCCCCTTGAATACCAATGTCATTATCATATGTTACGTATTTGTTGTCTCATTAAAAACCTTCTTAGGAAAACTCTCTGGAAAAAACCATAATAAGGTAAAAAGAGTACAACTGCGCAAACCTCCCTCTTGAATAAGATCATCTCATAGATCTTGCTGATGTTGCATTCCAATGTTATGGACATGCTTCTTGAACATTGTGGTGGGTAATGATTTTGTGAACAGATCAGCGGCATTGTCGCATGATCGGTCATATCTTACTTCAATCTCTTTATTCTTCTTGAGTTCTTGAGTATATGAGAAGAACTTCAGATTTATATGTTTAGTTCTGTTATTTTTGATATATCATTCCTTCGTTTGAGCAACGCATGCATCATTATCTTCATACAAGATAGTTGACTCCGTATTTTGGAGAATTCCACTACTTGATTGGATGTGTCGGCTTATTGATCTTAGTGATACACATTCTCTACTTGCTTCATGGAGTGCAATGAGTTCACATGATTTGAGGAAGTAGCCACCAGTGTCTGCTTCTGAGAACACCACGATATAGCGGTGCCTCTGATCGTGAAACATATTCCGTTTGTGATCGGGCTTTATGTGGATCTGATAAATATCCTGCATCTGCAAAGCCTATCATTTGACCATTTGAATTTTTAGGATAAAACAAACCTAAATCAATAGTCCCTTGTAGGTAAAGGATGTGTTTAATCCCATTCCAGTGTCTCCGTGTAGGGGACGAACTGAATCTTGCCAAAAGATTAACAAATGATATATCAGGTCGTGTACAGTTTGCAAGGTACATAAGGGCTCCGATTGCACTTAGATATGGTACTTCAGGCCCAAGTATCTCTTCGTTTTCCTCATGTGGTCGGAATGGATCATTTTCAACATTGAGTGATCTAACGACCATAGGAGTACTGAGTGGAGTTGCCTTGTCCATGTTAAAGCGTTTTAACACTCTTTTGGTATATGTGGATTGGTGCACAAATATACCATTTTGGGAATGCTCAATTTGTAAGCCAAGACAATACTTTGTTTGTCCGAGATCTTTCATCTCAAATTCTCCTTTCAAATAATTTGATTTTTTCTATCTCTTCATGAGTTCCGATGATGTTTAGATCATCAACATATACTGCGATTATCACAAATCCAGATGTTGTTTTCTTGATAAAAACACATGGGCATATAGATCATTTATATATCCTTCTTTCGTTAAATGCTCACTGAGACGATTATACCACATACGTCTAGATTGTTTTAACCCATATAATGATCTTTGCAATTTGATTGCACATAACTCTTTTGGTTTAGATTTTAATGCTACGGCATCCTAAACCCATCGGGAACTCTCATGTATATATCAGTAACTAGTGATCCATATAAGTATGCCGTAACGACCTCCATAAGTCGCATCTCTAGATTTTCATCAGCCGCTAGACTCATCAGGAATCTAAACGTGATTGCATCTATAACGGGAGAATATGTTGCTTTATAATCTATTCCAGGTCTTTGAGAAAAACCTTGAGCCACAAGACGAGCCTTATACCTCATAATCTCATTTTTCTCATTTCTTTTCCGAACGAAAACCCATTTGTATCCAACTGGCCTCACATCTGCAGGTGTGAGTACAATAGATCCGAACACTTCGTTTATTAAGTGAATCTAGTTCAACTTGTATTGCATCTTTCCATTCTTTCCAGTCATTTCTCTTTTGACATTCATATACAGATTTTGGTTCTGGATCATCGTTTTCTTCATTTATTTCCTCTGATATAAGGTATGAGAAAGCATCATCAACGATATCCTTTTCATTTCTATTCCATATCTTTCTGTTATGATGTAGTTGATAGAAATCTCATGGTTTTCTTCTGACTCGTGATCCTCTACTTTTTCAGTAGACTCATCGTTTGTTTCCTCCAAAATATTTTCTGCTATTTTGGGTATGTTATCCATCTCAACTTCCTTTTGTTTTCTAGGATTTTTATTTTTAGAGCCAACAGGTCTACCACGCTTCAAGCGTGTTTTGGACTCACGTATTATCTGCTTTCCATGTTCCTGTGGTATTTCAACACGAGCAGGAGCATTTGCAGCTGGTATATGAGATTTAGTTACCGTTTTGGTGTCTGCAAATGCATCTGGTAGCTGATTTGCTATACTTTGCAAATGCACAATTCGGCGAACTTCTAGTTCTGACTCTTTAGTAGGTGGATCAAGGTGTAATAAGGATGGTACACTCCATTTGATATTTTCCTACTTGTTTAGCTTCTCCCCTAGAATTGGGAATACCTTCTCATCGAAATGACAATCGGCAAAACGTGCCGTAAAGACATCACCAGTCTGTGGTTCTAGGTATCTTATAATTGATGGAGAATCACAACCAACATATATTCCCAACCTTCTCTGCGGTCCCATCTTTGTACGTTGTGGTGGTGCTACAGGCACATATACCGCACAACCAAAGATTCTAAAATGGGAGATATTTGGTTCTCGACCAAATGCTAATTGTAGTGGAGAATACTTATGGTACACACTTGGTCTTATCCGAATAAGTGTTTCTGCATGCAAAATAGCATGTCCCCATACAGAGGTTGGGAGTTTTGATCTCATGATCAATGGTCTTGCAATCAATTGCAGACGTTTAATTAATGATTCAGCCAAACCATTTTGTGTATGGACATGTGCTACAGAATGTTCAACTTCAATTCCTGTTACCATACAATAATCATTAAACGCTTGGGATGTGAATTCACCAGCGTTGTCTAATCTAACTCTTTTAATGGGATAATCAGAAAACTGAGTTCGCAGTTTGATTATCTGAGTAAGAAATCTCGCAAATGCCATATTTGAGATGATAATAGACAGACGTGTGACCATCTACTGGATGCGTCAATTAATACCATAAAATAGTGGAATGGTCCACATGGTGGATGTATTGGTCCACAAATATCGCCTTGAATTCGTTCAAAATTTTGGTGATTCTTTATCGATTTTAGTTGGTGATGGCCTTATGATCAACTTTCCAGAGAGCATGCTGCACATGTCATTTTATTCCCTGATTTATCTCTTGGATTTTCAGTGAATGACCATGTGAGCTCTCTATGATTTTCCGCATCATTGTAGTGCTGGGTGTCCAAGCGATCATGTCACAGTGTGAAATCTTCTGGATTTTTTTAATCGTTAGATTTGATTCAATTGCATCTATATAAGTATGTGTAAACCAGAAGGGAGTTCTGGGAACTTTTCCAATATATGCCTTTGCCAGATTTATCAGAAGTTACATACATATACTTCTTTCCATTCTCAGTTGCAGACTGAGTATCATATCCTTGACGATATTGTTTTTAAAACTCAACAAATTCCTTTTAGAATTTGAGAATACAACATCATTTATGGAAAACTTTGTTCCATTAGGCAACATAAAGTTGGCTTTACCAGTTCCTTCAATCAAGTCTGCAGGATCTGATATTGTATTGAAAATTATTCTCGAATCTTTTTCTTGGGTTTTGTTTCATCCGTATCATGATCCATTTTTGTACTTAACATAAACATCAATAAAGAGAATGTGAAATTCTTACATAGGAAAGGATGTACGATAATTATACATTATTTTGTTGTAAAAACAACATTATTATATAAAAACTGAAAATATACTAATAGTCTGTTGTGAAAACAACGTTATTGAAAAGAAAAAAAACTGAAACCGTAATAATTATACATAGCATTTCTGGAGACTATTCAGCAGTCTCACTACAAGTATTTCAGTTCTCCATAATGGTGGTCTCGTCGAAATCATTTGCAAAGTCTGAAGAGTTAAGGTACGTTGTACCCTCAAAATTCTCTGTGAGGTTCTCCTCTTTTCTTTTGCCTTTTGTGGACTCTTGGTATAACTTACAAAGATGCGGTGAGATACGACATGTACGAGACCAATGTCCTTTGGATCCACATATGTGACATACATTCTCACGCTTATGGGTGATATCCACTCGGGTGTCTTTCCTTTTGGGATGTTGTTCAGATCGGACCTATTTGTTAGATCCTCTCCCTTTGGATTGTAAGTTCTTCCACGTTCGCGACTAAATCGACGGCCACATCCTCGATAAGATTGAAGTTTCCTTTCTGAATTTTCCACTGCCGTAGCATTCACTTAAGGGAGTGCTTTGGCTCCCCTGGATCGAGAATTGTGGTTTTTGATGAGAATCTCGTTATTCTTCTCTGCGAGAATGAGCGTCACTACCAATTCAGAAAACCTTGTATACCCACATTTTCTATATATTTGTGGCAAGACACCCTACTCTTTATGAAATGTGAGGTATGTTTTCTCTACCATTTCTGCTTCAGTGACAGGATGACCACAATATTTCATCCTCAGTATAGCAGAGTTATAGTCTGCAACCTTTTGGAAATCCTGAAACCTCAGGTTCTTCCACTCTTCTAGAGCATGAGGGAGATTCACTTCCCTCTGGTTGTCAAACCGTTCTTTTAGAGTTTTCCAAAGTTCTGCTGGGTTTTTTCTATGCACATAGTCATGCGTCACATTTTCATCTGGATGTTTCCATAGAAAAATTATCGCTTCTATTTTATTTTCAGCAGACGATTTGTTTCCACTTTTGATAGTGTCGATTCGTTTTTTCATCTCAAGAGAAAGCTCGACATTAGTTGTCCATGCTACGTAGTTTGCTCCAGTTGTTTTGAGAGCGGGAAACTTAAGCTTCTCAATTTTTGCAATTTGATTTTCTAAAAACAAAATCATAAACCTTTTATTAGTACGATAATATTAATTTATATTAAGATGAATTGTTTACATGAATAATACAAGAGATTACAAGGAAAACAATGCATAAAAAAATAATGCAACGGTTATGGTAAACTCTGCCGGAGTAAATTCTCCAATGAAGAGACCATAAATCGAAGTGAAAATTACAATCGTACATAAAATCAAAAATAAACGAATCATCTTTCTTACAAAATAAAATCTAAAGAAAGTTATTTGAAAAATATTTGAGATGAGGTGAAATCGTTAAATGAAGTGAATGAATGAAAAATTAGTGTATTTATAAATTGAAAACACTGTTCATAGCCGTTTGGAAAAGGTAAAAATTTAGAAATTTTTTCTTTGTGACTGTTGGTGAAAGAGATGTTTAAAAATAATTAAAATCAACCTGAAGATAATTTCAATAAGTAATTGATTAAACTTCCTAACTTTTAGATATAAAATTTATACAGGTAGCCAAGCCTCCATTTATAATAATTATAATATAAACAGATATATATTCATAATATTATGGTAACAGAGTTAGCCACGTTAGAACAATAAATAGATTATACAACGGCTTAGCCGTCCATTGTAATATTAATAGTAAATAAATAATTATGATATATTTAGCGGCCATTAATAACGAGGCGACAAACCACCCACTGTAATATTAAGTAAATAATTGAGCATTGAACAACCATTATAAACTGAAAATTATATAGACGGATATACCAGCCATTATAATAGAGTATATATATTTATATATCAAATATATATAGCTGTATCATAGAGTAATGGTGCTGATAATGTGTTATAATAATAAATATATTTATAGGGTAAGTAAATATAATTAAGGGCGAAATTTTATACCCACAGAATTTGGAATACTGAGAATAAAAGAAGAAGTGAGAGAGAGAATAATGTTATGCGAAGTTTTTGTATATCTGAAATTATGATTTTGAACAAACATATTTATTCGTTTATATAGAAGTAAAAAGAGAAAGTTAATGTGTGTGCATAGTGACAGTGGACTCCATACAATTAATTTTATATATTATGTTACGTTACTTCTTCGATGTTTTTCTTCGTCTATTGACTTTTGTAACATTTTATACATTTTTAAGTAACCCAAATATTACCAAATCTCTTGAATTTTTTTTTTAAGGTTTAATTAATTATTGGTAGACTTCTATCGGATTTGGGTTGTTTTTGTGGTTTTTGATGGTGTATGTCAATTCAGACTAATGCAAGATTAGCATTTTAGCAACGGAATCGTTTATGATTGTGTCATGTTCGCCGACTTTAGTGTTTTACATATCAGTGTTTCACTGAATTCGATTTTATTCTCAGATTTTAACATTATAACCAAAATAAAACCTATAGCAAAATTGTTGCGACACTAAATGTCTAAATGTTATGAGAGAAAGTGGGTGACTTAAACACAAATAACACAACAAATAAAAAATTAAACAATGAAAAACATTCACGAAGAACAAAGACAATAATCTTCGCTAGTTAAGATCCCCAAAACCACTTTATCCATCTAGCATTGACAAACAAGATGCATATAGAGATATTTACACTTTAATATACTTTCAGCATTATAATTTCATATAAAATCAGTTTGTGGTTAGAGAGCACTTTAGATAGGTGAAAAATCTCTATTACCATTAAACAAATTTTAACCACTTTTTATCTTTTAAATGATTCCTCCTAAATTTATCTAATTTCCCGTTACTCAAACTTCATTTTCAAAATTTTTAGTCACTTTTTTCTCTCTCTCTCTTCTTTAATCTTGCTTTTCGGCCAACTCCGACGACTCTTCAACCTCCTTCTCACCTTCACATGCTCCCTCTTTTCCCAAAAGCAATTACTCTGTCACTACCTTTCGTGTCGTAGCCAACGACCACATATGGGCTCTTGATGCGCTTCTTCACGATGTTCGTTGGCGCTCATTATACGGGCTCTTGTACCTTGTCTTCACCACCGTCGTCGAGAAGCTCCAATCTTTCATCACTGCCTCCAATCTCTCTCTCTCTACTAATATAGCGACTCATTCACAAAATTCAACTCCATTCATCCTAGTCCACAATCCTATGTGTATTAATCCCAATTCACAACCCTACGTACATTCATTCCAGTCCACAACCATATGTGCATCAATCCCACCTCACACTATAATTTATATCTACCCCAGTTCAACAACTTTTCGTCCATCTATCCCTGTTAAAGTTTTACTGTCCATTCATCTTTGTCCATTACTTTTCCGTTCATCCATCACTGTTCACGGTCAATGTGTATATAATACTTCATCCACATAGTCATCCACGCATACATGTCCATAATAGGCATTCACACATACATTTAAAACTTGTCTTGATTCTGATAATTCGTTCTTAGTTTTAGTCCTCCACAAGATTGTGAATTGTTTGTCCAGACACACTGGTCCACAACACAACATCCACACATACATGTGCATAACACAATGTTCACACACATACATGTTCATAACACAATGTTCACACACTTGCTATGACATGGAAATGGTGACATGGACATGATGGCGTGGACATGGTAGTGTTGTTTTGGATGTATTTGGATAAGATATTCTTTAGATCACCATTATATGGACAAACATTCATACCGTAAAAAACAATACTATTTTCAAATCTCAATCTGCTTTCAGTTTTGGTTCAATAAAACTGGAAACATAGTCAATTTCCATGAAGGATATGCAAGAATATACAGAAATTTGTGGACAAAAGAGTTTCGACATGAAGTCGTGGACACAAGAGATTGGATATGGAATCATGGAAAAAGCTAACATATACATATTTACCTCTCTTCATGATTTTGATATTTCTCACAAGTTTCATAGATATCTACCTGATATAATCAAATATGAATTAATAACTGAAATTTAGCATTCAAACACTTGTTATGATATGTTTTACATACCTCGTCTATCCATGTATGAATAGCTTCTCCATTTAGTGTCGAACAGGTGTTCAAGCTAAGATAGATGAATATTATACTATGTGGCGTGGACATGTACATGGCATGGACACGATGACGTGGACATGAACATGAACACGAAAAGCAAACAATATAACTCATATAGAACGAATATGTAGGGTCTAAATCATTTGAGATGCAAATTCTCTATATTAATTGATATGTAGCTAACCAAAAAACATGTTCATGTAGTAAGTGAAATTATAAACTCATCATGTAAGAATCCAAAAGAGCCTTCCACAAGAACTTGTCCAAGTTACTATTATAATGGACACAATATATATAAATACATTAATGAATTTGAGTTTCAAAAAGTTGCAAGTTTCAATTTTTTTTTTTTTTTTGAAGTTTCTGTAAAGTAATATGTGACTTGTACATAACAATTCTATCATATACTCTTGATTTGCTTTTAAAACTTAATATGTTATAGGTTCTGGTTTGCATTTTGTTTCATAAATTATATATGTTTATCCATATGGACAATAAAACGTGGTCAATATTGTATAGATATAAATGCATTTTTTTTACAAATTATGTCTATCCATATGGACACTAAAAAATGGTCAATGTTGTATGGATATATATTACTCAATTGTCCAATTTTTTACGTCCACAAATGGTGTTAACATAACCATCAAGACTACTAAATTCACTGCTACATAAAACAAGCGAAAAGATATTAAGAACCATAAAAATAGAGACAATCATTATACATAAGCAGTAAATATTGTGAAGAGATCCTCATATCTCAATTATATATGACCTAATTAGCAGAATGACTTCGTGGGAGATTAAAACACACAAACAGTGAATCAATACCTTTGGTTTGTACCGTATCTAATGTGGAGTTAACCATCATAACATTGGCTGCACTAATAAGTATTGAGTTTTTATCGAATACAGAGAGTGAATCATCTGTAGTGCATTTTTCCAAACCAAAAACTAACCGCACAAAACAAGAGCAACGATACACACACTATGGAACAAAGAAAGATGCAGTGTGCTTCAAAAGGATGGCGATAAACAGGATTTGGATCAACCTGCAAGAGAAAAATCTGTAATTCAAAAGCAAACAATCTATATAAACTAATGCTAACAAGGAATGATTCGGTCTGGGCCATCGTAGATGAGGGAAAAGGCTAGGGGTGTTGAGTGGGGATGGGTTGAACCGCTGTAAGAAGATAACGTTTGAGAGACTACTTGGTAAAAGCACAAGTTGGTATCACACACATCCAAAATTAGAATCGATGGAGAGTATGACCCCGTTGCAGCAATAAATGATGACCGTCTAAATTTCAATAAGGATACACTGAGCCAGACCCATGAAGATACATTACCGTGGGTAGATGTGTAGTCTTCGCTGGATTGAAAACCCTGTAGAAGAACGTTGACGAGAATTCCGACTACTAGAGATATATGACGGTGAGAGGCAGCAGCCGGAAAGTTTAAACCACCAAATTTTGGGTCAAGCCAAGTGGAATCTAAACCTGTTTCTGTACATATATAGACAATTAGGCTGTAAATGGATATTAGTGAGTCCGGAATATCGTTGGATGGAGGTCCACCGACGGGGGGGGGGGAGGATTTGCTCTTCTGAATATAGATCTGGAGCCCTCCCAGATTTGAGATGTTGTCACTTCAACAGGAGAGAAGGGTGGTTTCAGACGAAGTGGCGGATGGGGTGGGGTAGCTAGGAGATGATGAGAAACGGCTACATCGATGGGGGATGAGATGCTGTCCACAGATGAAGCGGTGAGTCTCTTATTGAGCTCGGTTAAATCACGGCGGCGCCAGAAAGTGGTGGTGTTTGAAGAGGGTTTTCGGGATTTGACCAGACGAGATTTAGCTCCGGTGACTAAACGATTGGAGGCGACATACATCTCTTCATACAGTGACTTTGACAAAACCAGAATAGAGGGTTGGAGACCGCCGGTTTGCTCCAAACACAGCCTCCTAACACTAGTCCCAGTTATAAGTGTTGTAGATCGAACCATAGAAATAGAGAAAAAAAACTAAAGAGAAGAAAAGATTTAAGAAGAGAAAGAACAGAGGAAACAAGAAAGAGGAGAGGAAAGGGGAGGTGACGCCGGCGAGCTTAGGCTCCGCCAGCGTCGAAATCCAGTGACAAATGAGGCGTTTCAATATCAATGTTTGGGATAGCGGCTAGGGTGAACTCGCGTTTTATTCTCTGTTGCCCTATAGAAGCTATAAGCAAATAAAAATAGGAGGCTTCACTTAACATTATAAAAGCATAATCAAATAAGACTTCGTTCAATTGATTTTAAATTCCCACAAGTAATTTAGCGAAACATAATTTTTCAAAAAAAAAAAAAATCTGAAATTGATTAAAAAAACTACTGATTTCGAAAAATTGTTCTTCTTGCATTTTTTTTCTAACAAAATCATTCATCAGACTTTGATAATCCAGCTATCCAACCAGCTCCCTTTCAATATAGCCAAACTAATTAATCTTTCTTCTGACATTGTTGACCGTAAGCAGGATTTGGTCAATTTTAACTTGGAAAAAACTTCTTTCAGCTGTGGCAGGTGAAATTGGAATTGTTAACATCACTCTATATGTATTCCATGTATTTGGATAACAACCTTCAAACTTCTTGAAAAATCTAGCACTTCAATAGGCTTTGTGATCCCACTTGGTAAAAGATCTCTTAAAGTTTTGATCTCAACAAATAAATAATTCTCAACAAAAAAATGAATATTCTCCTTATTTAAGAGAAGTTTTAAAGTTGTCACATGATGCTTTTAGCCATAATCAATTGCTGTTATGAGCTTTTTCAGAATCCAAAAAGTTTTTCATACTTTTCAAATGGCTCAAATCTCATTTGAAGAATTTGAAGAGATATTATAGCTTGATCCATGATTCGGAAAAAAAAAAGTGCTTTCATCATTTTTCTCTATCTCTTCATCAAAATGCATTTTGTTTTTGATAATATGTTTTTTCACAGAAAACACTGGCTCAATATCCATAGATTTTGCAATTATTTTAGTTTTTGCTTTTGCTTCTTCAAACTCATTTTCTTTGTACTCCTAGAGATATCACACTAACCCCTTTAGCTGAACAAGAGCAGCATCCATATCAATAATCTCTGACTGCACTGCCTAACTCACTATATTAACACCAATAAAAGATTATACCAAATAACCAAATAAAATAAGAATACAAACTTTCCCTTTGTATGTGTTTCACTTGTAGCAAGAAGTTCGGCATCACTGCAAGCTTCATGATCATCACAATTTTCTACTAATTAAATAGTCTAAAGTATCTCTTAGAAATCAAATTGCTTGAACACTTTCAATGTGACTTTCCAACGAGTCTCTGATAAGGATTTACGTGTGAGACCTCCTACCATCTCTTAAATTAATTCTCACCTAGTTGTAGATGATGTAAAAAAAGAAGTAGATGCATTGAATGATTCTGAAGAATGAAATCGCTCTTTCAGATAATTGGACCATATCAGAAAGCCCCAAATTAAGAATGTGACAGCCATATGGCTGTATAAAACACACTTGAATTGAGTTCAAGCAATTCTTTTTTTTTGTACTCCATTGTAATTTCCTTTCATGTTGGATCCATTATCATAGCCTTGCCCTCTTATATTATCAATATTCAAATTGAGACCAACCAACGTATCACAAAACAACTCAAAAAGTCATTCTCCAGATTTATCATGAACTTTTTAAGAATGTCACAAAAAAATTTCAATTTTTGTTGAAGCCATGGAAACATCCACATATCTGATAGTAAAACTCATTTGTTCTTTGCAACTCTTATCAGGATTACAATTGAGAATAACCGGAAAATATTTTGCCTGTTGAATTATTTTGATGATCATATGTTTGACTTCAAATCCTAACATAGAAATCAACTCATTTTGGATTTCGTGGCTTAAATAATGATAGTAAGTTTCACATTCTTGAATTCTTCTAGCATGCTCTCGCCTAACTGGATCAAACTCCGCAAACATTTCAATAAAGCTCAAAAAGTTTCCATAGTTTTTCTGATCAATCTTCTCCATTCATCCACACAAAGCTAAATTTTGTTTTGCAAAATTGTTTACCAATGCAAATAGTTTCAGCATAACATCTCTCCAATGATTTTTCTCTTTATTAATTTCTTCTTGAAAACACCTATCAATGGTTTGATTCTTCTGCAGTCTTAATGTTAATTCTATTCATTAACTCATATAGACAATGTGACAATGGTTGATTTCATATTGACCAAGTCTTGTCATAATACTTCTCCAATAATTAAATTATGTGCTCAACAGCATACTAACATATATTTCTCTACCGAAAAACTTATAGCAAAAACAGTAGACTTTGTTTGATACTTTTCAATAAAGCAATCAATTACTATCTTGTTTATCTCTATTTTTCATCTCTCTTTTGAAATGTCTGTGAGAAAAATGTTTACCAATGGCATTGTTTTTTTGAGAAAACATAGTCTCTATGTATTCTTGCCATCATACATTTTTCAACCATAGAATCTTCAAATTTATGATCAATGTTTCACCAATTTGCAGGACCACTAACATCCAAAACCTCAACTTTCTCTCTAAAGTTAAAAGTTTAAGGGATTTTATTCAAATCCACATCATCTTCATCATACACCCAATATCAGTTTAATATTTGTCATCGTCATTCATAGTTTCCACTGCCTTATCATTCTCAAAACCAGCACCATTCTTATCATCAACTCTATCACAAACATCAATTTTAAGATTTTTTTTATCTTTTAACATACCTGAACATAGAGAACCAGCAAGAGATCTCATAAGTTCTTCATCTTTTTGTTGGATCCTGTTTGACATGGCATTTTTCTTGTTGAAATCCCTAAAAAATTATGTTAAAACTAATTTGCAGAGAAATTTTAATCATAAACATAAGTAATCACTAGATATTTTTTTTAAATAAATACTTGTCATGACTAAAAACAAATTCGATTAAAACAAAGAGAATAAGATCAAATAAGAGATGAAGAATAAACTAGCGGACACAAAAAAGCTTAAATATCGTGGAGGAGGAAGAAGAGAAGATGAACCACTGGTTCTTATTTAATTTTGATCTTTTTGTTAAGGCATCTCCCAGTTTTGTATCAGTACTCGCGTGAACAGGTCCAAGTAGCAAAAAGACCGAGGAGTTGATTATTTTGTCCAAGAAGTGTGGTTACTTTGAAAGGTAGTGTCTTCTAGAAGAATAATAACATCTCTTTCACAGGGATCAGACGCACAAGCTTTGTTAGAATCATGATGAGTGTGTGTGATGCGGTGTGGCTCTGTGTATAAGTAGCGAGTAGTAGGGAGGGTAAAAGCATTAATTGGTTGATCATCTCATGTTCATGTGGAGAGAGAAACTCTTACTTGTTCATTCTTTGCAACCGATATCAATCAATACATCTTTTTTTTTTTTTTTTACAATCAATACATCTTTTGTTTCGCTTAATCATCTTATCTTCTACAATATTTTACATCTATTATATAATAGTTGAATAGCCATCTCCAGATTTTTGACATATGGATGATTGACAAGCTGACACATGTTGATATCTTTTCATTTTGAAAAAAATCTGTAAATGACAATTATTCAATATTCAATTGCAAGAGTTACAAAACTCTTCCAAACCTTCGACCATCACAAATTTAGAGAATGGTAAGAAATTCATAAAAAATGAGAAACACATAAGAATTTAAATCAAGAAGAAAAAAATTAATAAAAACAACTCATGATAGAAAAAGAAACAGAAAGATTAACATAAAACTACACAAAATATATGTAAAATATATAATAATAAGCCCGTTTAATTTATAACTAACTAATGAACATTGAATTTATTAACACAATCAATAAATAAGGAACACATTATATAATAATCTATGATGAAAAACCATTATAAAACAAAACACACAAAATACAACAATATACGAGAGAACAATAATTATAAATATTTGCAACATAATTTAAAAATTTTAATAAATATAAGGAAAAACACATAATATACATGTAAATATATTTTTTTTTTAAAAAAAATAGATACTTTCTTGCGTATAGCGCAGACAATCATGTTGCTTCATATAACAGAAGCTCGATCAACTTTATCCTCTAACCAATAATATGTACACTACTTAGCCAAATCCTAATAGCTTATAATATAATCCAGAAACTTATATATAAGCTCATCATGAAAGGCCATTTCGAAAGCAATAACAACAAATCTGATTGTTTTGTGTTCATGGATTTTTCTTAATTACTTCGAGCGTATTCACAATTTTGCTTTCGACTGATTAATTTATATATAGGCCATGTTGAAAAATCATCTCAATCAAAACACAATCCTATTTTAGTAAAATAGTTAAACATTAAAAAAATGATAAAAAAATACTCATGTCTTCTTCAATTTACCTTCTTTGATTTACTAAGTGCATCTGATGTAACCAATGTTTAATTTCATCAAGAAACTACATTAATCAATTTCACTGAAATCTCCAAACACAAGTCAACAAAAGAGGAGAACAGACTCATAGTTCTAATAAACTTTTCCCAAATCAAATCTAAAAGCCCTAAGCTTGTTCACTTCAAATTCTTCTAGCGAGTTGAATATCCTTAGGCATAATCATAACTCTCTAGCATAAAATCGCACACAAATTTGTATCTTCAAACAACCCAACGAGATAAGCCTTGGCAGATTCTTGTAACAACGCGACTGCCTTCCTCTAGAACTGAAGGTCGGTTTTGAAATCCTGAGCTATATCTCTGATAAGTCTCTAAAACGGAAGTTTCCAAATCAAAAGCTCCGTGCTCATCTGATACTTCCTGATTTCTGTTAGCGCCACCGCTCCAGGTATGAATCGGTGTGGCTTCTTCACTTTTATTGTAGCCGGAGCAGATTTTCTCAACGCCTTTGATAAAGGAAAACGAATAAATGTTGATAACAAACCCACAAACAATAACTAGATTTTAACGCTCATAAAACGTTTTACTCGAACCGACATAATCACAATGGAAGAAGGATTCTGATGAACACGAGCTACAGTCGACTATCACAGAGAAAAAAGAGAAAAAGAAAACGTAACAAATTTTACAAAATGGATTATGAGAAAAATTGTGACTGTCATTGTCTATAATAAATATATTACTTGTAGCTTCGCTCATTCCACGTGTCTGCGTGACGTGGGTTGTGTGTTTATTCATATTGCTATATCAAATCCTCCTGGTTCCGAAGACCTTTTCCTCAAGGTATAAAAGCAGGAAACTTCTTCGCCAGCTCAAACAAATACTCCCATGTGGCTTCTTCACGCGGCTGATTGACCCATTTGATGAGAACCATAGTTGCTGCTCCTCCTTGCCTCTGAACCATTTTTTGATCAAGAACACATTCAGGCTCCTTAACCAATACTGACATAACTGATGGTTACTGAGTAGAAGTGATCACAGAACCAACAGCTTCATTTCAATTGGGACACATGTAAAACAAGATGAATCTGAGCAGTGGTGGGAAATTCCACTTTGTATGCGACCGCACAAAAGCGATCCGAAATCTTTTAAGGGCCAAAGGACTTAAGAGACAACTTCTGATTTGATTTGAGTACCACCGATTTATGACAATAAGGTTGCAACTTCATATACACCCAATCCCCTATCTCAAAAAAACGTTATGTCCTGTGCTGATCAGTGAATTGTTTCATGATGTGTTGTGCACAAATGAGATGAAACTTAAAGATCAATAACATGTCTTCCTGATCTTGCAGATACTTATCCACAACCAAAATCTTTGACTCGCCAGGAAGGTAAGGTAAATGCTGAGGTGGTGGTTGTCCGTAAACAGCTTCGTACGGAGTCATTTGGATGGCTGTATGAAAATTGGTGTTGTACCAAAATTCGGCCAGAGGAAGCCACTTGCTCCAAAGAAGAGGTTTATCACTGCACATGCACCAAAGATACGCTTCCGAACAGCGGTTGACTACCTCAGTTTGTCCGTCGCTCTGAGGGTGATAAGCGCTGGACAAGTTGAGAGCGACCCCTTGAAGACGAAAGAGTTCCTGCCAGAAGTCACTTAGAAAGACGACATCCCTGTCACTCACAATAGACCTGGGTAATCCATGAAGTTTAAAAACATGATCCAAGAAATTTTGTACCACTGAGGAAGCCGAATAGGGGTGAGATAATGCAATGAAATGAGCTATTTTACTTAGACTATCAACCACAACCGAAATGACAGATTTCCCACACGATTTAGGCAAACCATCGATGTAATCAAGTGATATGTCAGACCACACACTGTCCAGAATTGGTAGAGGTTGAATCAGTCCCGGGGAGGCAGAGGTGTCATGTTTACACTGTTGAAAAATGGAACAGCTCCGAATGTAAGCTTAAATATCTGCCACCATACCCATCCAATAGAACAAAGCTTTCACCCTATGATCAGTAGTGTCACGGTCCGAGTGGCCCCCAACCCAGAGTAGTGTAATCATTGCAGAATCTTATCCCCTAATTGCGTATCCGCAAGGACCACAATTTTGCTTTTGCGGTGTAGAATCTGTTGAGACCAAAAGAAGTGTTTCCAAACCAACGATCTGATTCCAACGCAATAATAAGGTTTTTGATACTATCATCATCCAAATAGGCAGCCTGAATCTGCTCGGAAAGTGCCATATACAATATTTTTGACCCATCAACGCGAGACAAAACATCTGCCACCAAGTTTTATTTGTCCTGCAGATATTGAATTTCATAATCGAATTCCAATAACTTTGGTAACCACTGCTCCGGCGATCTGGGCGTCTCTGTTTTCTGCAGCTGCTACTTCTTGGAAGACATTTCCCTGATCATCGATTTGGTCACCATTGTCATTGTATGCATGACCCTCTTGGTCTCGTAGGACTCCAGCAGCATCAGGTCGAATGATTGTTCTCCTCATGTCTGCTGACCTCCTTCCTTGGCGGTTCATACGTTCTTACTCTCTCAGCTCCTGATTCGTGAGATTCACAAGCTGAGTTCCCCTGTTACTTCTGGTACTGCGATTATGCATACACCTGAAACACAAGAAAAGAGAAAAAACAATGTAAGTAAACGAAAAGTAAAATGTTTAGGCTAAATTCTATCCCAAATCTAATGGCGAATTCAATGAATCCCCGGAAACGGCGCCAAAAATTGATATGCTCAAATTTACCCTAGAGCTACTCTCCAAATTAAGAGATCGATGTAATACTTAGGGGTCGAATTCCACAGAGACTCAAGATTCACACAATAGATTATTAGTTATCGAAATAAGCTAAATAAGAATGATTGTAATTAAAAAACAGAATGCAGTAAATCGGTTTGTAAGATCAATAAGAGAAAACGTCAAGCTCAGGGAATTCTCAGGAAATCAGGAATGCAAGCAAATCAGTTGATCAGGATTCTTCTAATGTTCTAGAACTTGAAACGCAATGATCAAGTAAACCAGCCGTCGCTGCGAAAACTATCTATGTCTAAAACCTAGAAAACCAAATTTCTTTGCGAGTTCTAAAGTGCAAACATGCAATAATCTCAGGTTCAATCTGTTCACAAAATCCCTAAATCAAATTCCTTTGCAGATAGGTATTTTGCTCATCTAGGGTTCTTTTCTAGCTAATTAACCAACTGTCGTTGCGAGAATCAACCTATGATCAATAATCTAACCTTTCAGTTCAGATCAAGCATTAATCACAACCTAGATGAAGAACTAGTGTTTAGAATTCCTTAATTAACCAATCAACTTAGCAATCCATGAAATCCCTAATGAGAAACCCTAAACCTAAGTAGCAAACTACTCAGACATGGAGATTGAAACAATAAACATGATTGAATAGAATTGCATAAAAGAAATAAGAATATAATTAATGGAGTTCTGAATCTTCTCTGAAGGAGTCTGAATTCTTCTCTCCAAAAGCTCTCTCTCTAGAATACTTGATAGGATAAAAGATAGGTCTAAACAATGACCTTAAAATAATATAAATATCCTAAAAACTCGAATAGGGACTTATTTGCAAATAAGAAAAAAGTCTAGGCAAATTTCATTTTCTTCAAAAATCTTCAAAACTGGCGTAGAAAATTGTCTGTCTGATGGGTGTCAACCGACACCAAGTGTGGTGTCGACCGACACCATCTCCGAAAGTGGTTTCCGGCTTGAGTTCTTCTGCACAACTTCCTGATTAACTCCAAAATGATCAATAATCTTCAAGTAATCTCCAAACGTACCTAATTCTGCAAATGACTCTAAAAGACTCCAAAAACACTAAAAAGACTCTATAAACAAGACTTATATCATGGCTAAAAACACTAAAAAACATGATATATCAACTCCCCCAGACTTAGCTTTTGTTTGCCCTCAAGCAAAACAGAAGACTAAATCAGTGAAAGAGGTTTGAAAACATGGGAACTCACCAATTTTTTAGAACACCAAATCAACCAACACTTTTGTAAGCCACATCAAACAACACCAACTTTAGATAGAACATCAACTACTTCCCCCTAGACTTATCAACCACCCCAATTCCAGTCCACAATCAATAAGAGATCTAAATTCACCATCACTGACCTTTTTAAATTGTAAAGCGTGCATTCTCATCAAGGGAGTATCGATCAAAGGACACATAGACTCTTACTTGTTCAAGTTCTGATTATTAGATAGATTTGCTTCAAGTTTTACCTCTCCCTTTTCTCACTTCCATTCAGTTGATTTTTCCCTACTAGGGTATCATTTTATTTGTTTATCAACTGAATGCTCTGAAATCAATTCTTTAATGAAACAAAGAATATCAATGGGGTCACCATCAAAATCCTTGATCACCTTTTTTAGACCATTATATATATATATATATATTTTTTTTTTACTCTTTTTTTTTTTTTTAGAGAACTGAAGGGAAGAGAGAGGTGAACTATAATCACAAACCAGTTGTTTCAGACCTGAACAAGGAATCCGATCCAAAGTATACCAAGCCCCAAGATAAGAAAAATTAAGTTCATTAGATGTTAGGCCAACTCAGGATCCTGCAAATACCCAAACAGATGTGGGGATAATGGTAGATCAAATCATCTTTGGGTTTTTATATCAGTAAAACCTGCTGTCAATGGCTGTAAGAATGGTCACTATAATGGTAATCAAAGTGGTTAGTTCCAAGAAAAGCTCATAGTTCCTGACTGGTTTTGACTCAATAAAACAGATTCAAACTGACACAAATGACTCAAAACAAAACAAAGCAAAATACATCAGTATTTTCATCCCCCAGACTTAAGTAATACTGTCCCCAGTGTACCAAGCCGTAGGATTGGAAAGAAACCAAAGTAAACACAAAGAAACAAAGACAAGGTTAAGAATACTTACCTGCAGAGTGGGTGCCGATCGCCACCCGGAGGTGGTGTTGATCGTCACCAAGGTCGGCTCCTTACTCCTTCGTCTTTTCAACAATAATTTTTTTTTTTTACACATGGAAAAACAAAATTAAAAATTAGTAAAAACCAAAACGAAAAAAAAAAAAAATCCTAACTCTAAGTGGGTTGCCTCCCACTAAGCGCTTCTTTTCAGTCATTAGCTTGACTGTGTGGGGGTTCAGAGATCTGGTGGATCAGATTGTGGCATTGAATGCCTCTGGGTGGAACATCTCATCATCCAAGGTGGTGTGTAAGCAGTTGGTGCATGATTTCTACCAAGGAATGAATGAGGAACAGCAGCAGGGTGGGCTATGAGTTTGGGAGGGACACTTCTTTTTCCTGCAGAATCATCAAAAGAAGAAACAAGTGCTCTACGATACTCTCGTGGCTTGGTCAGTTGTGAAACAGCTTTTGCATCCTTAATCTTCTTTTTTATGATATCAGGGGGTTTGGAATTGAGAACAGGAAGTACATACCTTTGCTTTCTCCTAGGGTGTGAGATGTAGAGCTTTCTGTTTAACAACAGTTGTTGAATTCGCAGGATTAGAAACCTCCTGAGAATTGTGTGTTATAGTCATTTCTGAGTTTGTCTGTGGAGGGTGTCGACCGACACCAAGAGTGGTGTCGACCGACACTGAACCTGCAACCCGAATTTCTGCACTTTTTCTGCAATTCAACTCTGTAATCCTTGTCTCCATCACAAAAGGGTCTTCCTCCAGCAACTTGTCTTTTATTGGACCCTCATCTTCAAGCCTAGTCCTGAAGAGATTATCTCCACTCCAATCCTCAAGCCCAGCAGTTTTCTTAGAAGTCTCAACTAATTCCTTTTGAACAATCAGCTTGTTCACTTGCTCACTAACCTCCAGCTCCTTGACATACCCAGCAGTAATGTCATCTGGATGCTCTACTTCTGAGACCTCATCCATGGCAACCTCTACAGAAAAGGTTTGACCATCTATGGTAGCTTTTCTCCTCAGCTTACCCATGTCAAAACTCATGGTCTTATCACCCAAATCAAGCTCAATCTGTCCTTCTCTGACATCAATGATTGCACCAGCTGTAGCTAAGAAGGATCTCCCAAGTAAAAGAGGATCCTGAGGCTCTTCACCATACTCCAAAACCACAAAGTCTGTAGGGATTGTGCAGCCAACAATCTGAAGTGGAATATCTTCTAAACCCCCTTCTGGAACTCTCTTTGACCTATCAGCAAGGATGAGATGGATTCTTGTAGGCTTGAAATCAGTCATTCCAAGTCTTACAGCAACAGAGTGAGGCATAAGGTTGATGTTTGAGCCAAGATCACAAAGTGAGTGAGGAAATCTCCCAGTGGAGATAGAACAATCAAGCACAAAACACCCTGGATCAGGCAGCTTCTTTGGAACTCTACTCTGAATCATGGCACTGACCTGTTGAGAGACTCTAACCTTCTTCTCCTTCCTTGAAACAGTCTTTTTCAAAAGGATGGAACTGATGTCTTTTGTAAGCAATGCTGCTTCCTCAGGACAAACATTATTGGCAACCATCCTCTTGACATACCTTTTGAGTGGAGGTAAGAACTTGACACCATCAACTAGAGGCATTTTAATTAGTACCTTGTCCATTATTGCCTTGCACCTTTCCTCCTCTATCTCATGTTTGGACTTTCTGGGCTTCGGGTAAGGTATCTTAGGTTTATGGACCCTCTCCTCAGGTGTTGGTGGTGATTTGGGACGATCAGCATGCTCTTCTGACGGCAATTGAAAAATACAGGTCGAGTGTCGATCGACACTCTCATCTGGTGTCACTCGACACTCAAAACTTTTGTCGAAATGCATTGATTTTTGTCCGTCAGGACTCGAGCAATCGCGATTTTTCGCTAGTGTCGACCGACACACCTCCTGGGTGTCGACCGACACCAGGTCTGTGGCTCCAAATTCTTCATCAAACTCTGCAGACCCCACAAAATTTTCTTCCCTTCTCACCATGATAGCATTAACATGATGTCTTGGGTTGATATCAGTCTTTCCTGGAAGAAATCCTTCTTGTCTTTTTATGGAATCAGCAGTTTGAACAACCTGAATATCCAGCTTCTTAACATAAGCACCCAAAGACTCAATCTTCCCATTCAGATCAGTATACAAAGCATCCAGCTTTCCATTGAAGTTCACAGTCATCTTTGTCTGACCTTCCAAAACCTGCTCCAACATAGACTCCATCTTGCTATTCTGTTCAGGTTTCTGGTAAGAAGAAGAACCATAAGTTCTTGTGAAGTTATTGTTCTGAAAAGGCTTCTGGTAAGAAGAACCATAACCTTGTTGATTTCCAAATCTCTGACCTTGAAACCCAACACCATTGATGAAATTTACATCCTCTTCCTCTGGTTCAAAGGTTTCAACCTTTGCAGCAAACTGAACTTGCTTCTTTTCCACAAGGAGATTGTGGATAGAATCAAGTTTTGCTTTAACTTCAGCACTCTGAGCACCATCCATGTTTCCAGTCAGCCTCTTCCTATCATAGTCTGCATTCTTGGTACTATTGCTAGATGTCAAGTTCTCAATAAGCTTTTTGGTTTCCTCTGGGCTTCTGGTATTGAAATTTCCTTCACTTGCAGCATCCAAAGCCATCTGGTACTTCCAATCTATGCCTCTGAAGAAAATACCCAGCAGCTGAACATCACTGAAGCCATGGTGTGGACAATCCCTCTGATATGCTCTGAACCTCAACTAAGAAGGTTTGAATGCTTCAGCAGGTCCCTGAGAGAATGTAGAAATCTTTGTCCTTAGCTCCTCAGACCTTGCATCATCAAAAAAGTTATTGAGAAATGCATTCTTTGTATCAACCCAGGTGGTTAGAGATCCTGGTTGCAACTGCTTCAGCCAGTAGGAAGCATCCCCAACAAGAGAATAGGGGAAAAGCTTGCAGAAGAGATAGTCATAAGACACCCCATTGCACTTGATGCTAGACACCAAATCTTCAAACTTTTCTACGTGGTCCATAGGATGCTCATGAGGAAGACCATAGAAAAGATGCTGACCCACAAGAGTGTAGTAGGCAGGTTTCAGCTCAAAATCAGCTCTCTGAAAACCCGGAGGGTTAATGGCAGACCTGTTTGCATAGAATTGATCAGGCCTGTTGTAGTCAGAAAGGGTTCTCCCTCGGATAGGTGGTGCTCCGGCGATCTGGGCGTCTCTGTTTTCTGCAGCTGCTACTTCTTGGAAGACATTTCCCTGATCATCGATTTGGTCACCATTGTCATTGTATGCATGACCCTCTTGGTCTCGTAGGACTCCAGCAGCATCAGGTCGAATGATTGTTCTCCTCATGTCTGCTGACCTCCTTCCTTGGCGGTTCATACGTTCTTACTCTCTCAGCTCCTGATTCGTGAGATTCACAAGCTGAGTTCCCCTGTTACTTCTGGTACTGCGATTATGCATACACCTGAAACACAAGAAAAGAGAAAGAACAATGTAAGTAAACGAAAAGTAAAATGTTTAGGCTAAATTCTATCCCAAATCTAATGGCGAATTCAATGAATCCCCGGAAACGGCGCCAAAAATTGATATGCTCAAATTTACCCTAGAGCTACTCTCCAAATTAAGAGATCGATGTAATACTTAGGGGTCGAATTCCACAGAGACTCAAGATTCACACAATAGATTATTAGTTATCGAAATAAGCTAAACAAGAATGATTGTAATTAAAAAACAGAATGCAGTAAATCGGTTTGTAAGATCAATAAGAGAAAACGTCAAGCTCAGGGAATTCTCAGGAAATCAGGAATGCAAGCAAATCAGTTGATCAGGATTCTTCTAATGTTCTAGAACTTGAAACGCAATGATCAAGTAAACCAGCCGTCGCTGCGAAAACTATCTATGTCTAAAACCTAGAAAACCAAATTTCTTTGCGAGTTCTAAAGTGCAAACATGCAATAATCTCAGGTTCAATCTGTTCACAAAATCCCTAAATCAAATTCCTTTGCAGATAGGTATTTTGCTCATCTAGGGTTCTTTTCTAGCTAATTAACCAACTGTCGTTGCGAGAATCAACCTATGATCAATAATCTAACCTTTCAGTTCAGATCAAGCATTAATCACAACCTAGATGAAGAACTAGTGTTTAGAATTCCTTAATTAACCAATCAACTTAGCAATCCATGAAATCCCTAATGAGAAACCCTAAACCTAAGTAGCAAACTACTCAGACATGGAGATTGAAACAATAAACATGATTGAATAGAATTGCATAAAAGAAATAAGAATATAATTAATGGAGTTCTGAATCTTCTCTGAAGGAGTCTGAATTCTTCTCTCCAAAAGCTCTCTCTCTAGAATATTTGATAGGATAAAAGATAGGTCTAAACAATGACCTTAAAACAATATAAATATCCTAAAAACTCGAATAGGGACATATTTGTAAATAAGGAAAAAGTCTAGGCAAATTTCTTTTTCTTCAAAAATCTTCAAAACTGGCGCAGATGATGGGTGTCGACCGACACCATCTCCAAAAGTGGTTTCCGGCTTGATTTCTTCTGCACAACTTCCTGATTAACTCCAGAATGATCCATAATCTCCAAGTAAGCGCCAAACGTACCTAAACCTGCAAATGACTCTAAAAGACTCCAAAAACACTAAAAAGACTCTATAAACAAGACTTATATCATGGCTAAAAACACTAAAAACCATGATATATCAGGATGGGATGCAATAGAAGCTCATAGATTGTAGGCTACTGTGATGCAGATGGGGCTGGAGATTGTGTGGACAGAAGATCAACCACTGGCTATTTCACATTCATAGGTGGTGTTGGGGTCAAAATCCACCCTTTGGAGATTGATGAGCCAAGAAGTCTAAGTATTTGAACGAAAGGCTTGTCGGACGATAAAAAAACAAGAGCAGGTCACCATCTTCCTCTAGCAAAGAATGGGTGACCTACTACTTGTACGAATGCATGAAAACTTGTCTGAGGACCATCAGGACCAAGAGCAGGTCGCCATCTTCCTCTAGCAAAGAGTGGGCGACCTGCTACTTGTCCAGAGGCACGAAAACTTGTCCAAGAACCATCAGGACCAAGAGTAGGTCGCCATCTTCCTCTAGCAAAGAATGGTCGACCTGCTACTTGTCCGGAGGCAAGAAAACTTGTCTAGGGACCATCAGGACCAAGAGCAGGTCGCTATCTTCCTCTAGCAAAGAGTGGACGACCTGCTACTTGTCCAAAGGCATAAAAGCTTGTTTGATGACCATCAGAACCAAGAGCAGGCCGCCATCTTCCTCTAGCAAAGAATGGGTGACATGCTACTTGTTTGAAGGTATGAAAATTTTTCGGAGGACCATCAGGACCAAGAGCAGGTCGCCATCTTCCTCTAGTAATGAGTGGGTGACCTACTACTTGTCCAGAGGCACGAAAACTTATCTGAAGACCATCTAGACCAAGGCAGACGCCACTCACCTTCCCGAGAAGTGGGCGACCTGCTCAAGACCAAAGCAGGTTGCCACTCACCTTTCCCGAGAAGTGGGCGACCTGCTCAGGACCACGGCAGGTCGCCACTCACCTTCCCCGGGAAGTGGGTGACCTACTAAGGACAAAGGCATGTCGCCACTCACCCTCCCCGGGAAGTGGGTGACCTGCTTAAGACCAAGTCAGGTCGCCATTCACCTTCCCCAAGAAGTGGGTGACCTGTTAAAGACCAAGGCAGGTCGCCACTCACCTTCTCGGGGAAGTGAGTGACCTGCTCAAGACCAAGGTAGGTCGCCACTCACCTTCCCCGGGAAGTGGGCGACCTACTCAAGACCAAGGCAGGTCGCCACTCACCTTCCCCGGGAAGTGGGTGACCTGCTCAAGACCAAGGCAAGTTGCCATTCACCTTCCCCGGGAAGTGGGCGACCTGCTCAAGACCAAGGCAGGTCGCCATTCACCTTCCCCGGGAAGTGGGAGACCTGCTCTGCTTAAGACCTGAACAAAGTTACAAGACGGCGACCTATTTCTTCGTTTGTGCATTCTTCACTCGACTTGCCCTAACAGGCGAGCTGAAAGTTTGGTCTAGCATTACTCGACTCCGGAACACTGGTCATGGCCTTATTCATGAAATATTTTTCATGGAGTTGTTCATGAACCGGCAAGCCGAAAAATTGATCTAGCTTGATTCACTATCAGAATACTGTTCATGGGACTATTCTTAGAATAATTTTCAAAAAACACTGTTTATGGAACAGTATTCACGTAACCGTTCGTGAATCGACCGCAAAGCCAGAGAAAGGAGCCCAAATGAGATGGCGAGCTGAAATCAGATTGAACCGGACTAAACTATAGGCGAACTGGATCGAGACAAGATCAAAAGACGGCGTGCTGAGAAGTCAGGTTGTGGATCAATCCCAAGCCCGTTAGATGGTATCTAAATCGGCATATTTAGCATATTCCTGGACTCAACAGCGTCCCACATCGGTAGCAACTATTCTCAGCATCTCAAGTCGTCCAGTCTATATAGGGTAGCATGTACTAGGCTTAAACTATCACATTCTTAGTACTTTCTACTTTGCATTGTAAGACTATACATCATTTACGAAATCCATTGTATTTGGAAAAAATATCATTCAATAAAATAAAATTTCAATCTTGGTCTTTAGTTCTTTTAAAATAGGATTTTTGAGCCCCCATTTATTATAAGATATGTTTGTGTGAGTTTCGACTCTCAAATGTGGCAATCTGGTTAGTTGGAAAAGTAAGGAGCAAAAGCTCTTGTGTTGAGGCTGAGTATAGAGCCATAAGAAGGTTAACTACATAACTCAAGTGGTTGAAGAATCTACTTAAGGATCTTGGAATTGCGACAAAAGCTCCTATCACAATGCATTGTGATAATCAAGCAGCCATGCACATCGCCTCTAACTCGGTCTTCCATGAGAGAAACAAGCACATTGAAGTTGATCGTCACAAGGTCAGCTACACAAGAAACTCAGATTAGCTAGCAGACATATTCACAAAGACGGCCAGTTTAAAGACATGTGAGTTCATTCACTCCAATCTTGGACTCATAGATATTTCTCGGATATGATCTCTTCTAGCTGTGAAGATCACACTCTTTTTACTTCAGTATAGTTTTGTTCCAAGTGGTTTTCTATACTGAGGTTTTAAATGAGGTGATTCTTTACAGTTCCAAGCTTTACCATTACTCTTGTTATGGTTAAAGTTTGAGAGGGAGTATTGATGTAGAGGAGTGAAAGGAGTATTAGATTAACAGGTCATCCGTACAAATGCACATACGAGTCAAGCGTGGAGTACAAGATAAGCAAGCCCCCTTGTGGTCTAGAGTGTGTGCGCGTTCTAAGAGAGCTTCTAGAAGGACTTTCCTTCACACACGATTTGAATGTGTGACAGTTGGAGGAGTTTGACTAAGAAGCCACATGTGGTGTTAAGGATACAACCGTTGGGTCACGTAGCTTTCTCTCTTTGGATCCCACAGTTCCCTTCTTTAATTTATTCTTAATGTAGCTATCGATGTATATTGGTTTGCCTATATAAACGCCATTGTTCACATTTATAATCGATAACATTAAAGAAATATATTCTTCCTTTTTGTGCAATCTCTCTCATGTTCTTCATTTTCTCTCTCTCCTATTCTTACATTCCGCAAATTAACACATGACACAATCGTTCGTGTTGAATTGTTACTTCGTATTAAGCAATTTCAAGTAAAATTTGTGGGTTTTGAGAAAGATCAAAAGAGATTTGTTGATTTATAAAAGATGGATGATGAATTACAGAGAAGGTACAAAGTTCTTCTTAGAAAGCTAGTTTTAGGTTCTAGAATTTCTATAACTTAGTTCTTCTCTCTATTTGCGGATCCCCTTCTTGGTGGAACTCTCCTCCTATTTATAATCTTTTAGGCGCCGACCTTAATCTTCTGGAAGAGTCGATGCCTATCTCTTCCTAATTTGACGCGCCGAGCCCAATATTTTGGGAAAGTGAATATCCTCTCCCATATTCTCTTAAGTCTGTTGTAGGTTTTATCTTTTCCCTTAACGGATAAACTACACTTATCTTATTCACCTCATCGATCCTTAACCAGGCCGTCTAGTGTATAAAGGGTCGAGGCGAATTCTTGATGGGCCTTTTAGGAGGTGTGCAGCCCGTATCCAACAATTAAAGCCCCCCTAGTTCGTCGTGTGAGGAATATTTCGAGCTCGGCGAATTTGAAGTTGAAGTTGGTTCGGCATGAGTTCGCCTCGGTTTTAATTAGTAATGATAATACGAAATTCAAACACGACGTACGTCGTTTTGAGTTGTTCCTTCGTATTTATTAAAAATTAATTTTGAAAGTTTCGAATTTGAAAAGTCTGAATTAAATGTGTCCACTCCATTTCAGAGTGAGAAAGGAGTGGAAGTGTGCGGGAGCCGTCACACGTTTCACGTTTCTCAATTCTTTGCAGATGATGACATGTGCCCACCATGCAATTAATTTTGCGTTCTTCGAAGTGAAGTGATGCGAAGTGGAGCGCGTGGAACGGCACCTTTTCAGACCTAATGATGAAGGTGGACGACGATGAGTCGTTTTGAAATGATTAACCTCGAATTCTTCATCCTTCCTCTATAAATCTGAAGTTTCCCTTCTTTTACTCATTTTTTCACTTCTCCAATTCTTCGAAAGGTAGAGCTCTCATCTCTCTCCTCTTTTAATATTTTCCGATTTGCCATCTCCGTTGTATCTTTCCGTCGCCATCGAGAACTCCGATCAAATGGACTCCCCATTTTCAAATGCCAGTTCGACTAAGACAGTTCATTCCTGGGAAAATATTTTTCCGTCCTGGGAGGATGTGGAAGAATTACGGCAAAGGAACGAAGAAGCTCGTCAAGGACGCACCGAGCCCAGAAGTCCTTTTGAGATTCCTCATCTGAGAGACAAAGACCCCAAAGATGTTCAGGAGAACATAGAAGCCGTGGCGAGTAACTCGAGTGATGAAGTTTCAGTAAACGATGAATATGACTGAGGCGAAGATTCCGACGACCTGGATGAGGAAGACTTGATTTTCGACCCTCATGGAGTTACACAGGCTGCACGTAGAAGTCGTAAAAGAGGGGCTCCCAAACTCCCGCGAGAGGCTGGGAATGATTTTGAAGTTTACCGATCCAAATTGACGAAGGATAAATTGGCCGACCTGAAGCGTCTCTGTGGGATCAGCTCGAAGGTGACTTTTCAAGTTCCTGGACCAGATGAAAGACCGTGGGACGCTCCGCCTGGATATTTTTGTGTTTATGAATGCTTCTTCTTGGAGTGTCACTTGTGGTTTCCTCTTCCTCGTCTCTTTCTGGAATACTGCTCAAGGAGAAGAATGGCTCCGACGCAATTATCCCATGCCGCAGTTCGTCATATGGTTGGATTGATGACTTTGGCCGCGGAGAATGGGCTCCCCTTAGACTGTAGGATTTTCAAAGAGATGACTTCGATTAAGGGTGCCGGGAAGAAAGGTTCTTCGGGCTACGGTTGCTTCTACTTACAGGTGAAGCCTAAGTTCAGCATCATCACTGGAGGGGTAAAGAGTAAAGTATACGACTGGAGAGAAAGATACTTCTTTGTGAAGAAAGATGAGTTCTCGGTGGCCGATCCGGAAATCGAGATTCTAAACGACTGGAGCTTGGCTATTGGTATTTTTGCGAATTCACTTTCTTCAATCTTTTGGTTGTTTGTTATTAACACTTGAATTCTTTTGCAGATAAGCCATTCTTCGCCGCTCCTCTTCCATAAGATTTTTCTGACATTGTCAAGGCTTTCACCAGGATCAGTCATCTGATGTGGCCGGACATTTCTGCAGAACGAGTAGCCGCAGCAATCAAACGGAATCAAAGAACTTCCGCATCGTCGTCTAAATCAAAGATGGGTCTTCAGAAGAGAAAATTTGAGAGTTATGCCAACGTTCTTCAGGCCCTATCGGTGCCGGTCCGAGCAACGCTCCCACGATTCCAGAAGAAACTGTCAGGGAAAACGAAGTGCCTCAGTTCGAAACAACCGGATCTCCTATTCTAGTCGACAAAGAGAATGTCACGAGTGAGCTCGGCTTGGAAATGATTTATCTGCTGGAGACGACGCCGCGGCTGAAGATCAAGCTGACGGAGATGAGGCTGAAACTCAAACTCGAGCTACTGGTGCAGAGGAAGAGCAAGTTGAAGGTCCGCCTGGAAAGATCAGAAAGGTTACTAGGCCGAATCCCTCTGGGTTTGAGTTCCATTATAATGGCCTTGAGCCTATGGCGACCGACCCGAACTCCTGCACTAGCTTCGTGTGGAGGACTAAGTCGAGGCCTATGGCGAAGCCGGAACCTGAAGAGCTCTTCTTCTATGATTGGTACGAAAATTACGCCACCGAGCAAGTCCGTGCCATGAATGGTGCCACTTTCCTGATTGGAAATTATGACCGCGAGCTGAAGAAAACTCAAAGAGCTGAACAAGAAAAGTCGACCGAGGTGGAAGCCCTTCGAGCTGAAAAACTCAAGCTCGAAAATGAAAAACGGCAAATCGTCGAGGCGAAAGACAAGGAGATAAACGGGCTGCGGGGCCAACTTATCTTTGTCGAGGCTAAGGCAGAAAGTGTGATCGCCAGAAAGAGGAAAACCGAAAAGCGCCTCTCTGCTGAGAAAAAGAGACTTAGGAAGTCTCATAATGAGAAGGTTTTAAACGAGTGCGTGAAAATCATCGGTGAGTTCGCCGGGCTCGTGGATAAGGTGAAAGGTTATGTAGAACAGCACTCTGAGGTCGAGAAGGTACTTTCGATGACCGCGCAGGTGCAAGGGACCCTCGCCTCTCTGGAAGTTCTTCAGAACAAAGGTTGGAAAATTCCTGACGAGATGCTTTCTAAACTCAAAGCCGACGAAGCAATCTGGGAAAACGAGGCGGAGAAGATCGACGAGATCACTTTTGCTAAAGGTGAACTCGATGCATACCTTACCCGTTACACCACGGCGGGGCCTTCTTCATCCAAACCAGATTCGGAAACCACTGGCGTGCGTACTGAGGAGGGAAGCGAGCGAGCTGATCCGGCTGGGGATCACGATCACGAAAACGTCGAGGCGGCTCCTTAAGAATTTTTTTTTGTTTATCTTTTGTCTCTCCTGTTGAAACTCTGTGTGTTGTGGGCTTTAATTTTCATTCTGTAACGAAAATCAAAATCAATGAAACTTTCTTCAGAATATCCTTGCAAAAACAATAGTCGCTCTTATTTAAGCCTTTCTTCAGAGTTTGGATTCTTCGAACCAATTAGTGCGTTTGATAGCGAGTCAGTCCGATCCTATTGATCATCTTGAAATTTCAAGATCAATCGAAAGTCTGAGGTGCGAGGCTTATGTCTGCTTGCCGTGAAGGCTTATGTCAGCTCGGCTTATAACCGGGAGATAGTCCATGAGATCAACTCAGCATGGAGCGTTTCAATCGGTGAAATCTACGCTCAAAGTTGAATACCGACGCGAACTTAGTTCGAAGATCTTGTATAACTTTGAGGTTTGCAGACGAATCCGGCTTTAGAAGTTGTGGACTTTTGCCACTTGTACTCATGAGAGTGCTATTATCAGTCGTCTGGCCAGGACGCCGATGTAAAGAGGTAGCAAAGAGCTTTCAAGCAAAGAGCTTCAAAAAATTTATTGATGTATAGCTGAACCTTTTTACAGGCTGCCTACGTACCCCCAAAAGGAGGATCAAGCCATTCGTAGTTCGATTACATAGTATGAGTAACTATCTCTTTTTTTTTTTTTTTTTACTTAAGCAGATAAACCGCTAAGTAATAAACTAGTAATAGAACCTCTTAAGGTTGTGGGCGTTCCATGAACGTGGGACTGCTTCACCTTCCATAGTGGTTAATTCATAGACTTCGGGTCGTACAACTTTGGAGATGATATAAGGCCCTTCCCAAGAGGCTCCGAGCTTTCCAGCACGCCATTCTTTAGTGTTCTCAAAGATTTTGCGAAGGACGAGGTCACCTTCATCAAAATGTCGCTGCCGAACTTTGTTGTTGTAATAGCGAGCTGCTTGTTGTTGGTAATTCTGCATCCGGAAAAGAGCCTGATTCCGCGTTTCTTCGACAGTGTCGAGGTTGTGAATGAGCATTGCGTTGTTTATTTCAGGATGTTGAGGCATCATGGTGCGGCGTAAACTTGGGACGTTGACCTCAGCAGGAACCATGGCCTCGCATCCATACGCTAATGAAAATGGTGTTTTTCCAGTAGCTCGTCGTGGTGTTGTGCGATGTGACCATAAGACGCCGTCAAGTTCGTCGGCCCAAAGTCCCTTCTTCGCTTCGAGCCGCTTTTTGAGACCATCCAAGATAGTTTTATTGGTCGCCTCGGCTTGTCTGTTTCCTTGGGGGTATCGAGCAGTCGATTTGCTGAGCTGAATGTTCCATCTCGAACAGAATCCTTCGAACTTATTGGAAATGAATTGCGACCCATTATCCGTTACGATTTCATATGGAAGGCCGTGGCGACAGGTGATATATTTCCAAACAAAGTTCTGAACGTCGACGTCTTTTATGGCCACGAAGGCCTTAGCTTCGACCCATTTAGTAAAGTAGTCTGTCATGATCAGTAGGAACTTACACTGTCGTGAAGCGGGAAGAGGACCAACGATGTTCATTGCCCAACGCATGAACGGATACGGTGGTGAGGACGTCGTAAGAAGCTCGGTTGGCACATTGATCATCGGCCCATGTCGTTGACATTTTTCACATTTCAGTGTGTATTGCTCGCAGTCGGCGATCATCGTCGGCCTATAGAAACCATGCTTCTTGATTTTGAGGGCTAGAGCTCGTCCTCCAGAGTGGTTCCCTCCTGCGCCATCATGTGTTTCTGCTATAATGCGATGCGTTTCGTCTCCGCTGAGGCAGGTGAGAAGTGCTCCCGTTGCGCTCCATCTAAATAAATTTCCGTCGAGTAAAATGTAACGTGCAGCTCGAGCTTTGAGGCGACGAGCCGCCCATCTGTCTTCTGGAGTTTCTCCATCGGCAATATAAAGGCGCAACTCTTGACGCCAGTCCGGCCCGTCTTCCCTCACATCCATTTGTTCTGCTTGTTCTTCTTCGTCTTGGATCACTCCGCAGATACCTTTAGCTAGTTCGATACTCGGTGTTGGGATACTAGCAATCGGGATCAATCGCCTGAGATCCAAGTCCGTGGCCGAGCCAATGGTTGCTAAGACATCTGCTGTCATGTTTTCTTTCCGCAGTATCCTCGTAAGATCGAAGGTTTCGAACGCTTTGGCAAGGTCTTTGACGACCTTGAGATAAGCATCCATTCGTTCGTTCCGTGCTTCGTATGTGCCGTCGAATTGATTTGCGATGAGCTGAGAATCACAGTATGCCTGGAGATGCTGGATGTTGATGCTTTTAGCGAGGCGAAGTCCCGCGATTAATGTTTCGTATTCGGCCTCGTTGTTGGAGGCAGGAAAGTCTAGGCGAAACGATTGCTCGAGAACTTCTCCAGTTGGTAATTCAAGTTTGATGCCGACTCCAGAACCTTGCCGACATGAAGATCCATCGACGTGAAGGTTCCATTTTGGTGGAGGCTGAAGACTTTGATCGATGAGCTCTGGAGGTAGTTCGATAAGAAAATCGGCGAGAACCTGAGCCTTTGCGCTAACACGACTTTTGTATTCGATGTCATATTCAGAGAGTTCGACGGCCCAACGCGCCATTCGTCCGGATTGACTTAGACTGTGTAGGATAGTCCGAAGAGGTTGATTACTGAGGACGTGAATTGTATGCGACTGGAAATAAGGACGAAGATTTCTTGCTGCTACGACTACGGCGAGTGCTAACTTCTCCAGAGTGGGATATCGGGTTTCTTCACCGTCTAATGTTTTGCTGACATAAAATATCGGCTTTTGCTCACCTCGGTCTTCTCGTACAAGGACTCCGCTTACCGCCGTTGACGAAATGGCGATGTACAAATAAAGACTTTCGCCTTCCTCAGGCTTAGCAAGGATCGGGGGCGTCGATAAATAAACCTTCAATTCCTGGAAAGCGGATTCGCACCTTTCGTCCCATTCAAATCGTTTGTTGCCGCGGAGAAGCTGATAGAAAGGAAGGCATTTGTCTGTTGATCGAGATATGAAACGGCTGAGGGCGGCAATCCGACCGGTGAGGCGTTGAACTTCACGAGTATTTTTTGGAGATGGTAGATCTAGGATCGCGGAAATTTGCTTTGGGTTCGCTTCGATTCCTCGTTGAGTAACCAAATAACCCAGGAATTCTCCAGAGGTTACCGCGAATGTGCACTTCGTTGGATTGAGCTTCATGTCGTAGGAATTTAAGATGTCGAAGCATTCTCGTAAATCGTCGATGTGAGAAGCAGCGACCGTTGATTTGACTAACATGTCGTCTATGTAAACTTCCATCGTATGACCGAGCTGATCTGAAAACATTCGGTTTACCAGTCGTTGATAAGTGGCACCGCCGTTATTGAGTCCAAATGGCATTACTTTGTAGCAGTATGTGTTGCGGTCTGTTATGAATGCTGTTTTTTCTCGATCGTTGGGATGCATGAAGATTTGGTTGTAGCCGGAGAATGCGTCCATGAATGATAGGAGTTGGTTTCATACGGTTGCTTCGACGAGGCGATCGATATGTGGCAGAGGAAAACTATCCTTAGAACAAGCTTTGTTGAGATCGGTGAAATCGACGCATACGCACCACTTGCTGTTCTTCTTTTTCACTACCACCGGATTTGCTAACCAATCTGGATATTTCACCTCGGAGATGGATCCCGCTTGAAGAAGCTTCTCCACCTCGTCGTTCACTGCTTGAGCTCGTTCTACACCGAGTTTTCGCCGTTTTTGCTTAATGGATTTAAACGTGGGGTCGATATTTAACTCATGGCTGATTATCTTTGGGTCGATTCCCTTCATGTCACTTATACTCTACGCAAATGTGGCTTTGTTGTTACGCAAAAATTGTACGAGCTCTTCTGTGAAAGTTGCCGAAAGATGGGGCCCTATTCCAACACATCGTTCTGGATGATCATCATCGATGTTGACCTGGACGACGAAGTCACGCTTTGGCTTCTCGTATGGCGATGGTGGTATTTCGGAACTGCTTTCGCCGATAACACAAGTCGTCGATCTACACATTTTCAACTCGGTGATGAAACAAGACCTGGCGATCTTTTGACTACCGCGTAGTGTATAGATCCCGTCTCCGTTTGGGAACTTGATACATTGGTGATATGTTGAGGCGATGGTCTTCATTGAATGAATCCACGGAGTCCCAAGGATGGCATTGTAGATGGCCGGTCGATCGATTACATCGAATTTTACCCACTTTGTCACTCCGCCGACCTGGACTGGTAGTTTGATCGTCCCAATTGTTGTCGTGGATTCGCTGGTGAACCCGGTGAGTAGTTTAGGTGATATCTTGATTTGATCGTCCCTGATCTTCATTCGCTGGAGAGTTTCTTTGAAAATTAAGTCGACTGAGCTGCCAGTATCTATGAGAATTCGACTGACATCGGTGCTGTTGTTGATTGATAGTTCGACGACCAATGGATCGTTGTGAGGCATATCTAGCCCGATTGTATCTTTTGAAGTGAACGTAATTTGTTCTTCATCCTCGATGGGTTCTCTCCACTTCGAAGCGCTTGCTGCCCGTCGTTTGTGGCGTTGGACTGATCGGACGGAATCGTTGCAGTCGATGAGCCCTCCCATGATCATATTTATTTTTCGTCTTGGTGTTTCCGGGAGCGGAAGGTTTTCGTCTCGATCGCGATCGTTTATTTGAATCGTCGTCGGCTCGGCGTTCCTTTTTGTCCGGTCTTTGTTCTCGACCATCTTCTTTTGGTCTGGTCTCTTGTTTCTTGACCTCCACGGGTTTGTCTGTAGTTTCCCGATTTCGTCCTAAAATATCGATGTTCCCTTTTGTATACTCTGCAAAAAGGTGCCTTTGCAAATGTTGGCATGTGTATATATCATGACCCGTTCGTTTATGATAGATACAATAGAGGTCCGGATTATGTGGTTCTTCCTTCCGAAAGACTTGTTTTTCTTCTGCGCGAACATACTTATTCCAATTTTTTTAACGGTCCGCCATGTAGTAGTTCGATGCTCTTTTGTCTTCTTGATCATAATGTTGTCGCGGCTCCTGATGAACTTCTCGCGTCTTTTCTTTCGTGACCGAGGTTTTCTTCTTGGTGTGTGCTGCTCGTTCTTCATCAAGTTCGGCGTATAAGACTGAGCGGTGGAGGGCATCCTCCAAATTGCGGGGCTCATTAAGTTTTAAATCCTTCCATAGTTCAATGTCAGGCTTCATCCCACGTCGGAGGGCGACTAAAGAGATCGTTTTCGGAGCATCGATGCGGGAGATAACGACTCTGAAGCGATCTATGTAAGAGCGGAGGGTCTCACTTTCATCTTGAACACACGCCCAGAGGTCGGCGCTGGTTGCCCCTTGAACGATGAACATCGAATAATGCTTTAGGAAGGCCGCTGAGAGCTCGTCGAAACTATCTATTGATTCGGGAGCGAGACGAGAAAACCAGTTTAGAGCTCCTCCTCCAAGAGTTTCGATGAAGTATTGACAGAAAGCCGCATCTCGTTCATTCTCGGAAAAACGTGCTCTGGCTATAGCGATCTCGAATGCCAGGAGATGACGTTGAGGATCTGCGTTCCCGCAAAAGGTAGACGTGACTTTTATTTTCCCATGGTCACGTAAAGGTACGTTCGTAACTTTCGAAGAGAAAGGTGTTTTCCTCGTCTGCTCCAGGACTCGATCTAACTCGGGTGCCGAGCTGGTAGCTCGATGAATTTGTGACCCTATATCATTGAGCCGCTTATATACCAACTCGAGCTCGGTGCTTCTGTTTGGGATGGTGTCTGGAATTCTGATTTCAGACCTGATTTGCCGAGCTGTGGCCGTCGCGGCTTGATTGGTTTGTTCAGTAGTGGTGTTTGCCGCGGCGTTGGGTTCCGTGTGATCGACTTGCGGTGTGACTCCAAACAAGTTATTGACGAGGGTTCTTCGCCGTCCCGGGGTATAAGGTCCCTCTGTATCTGTCTGGGATGCTCCTAATTTTTCCAGCTCGGCGCATTGAGCCGCCTGATTTCCTTCGAATCCGTCAAAACGTTGATCGAGCCTTTTGGTGAGATCGTTCAGTATTCTCTGCATGTTTGTTATTGGATCGGGAGGCGGTGGTGTAACTGGCGTCCCTACGGGATCGGCCTCGTTGGTATCTCCCGGAGGCGGTGTATTAACCATCTTTAAAATTGATTTTTTTCTTTCTCAAGGTTCCCCACAGACGGCGCCAATTGTTGAACTGTTACTTCGTATTAAGCAATTTCAAGTAAAGTTTGTGGGTTTTGAGAAAGATCAAAAGAGATTTGTTGATTTATAAAAGATGGATGATGAATTACAGAGAAGGTACAAAGTTCTTCTTAGAAAGCTAGTTTTAGGTCCTAGAATTTCTATAACTTAGTTCTTCTCTCTATTTGCGGATCCCCTTCTTGGTGGAACTCTCCTCCTATTTATAATCTTTTAGGCGCCGACCTTAATCTTCTGGAAGAGTTGATGCCTATCTCTTCCTGATTTGACGCGCCGAGCCCAATATTTCGGGAAAGTGAATATCCTCTCCCATCTTCTCTCAAGTCTGTTGTAGGTTTTATCTTTTCCCTTAACGGATAAACTACACTTATCTTATTCACCTCATCGATCCTTAACAGGCCGTCTAGTGTATAAAGGGCCAAGGCGAATTCTTGATGGACCTTTTAGGAGGTGTGCAGCCCGTATCCAACAGTTCTTACAATAGTTCAAGAAACAGATTATAAAATTCTTTTGCCTCCGTTAGACAAATATTATGTCATTATTTTTGGCTATTCAAACAAACAAATATTTTTCGTACCATATAGATCATCAAAAAAGAAAAAAACTATATATATATATATATATATATATATAAGATATTGTATATTGCAATTACACTTTACTTCTCCTCTAAAGAATAAACGAGAACTATTTAATCGCTATGATGCATCTTTCTGTTCGATTATGAAAAAGGCTTTTGAGGTTCGGAAGAAAAAATGAATGATTATTTTTCGATTTCCAATATATAATGTTCATGTACAAAATAGAACAGTAATGGCTACAATGACATTACACAGTTTAGCAACATTTTAAATTTCTCAGATACAGATTTGGTGGAAGTAATGATCTAAAACAGAAATAAAACAGCTTATGAACATGATTTAAGTGAAATTTAAAAACAGTAGATAGCATATATAAATCATATGATGCAAATAAGTAACAGTATTACAAATATGTTGTGAAAAAAAAATTATATTATACTACAGTTAATTAATTCAGTTTAATGTTTTATTTATACTAACAATACATTTTTTTTTTGCAATATTTACTTAAAATTAAATTTGAAATTTATGGTACTTAAATAATATATAAAATACAAAATAAAAAATTAGAATTTGTAATTACATTAATATAAGTAATATATTTTAATTTCAATTTTTTCTAAAATATATATATCGTTTATTGCATTTCACAATTTAAATATATTTTTCATCCAATATTTATTGAATTTTACTTTTTATAATTTTTTCACATTGCTTCTTCGGTAAACTGTATTTGTCTCACATAATGCACTCTCCAACATAAATTGTGTCATCTCATCCAATCTTTTTGTCCTGCATCATTGAATAGACTTTTACAATGTAAAACCTTGTGTTTTTCATCTCTCTTAATAGCATTTTATTGCCAAATTTGATATGACAGGCACATCAATTTCTTTTCAAAATTTATAAATTTTGAATAAAATTATATAATGCACAAAGAGACAAATTTGGTTTATTTTTAATATTACTTCCAAATAAGATAACCATATATATCTACTTTTATGTGAAAAAAGGCTTTCAACCATATATATTTACAAGTCAAACATATATATTCAACTCTTTATTATAGTAAAAATATTGCATTCAAACTTACAGTCCAATTCAAATTTAGCAATTTATTACATTAGTAACATAATAAAACTATGTTAATATGGTATTCTGGCTAATGAAACAAAAAATAGATCTTTTAAATTAAATCTATAAATAAGCACTCATAATACACTAAAGAAAACCATCAATCACAAATTCATCTATAATCTTTTTTTTTTCTAAATCACAAAGTTCTAGATATCCAAAAAAATGGTGAGTATCACGAAGATAATGGTGATTATGGCTCTGTTATTGATTGGTGTGAATGCAAAGACCGTGGAAGAGTGTAAACGAACCGTGTGCAAATCTGCTTGTAAAGTCGTTGACAGTTTTGCTTGTGGTGATTGTCTACTTAAATGTGCTTTTCCTGGAAGTAATTAAACTCTCTCTTTCTCTATTTCTAATTTACTTTCATAACATCATTTAATTTTATTATGGTTATCTAAAATATATTAATGAATATGATATCTGATTTGAGATTTTATCTAATTTTGTTTAAAATTTTAAATATCCAATTTTTTTTTGAATCTAATGTATTTTAATTTAATGATCAGAATTTTTAGTGTTGGTTCACATCTTATAGAATATATAATTAAATATATATATATATATATATATATATATATATATACAATTTATGTATATTATATATGTATATCTCAAAATATCATAAGAAAATGATTTTGAAAAGTTGGAGTATTTGTTAAAATATTTCTAGCAAATATGTTCTAAATTTTTTATGAAAGCAAAACTAAAATATACTTTGTTATATAATGTTTTATTTTTTTGAAAATTTTATATTATCATTTTAATTATTTTTAGTTATACATTAGAGATCTAGACAAGATCCAGATATCTCGAAGTTATAGAATATATGATTTTTAGTTTGATGGTCGACAGAATCTGGATATCCCAAAGTTATAGGATATCTGACCTTTAGTTTGATGGTCAAAAAAGCTAACATTAATTATTTGACGTATAATTGATAAATGAGACTTGCGGTAAACTAACATGACAAAAACAGCTGGAATATAATTATTTATTTTTAATATATGATTTAGACCGTAAGTTCATAAACTATGTTTATAATTTTCAGGTACCAGTAAAATAGATCAACGGGCTATATGTCTCAGGAATTGTGATGTAGGTTGTCAACTGGACAGAGCCTGCTACGAACGCTGTATTAAACATTGTCCCAGTCATCTTTAATTTGAGATGGAGAGTTTTAGACTTGTGGAATAGTTTCAGATTTTTATTTTCAGTGATTTAGTCATTTATATCTTGACTCTTTGATGTTGGGATGTAATTGACTTTTAAAATTTATGTTTTACAAATAATATTAGATTCTGGTCCGTCCTTGTTATTATATATTTTTTAATTTTTTAATTTTTTAATAATTTATATTTGTAAATTTATAAGATTAAAATTAAATCATTAATTTATTATAATATATTAATATTAATTTAAAATTTTGTTAATTAATGTTAATTACAATTTTTTTAAAAACAAAATGCATAATCGAAAATATCATGAAAAAAATATTTTTTTTATTTTTGATAATTATTTAAGACGTGTTTAAATGTATTAATTGTAGTTACTATTTTTTGTTAAGATTTTTAGATTTATTATATCTTAAGATTTAAAATCAAGAGAATATGTTTATTGAAAGATTTTGATTGTATATATGGTTAGTATTTAGATTCCGACAATAAAATTTAAGAATATATTTTTGGTTTTTGAAATTAGGTATCTTTATTGATAGATTTTTTTTTTAATATCACTTGAAATTAGGTATCTTTATTGATAGGTTTTTTTTAATATCACTTGTATTTTTTAATATTTTGCATATTTGTTCACATTTGCAAATGACAATTTTGCTTTGAATGAAATTCTTAAAAAATAAAATAGGATCAATGGCAAAAATTGTAATATAACACGGTACAAAAGGTTTTTTCTATAATGTTTCCTGTTTTAATAGTATAGATATACCAAAATCTAATAAAAAGAATAATTTATTAAATAAAATTTGATTGTTTGTCACAAAAATACTGAAAACTTTTGAGATCTTGATTGATGAATCTATTTCAAATACATGTAACTCTTTAATATTTCAACAAATGACCTATTGAAATAAACAAAGACTCAACACAACCCAATCTTATGATCCAACACAAGTCTATAAAACCAATGTAATAGGGTTTTCTATGTAAGCTTAGGCTCTTGTATTATGTTGTAGTGAACATCAATGATGTAACTTTGGCTGCCATTTGAGTAGCCTTCTTCTATCTCTTTTATGAATATAAATAGACAATCTCTTTGATCTTGGTGACATTTAAAGTTCTTTCATTTTTTTAGTTTCTTTTCTTAAGAATAAAACTCTTTAGAGCTATTTTCATTTCAATAAATCCTTGTCTTGGATTCTCCTACATGGTATCAGAGCTTCAGCCGGTTCATGGGTTCTATAAGCTTTCATTCAACCTTTCAAGTCAGTCTCAACTTCTTCTTCATGGGTTTTTGGGTTATGAAGAAGACATTTTGAGATTCATGAGTTTTTAAGCTCACCACCTTCTAGCACGAGCTGTAGTACATCAAAAGAGTTCACTACTGAAGCTTTTCAGCAACCGTAGCAGCTCAAATCACTGATGCCGATTTACACACACGGGTAACATTCTGTATTCCCTTTGCAAACAGAAGATGTGTCATAATGGCTGGTATAAATGATGGTTGGTGTAGACTCATAGGTATGGTCTTGAGAAGTTAAGTCATATAAGTTAGGATTGGGTTTGCTAAGGATGAATTTATGACAAGTTTCTGCTATTTCAGTGAGCAATACAAGGTTTCTTCTGAGTGCACACTAAGTGTTTGGTAAAATGTCAAAGAGATAAATTCTTAAAATGCAGATTTTTGTGTGGTTATTAGCTAATGGACAGGAATCAGCAAGTTAGTATACTGTTGTGGTTAGGAATAAAAGGCTGAGAGTGAGTAGTGTGTCATTAGATGTGGAAGAGGACTCACCTTTATTATGAGACAGCTTAAGGGGAGTTAAACGAGGTAAAGAAAGTTTTTTCGTGAGATAAATAGGCTACAAAGACAGTTCTGAATAGATCTCACACTAATGACTGATTTTATGGTGAAGTGAGGTTGTTGACTACTTTAAAAGAATAGGCTTCCTGCTCTCATCTATTTCTCAAGCTGCTGCACTTATGCTTCCGAACTTAGCTCCGCACCCTATGCTAAGTTTGCAGGGGAGTATTGAAGTAAACAAAAGCCCAACACAACTCAATCTTATGATCCAATACAAGTCCATAAAACCAATGTAATAGAATTTTCTATGTAAGTTTACTCTTATATTAATGTTGTTGTGAACATCAATGATGTAACTTTGGCTGCCATTTGAGCAGCCTCATTCTATCTTTTTTATGAATATAAATAGACAATCTCTTTGATCTTGGTGACATCTAAAGTTCTTTCATTTTTTTAGTTTCTTTGCTTATGAATAAAGCTCTTTAGAGCTATTTCCATTTCAACAAATCCTTGTTTTAGATTCTCCTACATGATCAACTATACGAAAAGAAACAAAAAACATAAACACAAAAGAAGTAAGTGGAAAATATGTATATTGTGGAGGTGGTGCATTTCAAGCACCATTTTCTATTGTTTTAAAACACGTTTTCTGTTGTCTTCCATTACTTTCCGGCATCAAATACTTACAAATTATCTGTTTTGATCGAGTTTAACTCAAATTAATAAATTTTAAGTGTGATTTCGCGATTTTAAGTGGATTAACATTTTAAGGATAGCATCATTTTCTGTGCATTTGAAGCTGCAGTTTTCTTAGGTTATTATTTTTTTTATTATTCAATTTCACTTCGCATCTAGTAGTTTCGTGCTGTTGTTGGGGATTTTTCAATCACTTTAAAACTTTTGATAAAATTTTATTCTAAACCATTTTAATTTTCTATATTTTTTTCTTGTATATCTTAAAAACTTTAAGATGGGTCATTACTCTAAATCAAGATTAATATTTTCCTCGACGATTTCCCCTTACCCATGAAGTTTATATACACACACCACATCACCAGAAAACTCAAGGAGTTGTTGAAGATTACATAACAATGCCCAATTTCAACAACATTCACCAAAACTCTGATTTTTGGAGATCATGATCAAGGAAACTTACTACCATCACTTTCACCATCCACACAACTATTACTACCATAATCCATCACCACAAGCCTCTATTACAACTTTGATCAAATCCCCAATAAGCCTTAAAAGAGCAGAGTTGAAGTTATGATGCAAGATATCATTGAATCTCAAAAATAGCTTGTTCAAGGCTTTGTTGCAAAATTGGATCATATAAAGAAGATTTTAATGGAAAATTCGATTTTTCTTACAATCCAAGTTCAAGACATTGAAGAAAGTGTGAAAAAATTTTAGGAGAGCAGCTGAAACAAACCAAAATCATGGAAAACAGTTCAATAGTCATCAAGAACACCAATATCAACACTAAGGAGATGGACAATCATATAGATGAAATGATCACAAATTTCGATTGAAATCTTTCTAGCACTGCTGAACATCTAAGCACTATTGCAATCATAGCATAGGAGACAAGCCTACTGTTCTATATAAGTTTCAACAGAATGTCAAAACTAAGTGAAAACATCTCTTGAAGCTTTTTGTTTCATTTATAATGGGAGATATCATAAACTGTTTGGTAAGTCATTGGGTCTAGGAGATAAGTTTTATGATTTATCTCTGCAGCTAAAATCCTTATCTGAGTATTAGCAAACTTACCTTGTTCTAATCATGGGGTTTAGGATTGATCAACAATGTTTACATAAAAACTTATCTTGATTTGATTGTTTAATGGATTGGTTACATGTTCTTCAACTCTACTTGTTCTTATTGCACGATCTCTTTACCACACACGTAAAAGTTTGATCTAAAGAGTTTAGAGTCACTACGGTTCTGAATCTAATAACTTGAACTATTATTTGTTGAGATAAGCGTCGTAACCAATGAAAGATGAGTTGTGAAATTTAGTGAACAATAGCATAACTTGGTTGTTTAATGCATATCTACATCTTATAATAACCAACAAAAGTCTAAGTCTAATGATTTGTTAGGTATACTGATTATGGTAGCGGAAATATTAAAAAATCGTGTTATGTGTACTAAAGAAAAGAAAAACCATAAACATATCATATAGAGTTTGTTTCATGTTTCTTGCGATTATCCTGAAAACCTAACGCTTTTCTCAATTTATTTCACAGCCGAATTTTACTGCTCTCTCTTGCTCTCTTTTACTTTTTTAATTTGCTTATTTACTTTCATTGCATTCACCAATGATTATATTTTGTGACAACTATATCTTGACTAAAATCTCTACGTTTTGCAGTGATTTATACAACTCCTTGAAGATCGATAATCCTGACTATATTTATCTGTTTGTTGTCTGCTTTCAGCTAGTTATGGTTGGATCAAAATTCACACCCCACCAAAGAATCACCAAAGGATATTCATAACGACGATGGTTTGGATCAGTGTTTGTGGAAGGATCTCGGTTAAGACAAATATCAAGCTTTCCACAAGCAAATTTTCAACCTGATTTTCTTTAAGAGTGGCGCGTAGTCACCTGCGGTCATGTGATTATTTAATAGAGGCAATCCTAGATACCTCACCGGGAGTTAACCTTGCTCAAATGGGAATGTTGAGTTTATCTTTTCATGGTTCTGATATGACATCCTTCCCATGTATAAGGATGAATTCTCTAAACTAATCCCCAACATGTATGCAAACTCAGTGAAGATCTTTATCATCTCTTCAATAGATTTCTTTGTCCAATCTACAAACACCATTAAGTCATCAACAAAGGAAGTATGAGTTAACTATATTTACTTAAATTGGGGATGAAATCCAATTCTTCTTTCCTTTGCTGCTTTATCAATCAGCTTGAAAATTACATTCATACATTTAACAAAGAGGTATGGTGAGAGAGAACATCTTTGTCTCAGGCTTCTTGTACTGCGAAAAAAAACCAGTCAACTCTTCATTGACTTAGAATGAGAATGAGGCTGTTAAGATGCACAAGTTAATCCATATGAATGAAATGTGCTGGGAAGTGTAAAGCAATGATGAGGTTATCGGTCTAAGCAAGTACCAAATGTGTGTACCCTCATGACACGATCCAGAAATAGAAGTCTAAGAGTATATTTCAACCAAGAAGTGAAAATCATCATAGATTTCTAGACTTTAAGGAACTCGTACCAACCGTGAGAAAGTTAGACACCTACTAAGACCAATCAACTTAGACCAACCAGGAATTATTGGAGGATTTTTACCCATTTGGACATTAACCAAGTCCAACCTCAACCTAGCCAAAGTAAGTCTACTTATTTGGCAGGAAAAGACGTCCTAGACAACAAAATGCCAAGGAGAAGCCACCAGAATTTCAAAATATCTCAAAACAGGCCAAACAGTCGGTAGAGGAAAAACGGAGCAAATAGACATCTTAAGAACCAAGAATGTGGAAGAACTTGAAGAACTCAAGTATAAAAATTCAGAAGGAATTCAAGATGAAGAATATAATGAATACGAACCAAGAAAAGGACCAGACCAAGCCAAGACCGACCTAACTTCCTTCTGGCCAAAAGCATACCAAAACCAGGTATTCTTAATTTATATGATTAGTATATGTAAAATGATCCAGTCTAATGGTGTTTAGAGGTTCAGTCACGTCATATGAGGGTCAGGGTTCGAGCCCCAACTTAGTTTGAGTTGTTTTCTATTTTTTTTTAGTGTATTTCTTTTTTGATCTTAGACCACCTTTTCTTAGTTTGTCGTTTTACTTCTTATTACACAAGTTATGTTGTTTTTCAGTCTTTTATTTTCTTGTATGAGATGACCATTAGGTCAAGCTAAAGAACATATTAATAAGACTACACTGGAGTATTGTATTAACAACTTTTTACCCTGCATCAATCAAACATTGCAGTTCTTCTAGTTCATAGTTGATGGCTTATTCTTGAAAGTTGGGATTTTGTTCTTTCTGTGGAATCACTTAGAGCGGAGTTGTTGAGTAGTATCAGATATCACTTACATCTATGTGCTGCCATTCGATACACCAACACTTCCCCTTCATACAACAAGAAAGCATTAAAGTAAGCTTGTTTGATTCTATCTCTCAAGTCTTGTTGATCCAAGCCTTGAGACCCTACTTCGACCGTCCACTGAACCACATGTGATATTAAATCACTTAAATTGTATCACAAAACTAAATGATTCTATTTTGAATTACTTATTTATAAATGAGACAAATATAAATGATCTAACATCAATTATAATAAGTGATATTATTATTAATTAGTTTATCAACAATTCAATAAGGTGATGCTAAATAATTATAATTTGTATCACTTTAAAAAACTTAATATTATTATATAAGCTTATATCGATTAAATAAATGATGTATTTTTTATTATTAGCATCACTTATTAAATTGATACAAATATTGTATCAATTGCAAAGTGATGCTAACAACAATTTTATTTTAAAAAATGTTTGTCCCACATTGAAACAAACAACAGAGAGGGAAAGATTTCTCTTCTATATAAGAAATTCTTCATTCCAGAATAAATTTAATATATACTTAAATAAAATTAATGTCATTTGACACTTAATTATCCTTGTTACATATTAATTTTAAATTATGTATATAAGGTAATTTAAATTTTATTAGAAATAAAAATTTTATTTAAATTTTTAATATTATAACTAATTAAACTATATGAGAAATTAAAATTTTGTATCAATTATATGAAAGTGATACAACTATAGTATTAATTATTAAATTAATATAAATATATAGCATCAGTTGTTATAAGTGAAACATATATTAATATCATTTATAATAATTGATATAAAACTTAACATCATTTTTAACAATTGACACATATTGACATCGATTACAATAGTTGATATATATATTTTACATATTTATATCGGTTATTAAATAAAGCGATGCAAATAATTTGCATCGCCACTTTCAAAGTCATTTGTTTAAGTGTTGTAAAAATTTTTTACATTATTTATAATTAATGAAAATATTTAAAATAAATGATGTAAAACAAGTTTTTTTGTATGTACAAAGGAGAGGGTTATATCCAACTTGTGTTTCCCATCCCACCACTTCCTTATGGCTCATACGGAGTCTCATATTATTTAGTATCAGAGTCAAAGGTTCCTACCTTTGGTTTTCCATCCCTTATCTTTTTTAGATCAGAAGTTTTTTTGCTTGTTTTGGTAGTTTATCATAAAAAAAAAACATAAAAAGTTAGTTTGTCTTTTTGTTGTGTGATTCATTGTCTTGCTTCTTATTAAAAAAAAAAAAAAAGTTAGCTTGCTTTTTTGGTTAGATTTATTGTCTTGTTTCATGAAAATGGAAAACCTTACAAAAAGTTTGTTTAAGTTGTTTAGGTTGATCCTAGAGCCAAATTTGTTTGTGTTACTTGCCTCATCTACCTTTGGTGTTTTGATTTGTTATTGTTTTCGTATAAATGAAAGGACCACAGGTAACAAAGAGATATGAGAGCGCAAAGAAATATTAACCAAGATAACATCACACAATTGATGCCCGCGATGAGAGAAGAGATGAGAAATGCCATGGGCACTATTGGACATGAGTTTTGTGTGCACTTGGTATGCTTAAAACCACAGCCAATGCGATAACCTATAAGAAACCTCAACTCACAAAGAGAAGAATAAGGTGGAGAAGAAGAAGATGGAGACATGCCAAACCTCGAAGATGATTCTCGCGACCCATTTCAAAACCAACAATCAAGGAGACAAGACCCTCTTCGAGGAAACCGTGCAAGAAAGGTAACACTCATGGGACCAAGCCATTTATTAAACTTGTTCTTGGTACTTTTGTAGGCAAGTCTTACCCATAGGTCTACATGGACTGGAAGAAGCGCTTTAAATACATATTCGAATGTTATGGCTACTAAGAAAGTAAAAAGGTAACTTTAGCAGTTGCTCAGCTCACCAGCAATGCAATGGCATGGTAGGATAGGATTGTGGCTGAGAGAAGGAGTCTGCATTTTGGAGTAGTTACCTCATGGAGAGATATGAAATTCTTAAGGCTAAGATATATCCGTGATCATTACCATAGAAACTTACCTAAACATTTCTTTTGAGAAACTGATAAACTTCTTAGAGTTAGAGTTGGCTGAAGAAGCATTGATAGTCCATGATAAATCTTTAATTCCGTTGCCACAGGAGTTTTTGGTGTTCGTTTTTCAGTTTCTAGAATAATTAAACTAAACGGTTTATATAATAATTTTTAGTTCGGTTTTTTTTAAAATATTTCCAATTGGTACGGTTCTATTTTTGATGTTGCTGTTTATTTTTCCATCCTCACTTTCTTCCTTTACTATATCTCTTCAGGTTGCGTTGACTGGCACACGCCAAGGTCAAAAGACTCAAAACTGAATCTATTGTCGATTCGCAGGGAAAAAAAAAAGGAGCAGACGAGAGGGGAGAGAGAAGAGAGAATCAGAAAGTCAGGAATTTATAAGTCTAAAATAAGCAGCGACAACCATTTCACCATATTTTTTGGTAAGCTAAAGAAAGTTCTAACATCCCAAACAAACTAGAGCTAAAATAATTCCTTAAAAAGAAAAGGTAAAAAAAGCAAATAAGAGTCCGAAAACTTTTTAAATCCTTTTAATCTCCACCTTCCTCGGCTTAAAGCTCGTCCTGTAGCAAGTAAAAAACATAATCACAAAGTTAGTCACACAGCTTCAGTTAAATAAACACTTTCTATATTTTTATGGTTATAGACACATACATGGGCGGCGTCATCCTTGTCTGAGGTTTCCTCCTTGGTTTCTTCAGATTTTGAATCGGTGTCAGAGTCATCTCCTTCATGGTCATCTTCTTCTTGTTCATCCTCAGCCTGTGGGAATAACGAATTTATATCATAACCATGACATAAACAGAGAAGTTCACGTTAATATAAAAGAGAAGCAAGATTCTTACATCAGATTCAGCAGCAGGAGCATCCTTTGATTCCTGGTAAAAACAAAGAAACATACATGTTTTTGATTACTCTCAATATCATAACCATGACATAAACAGAGAAGTTATTTTTGGGTGGAGAAAGTTATTTTTACCTCTTCCTCTCTCTTCTTCTCAGCTTCATCGAATGCTGCTTTCTCAGCCTGGAACACCATAGCTCTATGATCATCAACCACAAAAACCAAAGTTCCTTTCACGGAAAAAAAAACAAAGAGGAAGGATTAACATACATCCTTGAGCTTTCCCCAGGTTTCCTCAGCCAACTTCTTAGCGTAATCTGGGTCATCGCAGACCAAGACATTGTCGAACAAGGATCCAGATTTCACCTAAAGAACAAAGTATGTGTTTAGACACGTTCATAAACGATCATGAAAAATAAAAGAAATGTTTCTGTGACAAAGTTATTGTTATTACCTGCCACAATTCCACTCCAACATACTTCAATTTGGGGAAGACATAGAGTTCTGGGTCATCCTTGAATTCTGCATGAAATTGATATACTTAGACTTATGTATCTTCAGTTGAATATAATATATGGATTCCTAAATGAGTCAATATATCGACATTGTGATTATAAACAGTTCGCAGAGAGAATATTTACCAGGGTTGTCAATCATTGGAGCCTTCCATTTTCCCTTGTAGTTAGGGTTCTTGATTTTCTACAGAACAATAAGACAACCGTGATAAGAGAGTGAATAGTTTATACAATCTTAAATACTCTGTTCCAATGCAAAACCAACAAACCTTGGGCTTCCATTCACCGTTGTACTCGGGGTTGGGAATGGTAGGGGCAGTCCACTCACCATCTTCTTCAACATCCCAGTCCTCAGGCTAAAAAAAAAAGAATTCAAAATCAAAACGAGAAAGTGATTTGGATTAGTTTTAAATTCAATGCCAGAAAAAGATTCAAACCATCTTTGCATCAGCGTCTGGGATCTCCTTTGGGATGTCATGGTATCCCTCTGGCTTTGTGTCTTCCGGATCAGGAATGAACTCTTTGTCATCCCAGTCCTCAGGCTGTAAAACAGAGACTCGGTTTTATGAGAACTTGTATCACACACGTAAGAGAGATATATAATATTACTGCAGGATACTAGTTACCTTCTTGGCGCTTGGGTCCTTAATCTTCTTTGCTGGGAGGAGATCCCAGTCAGAGTAAAGGCTACCAGTTTGCTTCTCAACATTATCAATAAGAATACTGTAAGTAGCATCTGGGCGGAGGATGAATGTGTACACATGGGTGAGCTGATCAGTCTCACATGGGACCTCCTTCTTGATCAGATGGTTTGTTCCATTGTAAGTAAGGATAGCATGTACTTTCTTAGTGCTGTAGCCACAGATATCTGGGCCAAACATGATGCTGAAAGGTAAAAAAGAGAAGATAAGCGTTATGTTTAAAATGTCTGATGTTGATGGTGAAAGAAAGTGACTTATGGACTAGAAAATGCACCTGTAAGGAGTGTCTCCTCCGAATTTCTTCTGGTCAACATCCCCACTGAGAAGCTTCATGTATCCACCACCACAGTCAAGCTTCTGCTCGTGCTTGACAGAGAATTGGAATACTAGAGTCTTGTCCTTGTTGCTGAACTCAGGGAACTCAGCTGATATGGCGTAGAACCTGTAGTCCTCGCTAGTCTGGATACCTGCAAGTAAGTGATCATTGCAACAACGCTTAACATGAGGATATGAACAGGGCGAGAAGAGAACCAATGAATCACCATCACTAGTACTGAAGGATACCTTTATCGTTAGCGTCACCAGACCAATTACCAGCTGTGTGGCTCCATTCCCCAGCAGTGTTCTCATCTTTCTTCCAGTCAGATTTTACCCATCTGTTCTCCCATCCATCTTTTAAAACAGAGATAACAAAGGAACAAATTAAAGGAGCAGCTTCATGTAATCATCAGTCTACTTCCTAAATCAAAAGTTCTCACACATACGACTGCATCTCAGTCTAAGAAAAACAACTAACAAGATAAGCGATCATACTAGTTTCGAGGACGTAAGCAATCGCAAAATATAATTTCAACGTTTCTTATCAACGAAATAAGTTTTCCAGTGAAATTCCGAAACAAACATCACAATCTGGCGGCATTTCATTGATCACCGATCAAAATCTCGAAATCAAAGAATCTAAAGCAGAATCCACAAAATTCATAGATCTACCAACAATCGTCACCAAACATTTCGAAAAATCTCTATCGATTTCAAAGCGAGGATATCGGTGATGAGCTAAACGGATCAACATGGAATCATCTGATCGAAATGAATAGACTTAGCGATCGCAAAACATCCCAATCTCAGATAGAAATAGAGAGAGAAATGTAGCTACCATCGAACTTTTCCTCGAAGATAACTCCAGCAGATGCGATCGCGACGAGACCGAGAAGAATCAGAGAGACGAAGTTAGGGTTTAGTTTCGCCATCGCTAAAAACTCAGATCGAGCTTCCTCGTAAACAGAAATGCTATGAGTAGCCTATACAAGAGCTAGAATTATATATACCGAGAGAAGCTGCAAGTGAAGTAGACGCTCTCGTGGCTTGCTGACTTTGCACATTGCCATACACGTACACCAATGAATGACATACACGTAAGATCTAGTTGTCATTAATATGACGTGGCGTCAGCTCACTGGATAAAACCACGAATTTGGAGTTGAATTAAGCGTACGAAGTTCACACGTGGAGAAATGTAAGTGGACAGTTCATTTCGTGTGATTTAGTAAATACTGTCAGATCTAAAGGACGTTTCCATAACAGTGTACTCCGTTGGATTTGGTGGATGCTATTGTAGCCGTCGGATTCGAACTAATTTTATCTACAAAATCTTTTGTAAATAGTAGTTTTTGCATTTTCTATTTCTGTCCAACACAAAAAGTGAAATGACCTGTAAATTTTATTGATACTAATTGCTAAACGAAATAAATAACAAAAATATCTATTATAATTGAATAATTTCTGTAAAAAAAAGATATTAAGATAGAAAGTCCACTTAAATGAGTAAAATAAGTAAATAATTTGATTTACTCAAGATTAATTTGAAAATCTTTTTTATTCACACTAATTGCTAAAGGAGAAAAATAACAAAGTATCTATAAGAAATTAATAATTTATGTAAAGACAAGATATTTAGATAGAAAGTATATTTAAATGAGTAACATAAGTAAATTATTTGATTCAGTGGAGATTAATTTGAAAGACTCTTTAGTACAAAAAAAAGTTTTAGTACCCATATTTTACTTTTCTTAATCCAATCATAATTTTTTCTCGAATTGGGTCATGCTAAGTTGCTAACATAGGTATTAAAGCTAAGATATAGTTTTTTTTTTACGATAAAATAAAATCTATACTATTAAAATAGGAAACATTATAGAAAAAACTTTTAGTCATGTGTTATATTATATGTAATGCCACTGTATTTAAGTATTTTTTCAAATGTTCATTAAGTGTATTTTAGTCAAATGATATATCTCAATTATGATTAAAATTTGAATCAAAATTAAATCAAAATCAAATCTTATAATATCTTTTTAAATGGCATGAAATCTTTTTAATATTTTCGAAATTTCAAATAAAATCAAAACTTTCAGTATCTTCTTTATTTTAAATATAAATGTATGTTTCAATTTTAATTATAATAAAATCTTATATAAATATTTTTGATATAATTTTTTTTATTATTAATAATTTCGTAATTATTATATAAAATTATTATAAATTAATTTTAATTAACTTTAATATCATTATAATTATTTGATCGGACAGCTTAATTAATGGGTTAGCCTATTTTATATTTATAAATGTGAAATTACACTCTTCAAACTAAAATAATTGTTTTATCAAAACAAAATAATATTCAAAATAAAATTATATAATATATAATATTTAAATATTATAAATATTATAAATATTATAAATATGAATATATATATATATATATACACAATCAATAAGCATATTATATAATCATAATATAACTATATAATTAATAAAAATTATATAGTCTTACCATCTATTTCAAAATAAAAGTACTAACATATCTAAAATTATGACTTTCACCAATATATTTTTCATACAAAATAGAACAAAAAAAAATAATTAAAAATGTCATTTATCCTCATAATATACTAAAACTATATGTTACATTTATTAAAGGAAAAAACTGATAAAATATTTTAAACTTCTAAATTTATAAATATATATTATTAGTATATTATTAAAAATTGAATAAAAAAAAGAATTTCGTCCTAAAGATGGGCCAGAGTCTAGTTTTGTTCATTAATTACAAAAATAAAAATAAAAAATGATATTGTAACGAAAGAAAAGTCATTATCAACTATCACAAATTGTCACTGCAGATTTCAAACAATAAACTCATATCGAGCTGTCTAGTGCATCACAGAAAAAACCATCATATTTTGTGTTATTACCAAGAAACAAGAACAAGAAAATAAGAGAAAACAAAGGATTGATTATATCCTATGTAATTTACGTACTAATGTTCTTATATAGAGAAAAATTGTTAGTGACTTTTGGAAAACAATCTTCCATCTTCCACATTTGAAGAAATAATTTGTTTTATTCATCGAACTATCATCTTTGAGAAAAATGAGAAAACATTTTGTTGGGTCAAAATCTTCACACTAACCATTCATATTATAATCACCAATCGTTACAGTTCCTATCTCTGGCAGCCTAACACGGAAGTGGAGCTCAGATAACAATAAGAGTCTCCATAAATGGATGATCCAAAGACAATCTCTCCGCATGAAACTCCATGACCCTCTAATGTTCTTCCTTTTCACTCATATTTTCCATGACAATGTAGTGTGATCTGATGGATCCTTCAACTGCGTGGAAATGTCATGGCCATAACAACATTGTCTTTAGTCCATCACATTCTAATTTTGGTTTTCCTTACATTACAAATTTACAATAACCACAATTTTCATTTATCCTTCATTTAGACTCCAGTGTTCGTTTTTTCTTAATTTACGGGTGTAGTTTCAAAAGTTTTCTCCATTCTCATTTTTAAGATTAATAAAAAAAATCTTCGAACAGTTAACCTTATTTTTAAGAAAGACTAAGATTAAAGGAAGCTAAATTATTGTTAGACTATTTTTCTAATTTTGTGTGATCAATCATAGTTCCGGTGACAAGATCACTAGCAAAATTGCAGGTTCGTATCAATTTAGTATCAAAACTGAAAGCTTCAATGGGAAATGACAATTATGTATTGATGCAACTCACTATTTTGATGGAGAAGATCGACAACAAAGCTAGGTATGACGTAAGATCACTTAAAGGAACAACAACATAACACAAGGCTTCTCTCGATCCCTTGGTCATCAAACATCAAAATTTCATTGAAACTAAACTGCTTACGTAAATGACTGAAAAACATTTTGCGGACGTCTGGTCCATGGAAGCTCGCGAAGACACAACATTTCCAGGTGGAGCTGAAGGAAAAGAAGCCATGAGATAAGAAAATCGAGAAAATTTTAAGATAAGATATAGAAAAAATACTATAGACGAACCATGTATCATGTAAGCAAAATAAGCATTGGTTTGCGGCCTCTCATATAATAATTAAAATTTCGGTCACATTTTTTATAAAATATTGTTTTAGATGAATTGATTACTCACACTTATTTGATATTAGATATCATGAGTTCTAGTAACTCCTTATGTAGATATCATGAGTTCGAGTAACTGTTTCTACATTTTAAAAAAAAAATTTAGTTAATCAATTTATAAATCCAAAACAAAAAAAATTAGACTTGCGGCCTATATAATGTCAGAACCTGCTCTATATGTATGTGGAAGAAAATGAAAAAGGCATATTCAGTATTCACCGTTGACTTTCAAGAAAAAGAGATGAAGATTCTTTGTTAACAATTGTGTGATATTATGTAACATAGCTAAATAGTCTATCATCAGATAAAATAACATGAACTTTGTTAAAAAATATGTACTAATACTTAGTACGAATCCGCAAAAATCGAATTAACATTTAACCAGAATGACACAAATGTGTTTATATAAGAGAAACGATTTCTGGTGCATGTGTTCCTTGCCATAAAATCCTACAATTTACATTCTGGATTTTGGTTTGAAAACCACTTTAACATCTTGGGAAGTATTCCATAAAACTTTAAGAATTGGCTGAGCTCTACTGGGAAGGCTGGCCATTCTTTTAGTGATGGAACCATTTTGATTAACTCCTGTGTATATCAGTATCGAAGTGGTTGCAATATCAATGATATATTTTTAGACACATAAATGCCATATTAATATGGAGAGTGAGATTCCCTTGTGACTCACTTAGATACCTTGGAGACTTATGAGATCTATAGATCCATCTAGTAGTTGTAAAATCTAACCTACACCACTTATTGGAACATCACTCTTCCAAAATCCATCAATTCGACATGTGAAAACCGACTGTTCAATATCCTCTGGAGTACTTATATCGGTGATTAATTAGGTTATCTGAATGAGATTTCACTACTATTACTATTAAGTAATTGAGATTTCCTAAAAATGTTACAAAATCAAATTTTATGTATATACTAGGGATTGGTCCGCGCTACGCGCGGATTATAAAACAATATTTTTAAAATAAAAATTGGTTATATAATTATTCTTTTTTAAAAATTTTATTTTATAAAAATAGAGATAATATAAGTTATATATATGTTATTATTTTTATGGTATAAAATATTACTTAACCATAATTTTAGTATTTTATTGTATATGTTATAGGTGGTTTATTTTTATATACCATGATTTATTTTTATACGTATGTTTTCTTATTTCATATGAAATGTGATAAATTCTCTTATTAACATTGGTATGTATATATAAAAATATTATGTATTTTTTTAATATATAAAAAGATGATAAATTTTTAATTATATATACTTTTATATTTTCTTAACAAATAGATCATTTTTCATCGTAAAATTAAGAAGATTTTGTTATATTTAGTATGATAAGATAAGTCTTTCATAGCTCGCGTCAGTTGCTTTGATATATATATTGTTGACATTTTTAATATGAATGTATGTTGGTAATATGTGTTGTAATGTGATATTTTTATATCTCAAGTAAAAATTTTATTTTCTATCTATGAAAGCTTTTAAAATATGCTAATTTGAGGCTGCTTGGTTTGCTCATTGGCCTATTATACCCATGAAATTTAGGTTATGAGTTTATGGCAGTTCATCGAAATGTATTGAATATTTCTATATAGTTTAGTTTTACGGTAATATTTTAAATGCTATTATAAAAAAAAAAAAATTTATTGTCATCACCAAAATAAAAAGAAACAAATTTCACAAAATAATAATAAAAACCCCTAATTAATGGGAAAAATATTAAATATTTTATGTGAAAATAAGGAAATTTTTGGTTTTTTTTTTTTGCCAAAATTTTAGAAAAACAAAAATTTTAAGTTAAATCCCTTTCTAAAATAAGGGAATATGAATTTTGTTTTTAAAAATAATTTTTATATATTTAAATTATTTTAAAGATTACGGAACACAAATTTATTAAAAAAAATTGATTTAAAATTTTTAAAATAAGAAAATCAATTATAATGAATTTTTAATTACCTACAATTATTTTAATTATTTTAAAGATTACAGAACATAAATTTATTAATAAAAATTTTGAATTAAAATTGTAAAATAAGAAAACAAATTAAAATGAATATTTAATTTACCTACAATTATGGAATCTTCTGTACAAAAGACATAATAACCAAGATTTTTAAACTATTTACATATATATCATATGCCATTATAAATATATTTTAAATGCTATTATAAAAAATTATTTTTGTTATTGTCATCACCAAAATAAAAAGGAAACAAATCTCACAAAATAATAATAAAAAACTCTAATTAATAGAAAAAGTATTAAATATTTTATGTGAAAAACTATCATATTTAAATCAAGAATTGATTTAAGGGATAAATAGATGATATACAAAGAATTTGAAGAGATGATTTAATATGCTGATGTGGCATGATCTTAGAGAAGTTTTATTTGCTAATGTGTCAACGCGCAGACATTTTTCATTTTAAAACTGTTTTAGTAATAAAATTTTGATCGATAATTTTTTTTTTAACTTTGTGCCACATAAGTGCTGTAAAAGTTTATATGTATCCATAATAAAAAAAATACTTAAAACTTTTGGATTTATCTTCTTCGTCATTCTTACTTTTCTATATATAAAGTTTTCAAAATCTAACAATATTTTTTTAACAACTTTATTTTGAGAGGTTACATTTATATATTTTTTTATAATTCAAAATTTTAGTTATTAAAAGGATAATTAAATAAAATTAAGATTTATAGATTTTTATATATTATTTATTTCTTTTTGGTATAAAATATATATTTATTTATTTCCTGTTGTCCAATAATAAAAAGGGGAATATGTAGAAATTAAGAAACTGCAATTTGTGAGAAAAAAGTTTGTAACCTGTATTTTAAACAAAACAAGGGGTATATATGTGTATACCTTAAGAGCAAATGTGATGGCTGTCTCATCTACTCTCTTAGGCCCACTCTCTTTAGCTTATCGTTCCGAGCATGACTGAGTTTTAAAATCCCCTGTGCCAATTAAAATGACTCTTTTAAAATTTCTTTTTTTATTATTATTATTATATAAACCAAACACAACATGAGAGTTATTAATTCTAACTGATATAAACTCCTCAAAGATAATGAATATTCTTTATACGAATTAGTACCTGGTCATTTTCATACATTCACGAAAATCAAAAATTTCTCTCCATGTTTGGAAAGGTATAAACATATACATTCATCTTTGTACTGACTAACAAAGTTCATATGTAATACACTGCATAATAGGAACACAAAGAGAACCTATGAATCTGAATACATATATATTATACCCAAAAAAAGAAATGAATAAGAGTACCTTCAACTTCGTCTCCATTATCAGGTGTGTCTCATTTTTCACCTTCCTTGGCAAGCATGCATAAACTGAGAGATTTCGACCTGAAAGAGGAATTTTAGTTTTGGTACTAAAGGGTCTCAACATTAAGGAGAAAAGCTGATATTTAAAGTTATTTGAAAAGATGGAAAACCCAAAAGTTTGGGAAAATGGAGAGTCCAAAAATACAAAATATTTAAGGGAAAATTATTGTATGTTCTGGTTAATTAATCAAGTAATATATTTTTCTTTTCTCTCTATTTGTTTTAATAGATTTGATATACAAACAATTTAAAGAGATGATTTAATATGCTGATGTGACATGATTTTAGAGATGTTTTCTCTGCTGAAGTGGACATTTCTAGGAGCCTCAAATAGCTCCTTTTATTAGTATAAGATTTTTCAAAAAACAAAAACAAAACTTTCAATGTGAACAGAGAAAACAGTTTATTAACACAACTTGTCACTGCACTGCAACGCAAAACGAATTATCATATTGTATTGTTATAAAAACCAAGAACAAGAAAACGAGAGAAAACAAAAGGATTGTATTCAGTGTGGTTCCTTCTTGCTTAATGTTCTTGTATTGAGCTACAAAAATTGTTAGTGAATTTTAAGACAACAATCTTCCATCTTCCACATTTGAACAAATTGATTCTTTAATTATGTGGTCTTCATCTGTGTCAAAATCTTCGCACTAACCATTAAAATTCTAACCGTCACCCATTACAATTTCCATCTCCGACGGCCCAACACGGAAGAGGAGCCCGGATAACAACAGGTTCACCCGTAACCGGATGATCCAAAGACAAACTCTCAGCATGAAGCTCATGACCTTCGAATGTTCTTCCTCTCCACTCATACATCCCATGATACTTAACATCTCCTCTAATCGGAATCCCAAGATACTGACAATGCAACCTAATCTGATGCGTCCTCCCACTTCTTGGGAACGCTCTAACCACAACAACATCATCTCCAACACAACTCAGTTCCGGTTCCGTCTGGACAACAACCACACTTTCCACTTCAGACGGTTCGGTTTTTTCACCGTTTACGGACACAACTTCAAACGTTGTCTCCATATCTCTAACATACGATCCTCCCGGTAAGACTCTACCAACGTCCACGGCAGCGTAAACGCGCCACGCTCCGTGTTTGGACCGTCCATGACCTGACTTAATCGTGATCTTGCTCCAGTTTGGTGATGGTCCGATGGAGAGAGCAATGTAGGATTTGCGAACCTTGTGTTCTGTGAACGCTTTAACGAGCTTAGCAGCGACTTTGTGAGACTTTGTTATGAGCATCACGCCGCTTGTGTCACGGTCTAATCTATTCGCGAGATGGAACTCATTCGCTTTACTCGACGAATCTGAGAGAAAAAAAAACAAAAACAAAGATGAATAGTGAAACATTGTTTCGAATCAGATTTTGGATATTAGAGATCGGCTTACCAACAATAACATTAGGAGCAGAGGAAAGAACAGATTCGCAGTAGACACCTTTTGGTTTATTCACCGCCATGAGCCATTCGTCTTCGTATAGGACTTCTTCTCTTGTAAGATTGAAGAGACTCGATTTTGAAGAAGCTTCCATGGCTCTTTTGAGTTCAATGTCTTTCGAGATCGGAGGCGGCGGAGCGGAAATGGGTTTTGGGTAATCTAGATTGGTTGTTGGAAGATCGTGTTGAGCTTCCATGGCTTTGATGGAGATGACGAAATAGGGTTTTGTAAGTATTTTATCTGTAAGTATTGTATTTGCTGAGAAGGAGAAGCAGAAGAGGTTTCGAAGGAGGAGAAGAGAAGAAGACATTGAAGATGTATCTCAACCTTTTAATTATAGTAATATACCGTCCATAAATACGTATCGGTTTAGGGTTCAGTAATTCGGTTTATTCAGTTTTTTTTTTTGTGTTTTGTGTTTCCGATTTTACAAGAATTTATTTGGTTTTAACTCGGTTTGATGTAATTTCGGTTTGATTTCTGAATTTGAGTTTGATTTTAGTTGAAGAAATTTGGACTGATTTATATTACAATGAAAAATTTACTGTTATTTGATTATGAATTTTTTAAAATATTTTTAAATTTAATATTATTGAATTTATGATTTTAAAATATATTTTAAAATTCATTGTTATTAAAAATATTTTAAAATAATAATTTTTAAAAAATTAATTGTGATTTTAAAGTAGTTTAGTAAAAAAATTTAGTTAAAAATATAAAAATTCAAATCTCATGGTTTTAATAAAATTTTAAAAAATTTAAACTAAAATCACAACTTTTTTAATTCACTTAAAATCATCTAAAAACTTATTAAAAATAAAATTATCTCAAAAACTATAATTTCAAAAAAAAATTTATAAATTCATTTGATTTGGTTTGGTTACACGCAAAACGGTCTCGATTTCGGTTTTTCTTAATTCACGAAACATTTATAGATCAATGTTGGTCCGGTTGCGGTTAATTTACTAGTTTGATCCGGTTCGGTTTGGGTTTCTGGTTGCGGTTTCTTCTACACGGCACCGTTTTGGCCTGCTCATAAACCACAGACCCTACTCTTGACAATTTTTGCAAAAGAATCTATTCGTAATCAAAAGCTCTTCTGATCAATTCTCGATACAGAGGAGAAATCAGAAATGTCATCGTTGATCATCAATAGATCACGAAGCAGATCCATCCTTCTCTGGCAAACCCATGGAATCAAAATTAGAAGTATTTTTTCTCTCTATTACTCTCACTCGGTTGCAGATTCCAGCGATTCGGTTTCGGCTTCTGGGTTCTCCTCAGATTTAACTAGAAGCTTCAAAACCTCATCTTTCGGATTCAAATATGGAGAAATCACTCATCTAAAGCAGAAATTTGGCAACTTCGCTTTACCCGGAAGCAGTTTCGTTTCAACGACTCGACCTTTTAGCTCAGAAGCTGTAGCTGTTGCTTCCACTTGTGACGGACTTACAGTGGAACGAATCATAGCTAATCAATGGTCGATACTAGATGAGAACGAGAGTGATTGGAAAAGTCACGCTGCAGCAATTGCACAGTCTATTCAAGTCATCAAGAAACGATTGCAGGTAAAAAAAATTGAACCTTTACAAGCTTCCCATTGTTATTAAATTCATGGTTTTGTTATGGTTTATGGCAGTGGAAGAAACTGTTGGTGAGGCTGAGAATGTTATCCGCAGAGCTGGATAAGCCTGATCTCTGGGATGATCCGAATCATGCTGGTAAGATAAGCCGAGAGCACGGCTCGCTCACGGGGAAAATGAAAGGAGTTATGACGTTCGAGAGAGAATTGCTTGAACACATTGACATTTTGAAACTCGCTAAAGAGGAGAACGATTCAGAGTTAGAATCGGTGGGAGTTTCTAGGCATGTGTTCTCAGAGTTGATAATATGGCTTTATAGCAATACAGACTAAAACCACATTTCTTGCTAAAACCATGATAATTTGTTTCTGCTGCAGGAAACTTTGAGGGCGTTGGTGGAAATGAGAAGGGTTTCGAAAGAGAAAGAACTTGAGGCTTTATTATCTGGGGAGAATGATCATTGTTCCTGTTATATCGAGGTGACTTAGAGACAGTATAGCATTGGAGTTTTCTGTCTTTGAGTTCATATTGAAAAGGGTTTGTTGGAATAGGTTCAAGCTGGAGCTGGAGGAACAGAGAGCAATGATTGGGCAGCAATGGTAATGGAGATGTATAAATCATGGGCTCAACGACGCAAATTCTCAGTCACTGTGGTCGATGAAATGCCTGGGGAGATGGCAGGAATAAAGGTTTGATTTTTCTTTCTTTTGTTTGTATATATAGAAACTGAAACCTGCATTTGTATTACATGTATCTGATAGGATCCAAACAAATCTCTAATACGTTATCTCTTTAGCTAACCTATTCAACTATAGTTGCTGAGCTATGTAACACAGCTACTACTACAAACCACTTGGGCTAATGATAATGCTCCTGCACTAGACTAACACAAGCAGTTATCAGACTCACATCTATAACCGTTGGCTCACGTAGTGATCCATATGTGTGGTTTATCCATTATTCACTGCTAAATCTCATGTTCTGTTTAAAGGCAGTTGGTCAAATCTGTTGTTTTGAAACGTTACCTTACGATTGATCTAATGTCTTGAACAGCGTGCGACAATCAAAGTGAACGGTGAATACGCGTATGGATATGCCAAAGCAGAAGTTGGAGTTCATAGGCTAGTGCGTATATCCCCGTTTGACAGTGGAAAACGGCGGCATACTTCGTTTGCTGCGGTTGCAGTGATTCCAATTCTAGGTGACGGGTCGACCCGAGTGCAGATCAATGACTCGGATCTCCGCATAGAGCGGTTCCGTTCTGGAGGATCCGGTGGACAGCATGCTAACACTACGGACAGTGCTGTGAGAATCGTTCACATACCAACTGGCATAACAGCAACTTGTCAGAATGAAAGGTCTGGTCTTAAAGTCTCAATTAAGAGTTATTAGATAGTTAGTATTATATATATGGTGAGCATTATCTGTCTATATATATAATATTTATATACTAGTTTTAGTGAATTTTGGTTTATTACACTATATTTGGTATCGGTTCTGTTAGTTTGTATAAACTCTCTTGTTACTATTCTATTAGTAATAAAGTTGCGTTTGATTTTGGTTTTGGTTCATTTTGGTTTTTGATGCCAATCTTTGAATTTGGTATGCAGGTCGCAGCATATGAACAAGGCTTCAGCAATGGCAGTGTTACAGTCACGGTTAGACCAACTAGAGATGGCTCGTCAGACAGCAATGAACGCGCAACATACACAATCACTAACCGAGATCAGCTGGGGAAATCAGATAAGAACTTATGTTCTGCATGTACGTAATACCGAGTTCACTCCTTTTCGCTGTAATTTGAGTTTCTATTAGCTGAAAACGAGCTGAGTATTCGTTGTTTTGTGCAGCCATACCGAATGGTGAAGGATCTGAGAACAAACTACGAAGTCTCTGATCCTGACTCGGTTCTTGAAGGAGACTTGGATGGTTTCATATTGAGCTTCTTATCTTCTTCTTTAGACAGAGGTGATGATGAACGGTAAGGTTTTTGGATCTTGAGCTATCTTTGCCTCTTCTGTAGTTAGTCTTATGAGATTTGTATAACTAAACTCCGAAAGGCTCAAGTTTGACGTAGACTCATTCATTGTTTTCAAAACGGCTTAAGTTTGTGATCCTTATACTCCAATGTTTCTTCTAGAACTTGTACTAAACCTTTGTTTTGATTTGTAATTCAATAAACCATTACATATTAGTAAAGCACCAAAGAACCATTAAATATGAGATTAGCTTTGATCAAGTTTGGTTGAAGTTGTACTATTTTGGTGTTTTTTTAATTATTCTTCATCGTTTGGATTTTGTAATTTGCATAGAAACCATTTTGCTTCTTTTTTTGTCAGCAGAAACTTTTTTGCTTATCGATCCATTTTATGATGAAAGATATCTAACAACAACCGACTAATGAATTGGTTTACTTATCAGTTACCAGTGATATCATCCCATAATATATGGAACCATAAGAAAAAAAAAAAAATTCTATAAGAAAATGTAACAAAAAATAAACCTATAAATAAAGCACTCATGATACACAAATCTTTTTCTATTCTATAAAAAAATTGTGTTTGAATAAAAACTCACAAGATCAATACTATTAAAGTAGAAGTACACCAATCTATTAATTTTTACTCATGTATTATATTACATGAAATGCCATTAAAATTAATAAAATTTTAAAATTTCTTTAATGATAAAATGGTTAAACAAATTATCAATTAATTTATTAACAATATATTTTAGTTTCTTTTAAGATTTAAACATAAATATTTTATTTTTAGTTATAACATAATCTAAAATATATATTTTTTCATTTTTTCAAAATTAAAAAATTCATTAATAATTATGAAAATACTAAAAAAAATTATTTAATTAAATTTTGATCTATAAAACGAAAAAATAGAAATCCTATAATATTTCAAAATGAAAAAAAATATTTAATAATTACGAAAATACTAAAAAAAATTATTAAATTAAATTTTGATCTATAAAACGAAAAATAGAAATCCTATAATATTTCATACATTTCATTTTTTTCAAAATAAAGAAATTCATTAATAATTATGAAACTACTAAATATAAATAAATATCATGCTCATATAAATATGGCCCTATAAATATACATATATTTTCTTCATAAAGTTCATAAGTTTAAACGTTTTGGAGCAAAAAATTGTTGTAATAATTTTTAAGGCATTGAGCTTTATTAAAAATGAATAAGTGAAAAAAATGACCATTGTGCCAAATAAAAAAGCTTTTAAAAGACAAGTTTAAATGAGGAATAATGGTTTTTGTCCCACATCAAAAATTGAGTGAAAATTACACTAGTATATGAAAGGGAAAACTTAATTACAAGTTCCGTAAGGTGTTGGAGAGAAAAGCTGCCTACACACGCACGCCGCTGCTGCCGCCAAGCCAAGCCCGGCGCGGACCCGGGTTGCGGACTCAGCCGGATTCATATAAATGATTTTGAGTAAATAAAAATTTTATTATTCGAATCTGCTCAAATATTTTACATTAAACACGTCAAATATTTGCTCCAGATTTTTTGCCACCGATCACCTCTAAATCTGCGAATCAATAAATGTGATCAAATCTCATGCCTTAATTGACGCCAGATTTTTCGGATCAGAAAACCACTCTCCTTTGACTATAAAAGAAAGCCATCACCATCTTCATTTCACATACTGATCTTTTCACTTAGTTTTACACAGAAAAATTTCAGCAATCTCTCTTTGTAAGTAAGTAAGTAGTCTCGAAAGTATAAAGTAGATTAAGAGTTAGTAGATTCCGCTTTCGAGTATCGCGAAACGGTACCATATTTTATCTTGGGATTCAAGAATCTCACAGAACTGTCATACTACATGCAATTTATTGAGTTAAGAAAATAGATCATATCTCATCTATACGTTATCTTTGTGTAAACGTTTTCTAAAGATCTCGTTTTTGATCGATTTCTTTTACTATTGCTTGTAATTGTTTCCTATGTAATCATTTATTACTTGGTTATAATCGCTATTTCTTAATCGGAGTTTTACAGTTCTTACATTCTTAACTCAATAAATCCGCTTCTAGCCTATTGACACAATCGGATTGAAAAGTTTGTGGTTTTATAAAACGATTTCTGAAACGATTGCTAAAAATATTTTGGTTTTTAAACGATTACGGATTTGCAAATCGCTTATCTAAGACTTTCCGCGAATTGTTTTCTAAACGATACAAGCGGTTTTGTGAATGCTTTATAGTGATTCTGCGAAACGTTTTTCCTTCAAAACATTCATTACTCAAAGGTGAAGCTTTATGTGAATGCTTTCAAAGCGAGTTTGCAAAACGCCTCAACCGATTCAAAAGTTTCAACGAATACTTATTTAAGCGAGTTTTCTAAACAATAATTTTGGTTTATTTTAGATAAATCATTACTTGACTTTTGTGTTCAATCGATCATATACTGATATTTGTTTGTTTTTCTTGTTAAAATGGTTATCCAAATCGACAACACTAATGTCACCATTAAGACACCAACCGTGATGGTTGCTTTTGCTGGTACGGAAAATATTACATAATCGATTGTTCTCCATAGTCGTTTCCATAAACAGAAAACCTCTTTATCTCCAATTCAATTATAGAGAAGAAAAAGAAAATAAAAAAACAATAATTTTAGGTGGAAGAGTTAAATATTTGGATAATTTTAGTTTAATTTTTTAAAATAACTGTAGGATAATGTTTGTTGTTGTTTTTAAAGTTTGTGTATTATAATTATTTTTAAAATTAAACTATTCTTTGGACTTTTCTTATAATATTCTCCACATCAAATTCACATTTTGAGCTACCTAAATATAATTTTATTGTTAAATTTACAAAATTGAACTTTTATTTTGTTATTTAGTTTTATATATTGCTAGATTTACTTATATATCCATTTATTATTTTCTAGTTGATATAAGAATTTGAAATATTTACATAAATTTCCAAGTTGCCATTAAGTTTTGGTCATTTTATATTTCAATGATATTCATAATTTATATATAAAGTAAAGGTTCCTTTTCATAGTAGTTTGGTATATTGTTATATTTACTTTTTTATTCCATTTGATATTTTTTTATTATAATAAAAACTATGGAGAAAATACATAAATTCTAAATGATAATCAACAAAAAGAAAGAAATAATAAAAATATTGAGTCTTGTTCATTCCTAAAAACAGTTGTACCATTTAAAAGTAATAGTTACAACATATGGATTCTACATAATTTCTCCCAAATTCTTCTCTTAGAATAATTATATAATAACATTATTTCTTGTTAAATTCGAAGAGAAACAATAAGATATAAATCTAATAATTAAAAAAAACATTGTAAAGAAATTTTAGTTAAAGGAATTAATACATGGTTTAAATAAAAAAATTATCACAAAATTAAATAAGTATTTAAATTATAATATTAGATAATAATTCTAATAAGTTATTTAAAAAACAAATTCAAATATATATGACAATATTTTTCTAAATTAATTTGATAAGTAATAATTTCTTAAGATATATTTCTATATGTAATCAAAATTTAGAAATGAACTTGAAATTTTTGTCAATATAACATACTTGAGTTAAATGTAATATTGAAATTATTTTTAAGTTCTTTTATATTGATTTCATTTTAAAAGCTTTTTAAGCTAACAAAAATATTTTTAACATTCAATTGAATATGATATAGAAGATGATGATATTTGTTTTTAGAAATCTATATAATTAAAACAAAAAACATTATATAAAAAACCTTTTGTGCCGTGTTATATTACAATTTTTGCCATTGATCCTATTTGATTTTTTAAGAGTCTCATTAAGGACAAAATTGTCATTTGCAAATGTGAATAAATATGCAAGATATTGAAAAATACAAGTGATATTTAAAAAAAATCTATCAATAAAGATATTCTCTTGATTTCAAATCTTAACATATATAATAAATCTAGAAATCTTAACAACTACAATTAATACATTTAAACACGTCTTAAATAATTATTAAAAATATATATATATATCTATATATATATATATATTATTAATGATATTTTCAATTATGCTTTTAAAAAAAATGTAATTAACATTAATTAACAAAATTACCAATTAATATTAATATATTGTAATAAATTAGTGATTTAATTTTGATCTTCTAAATTTACAAATACAAATTATTAAAAGAATATAAAATATATAATAACAAATTCCGTACTTAGGACGGGCAAAAATCTAGTTTGACTTTAAAATCTATCTAAAAAGTAATTTGTTATGATGATTCCATACAACAGTAACAATTATCTCTTTTATTCTCTGCATTTTAATTTCTCAAGTTTTATTTCGTTCTATACATCTAATTCCTATTTATTTTCATTCATGTTATTCTACTAGGTAACGAGTTAGAGTCATAGAATTCTAAGTTCCCATTTATTTTCTTTTGCCAATTTTCTAATTTCAGAATATATATTTTTAAATTAAAATTTTGAAACTTAATTTTGGTGATTAATTATATATATATATATATATATATATATATATATATATATATATATATATATATATATATATATTGCTATATTTTACTAATAAACATTACTAATATTTTTAATTATTAGGTTTTGGTAATTGATTGAAAAATTCTTTACTAATTTTTTTTTTAGGTCAAATTTTTAACTAATCTCAAATACTTTGTTCACATAATTTGTAGAAAAAAATATTATTTTCTCTTCAATCCTCTTATGGGTATAAAGAATACAAAATTCATATTTTCCTTTTGTGCTTAATGTTACATATCACGATAGTTTACATGTGATATATTTTTTTTAATTGAAATTTCAAAAGATGATAATATTTACAATTGAGCTAGAATATCTAACCATCTTTATTACTTAAAGATTATATTCTAATTAAAAAGTTAAATGTATTTTAAAATGTTAAGGATATAGAAATTATTTTTTTTGAACGTATTTTGACACGTGTTGGAATCCACATACTCAACTTCATATAAAAAAGACCCAGACTGCTAAACTAACACCGATAAAACCTACCCAAAAAACAAAAACAAAAACGATGTCGAGTATGATCAAGATAACAATGATGATGGCTTCGGTATTATTGGGCGTGAGAGCACAGACTATGACTGATTGTCAAGAAACAGAGTGCAAGTCCCTTTGTCAAAACATGAACAATATGGCTTGTGTTGGTTGTGTCTTCGCATGCGCTTCTCCTTCATCCTTTCAGTATTCCAACACAAGTAACGAAAACTCTCAATCCTAACCTATTTCCCTATATATATAATCAGATCTCAAGTCTTCGAAAACTATTTTCCAAATCTATAGTTATCATGTGATTTCGGCAATTAAAAGAATGATACAAAATAAAAGTGAAAAAATAATGATTTTTACTATGTTTACAGGGGTCAATGAAGTAGACCAACGAGCCATATGTTACCGGAAATGCGACGTGGGAATGGCTTGTGGCACCAACCTTGAATGCCATGAAACTTGTAAGAAAAGTTGCGGTTACCCACCTTTGTTGAATAAATTAGAGCAAGGAGTCATATGTTACCGGAAATGCGATGCTCCTTGTGGCACCGACAGTAGGTGCCATGAACATTGTAAGAGGACTTGTGGTTACCCACCCTCGTCGAATGTCCATATGTAATTTGTTAAGATTAAAGTCATAACTTGTGGAACTTCGGCTATATTATCATTATTGTGATCTAGTTGTTCATTTCTCGAGTTTTTTTACATGTGGGGGTGTAATGAATATGAAAAGATTCGATACAAACATATATTTCTTTCTCACCGCTCTCTTATTGCTTCCATCTATTTCCCCTATTCCGTACCTTCGTCTTTTTGTCTATTAAATTTCTTTTATTGGGATGCCTATTTAAGTTTGGTTTAGGTTTTTTGGATTTTAAAATTTAGAAATACAAAACCTATTCAGATATTTTAGAATTTTAATTTTGAATACTTTAAAAATCATAAAAATAAAATAAAAATTGATTAATTTTTGACAAATATAATTAAAAAATTTTGCATATATTACTTCGGGTGTTTCAGTTATTTGGTCTAAATGTAATTCGTATATTCAGATTTATAATTATAATTTCAGATAAATAGGTTATATCAAGTTAAAATATAATTAATACTTTATATATAATTACATTTTAAGTATTTCAAGTATTCGTTCGGTTCTCGTTGGTTTGGATTCAGTATAAAAATCTAAAATCCGTTTAAGTACTTTGTTAATTTGGGTTTAATATTTTGTTGGTTTGAGTTTAGTTCCTCTTTTTTTTGTTGAGGTTGGATAATTCATTTTCTAGTTTTTTCCTAGGGCTAGCCGTGTTACTAATCAGACCCAATGTTTTATGTAATATAATTTATATGAGAGATTGTTGGGAAGAGCAATGTCATCAAGAAAACAGCAAGATTAAATCAGAAGACTCAGAACAAGAGAGCATGATCAATGTCTCATAACCAGGCTCAAGTCATAGAGTTACAAGTTCCCATTCATTTTGTTTTTTTGCCATTTGTCTAATTTCAATATATATATTTTAACTTAAAATCTTAAAATTTAATTTTGGTGCTTAATTATATATATTGCTATATTTTACTAATATACATTACTACTATTTCTATTTGTATTATTCAAATTATAAAAGTTTTGCTAACTGATTGAAAAAATCTCTAATTCTTTTGATTTTGTTTCGTCAAATTTTCGACTATTCTCATATACTTTGTTCACAATTTTATTTGTAGAAAAAATATATTATTTTCTCCTCAATCCACTTACTGTGGCTAAAGAGAATACAAAACTCATATTTTCCTTTTGTGCTTAAATCTACATAGTGCGAGAGTTTACATATGATGTTATTTTTGTTACTGCAATTACCAAAACCGAAGATATATACTTACAACTTATGTAGGATATCAAACCCTATTTATTACTTATAGATTATATTCTAAGAAAGTTAAATGTATTTTAAACTGTTCAAGATTTAGTAATTTGTTTTAAAACCTATTTTGACACGTGTTGGAATCCATTTATTCAACTTCATATAAAAAGAAGACTCAAGACTGCTAAATTTAACACTGATAAAACGTAGCAAAAAAAAAACAAAAAAGATGTCGAGTATGATCAAGATAACAATGATGATGGCTTTGGTAGTAATGGGCGTGAGAGCAAAGACTATGACTGATTGTCAAGAAACAGAGTGTAAGTCCCTTTGTCAAAACATGAACAATATGGATTGTGTTGGTTGTGTCTTCGGATGCGCTTCTTCTTCATTCTTTCAGTATTCCAACACAAGTAACCAAAACCCTCAATCGTTATATTAACCTATTTCCTTATATATATATAATCAGATCTCAAGGCTTAGAAAACTATTTTCCAAGTCTATAGTTATCGTGTGATTTCGGTAATTAAAAGAATGATATAAAATCAAAGTGAAAAATAATGATTTTTATTATGTTTACAGACGTAGACCAACGAGTCATATGTTACCGGAATTGCGATGTGGGTTGTGGCACCGACCTTGCATGCCATGCAAGATGTAAGAAAAGTTGCGGTTACCCACCTGTGTTGAATAAATTAGAGGAAGGAGTCACATGTTACCGGAAGTGCAATGCCCCGTGTGGCACCGACAGTATGTGCCATGAATATTGTAAGAGGACTTGTGGTTACCCACCCTCGTCGAATGTCCATATGTGATTTGTTAAGATTAAAGTAATAACTTGTGGAACTTTGGCTATATTATCATTATTGGGATCTAATAGTTTATTTGTCAGAGTTACTTTACATGTGGGGATGTAATGGATATGAAAAGATTCGATATAAACATATTATTTCTTTCTTACCACTTTCTAACTATTTCCCTAGCAATAAACGGAATTAAACCGAATCAACCGAACCAACCGAACCAAATACTTCGATTTTTGGTTTTATTGAGCATTGTACTTAGGAACTGATTAAAAAATTTAATCAGTTTTTAGTTCGGTAAACTCTAACCGATAAATTTAACCTAAACCAAAAATCAGAAGTTGAATAACCTAAAATTAAGCGAGTAAAATAAAATTAACCAAATATACTAAAATTTACCAAAAATAACCAATATTTTTAACTGAATTAAAAAAGATGTAAAACAATTTCGGTTCTATTAGCAACACATAATAATAGAACCGAATCGAATAAACCAAATTCCAAACCAATCCAAAACCGAACCAGATAACCTGAACGAACCTAATTACCCCTTTTTCGTACCTATGTCGTTTTGTCGGCTAAATTTCTTTTATTGCTGTGTAACTAATCAGGGACGACCCAATATTTTATGGAATATAATTTATATGAGAGATTGTTGGGAGGAGAAATGTCATCAATAAAACAAGCAAGATCAGATCAGAAGACTCAGAACAAGAGAACATGATCAATGTCTCATAACCAGGCTCAAGGCGTTTTCCCAGATTCTAAAGTTACATGATCAATTGAGGAATCTCCTTGCTTCTTCTTCGTCGATGTTGCAACTTCATCATTACCTTCAGAGGAATTCACCTCACTAAGACTTCTTTTCTTGGCCTTCGTATTTGAGCTATTATTCTCCTTTGCCTCTGTCTCTTTCTCCATCTCCATCGGATTCTCCACGTTTGATGATGAGAACAAAGGCGGTTCTCGCCCGCTTAGACGACAAAAGACACGTTCTACTGTTTCATTTATCTCTTTTCCTAACCCCTCCTTCTCAAGAATCAATTCCCAAACTGATTTTGATGCCTTCTCTAGCACTGGACCTCTGCTCACAAAAGCAACGATTAAAACAAACACTTTATAAAGACTTTGTTCCAAAATTATGACTACAAGAGTGAACCAGACAAACTATAATGCAGCTCCAAGGAATTGTTAGCATTGGCATGTGTTATTCAATCAGCTAGAGCTAACGAATGTGAGGAAGAATTAAGTGCGTACATTACTGAAAATGTATTAGTTTGCAAGAAAACAGAGACAACAGAGAAAGGTTTTTACAAATACTTCAATGCAGAAAATCAGGTTTCTCAAAGTGAAAGTAAGAGAAGAATCTTACTCGAGTTCTTGACGAAGAGCATCAAAGAGTTCTCGTTTAGTCTGTTTCTCAGCACCAGGTGTGTTAAGTACTTTACTCTCCTCTGCCATTTTAATGGTTGTGCTCTTCAACTCTTCCTGTTATAATCACAACAACAAACATTTTAACTCAAACGCATTGCTTCTAATGGCAAGTTCCAATGTCGTAGCTTATGATCTGAATCAGTAATATAGGTACTGGCATCACAAGAAGAAAAGCCCCAAATCCTCTACAAACTAACAAATCAAATCCAAATCCAAGAACTAAACTAAACCCAGAAATAAAAAAATTATCTTTTTGCTAAAATTACAATCACAACAACAATCATTCAGTCAAATGCATTGCTTATGATCTGCATCAGTGACATAGGTACTAGCATCACACACACAAAACAAAAAGTCCCAAATCCTCTATAAACTAACAACTCAAATCCAAATCCAAGAACTAAACTAAACCCAGCAAAAAATATTGTCTTCTTCCTAAATTACAATCACAACAACAATCATTCACTCAAATGCAATGCTTATGATCTAAATCAGTGACATAGGTACTAGCATCACATACACACACACAAAAAAATCCTCAAATCCTCTGTGAACTAACTAATCAAATCCAAATTCAATAAATGAAATTGTCTTTTTGCTAAAATTACAATCACAAAAACAATCATTCACTCAAATGCATTGCTTATCATCTGAACCAGTAACATAGGTACTGACATCACATACACACACACACACAAAAGCCCCAAATCAAAGAACTAAATTAAACCCAGGAAAAAAAAATTGCCTTTTTGTTAAAATTAGGTTTATTGGGGGGGAGAATGAAAGAAATTACATTGGCTTTGAGCTGATTGATGATCTTCAATCGGAGAGCATCGATGGTCCCATCATTCATAAGAGATTCAAGCACGTCTTCTGGTGTGATTACAGAAGAAGACGACATTGTTCTTCAACCCCTAACGCAAAACCCTAAAAAGTGTTTCGCACCAATCAAAACTCTTCCTTAAAGCACCAGACGCATACAAAGGATCGTACCCGAAAGATAGATAACACTTTTCTAAAGCAAACACTTGTTCAGAATTCAAGTTCGATTTAGAGAGAGAGAGAAGCAATCAGATTTGAAGTTTCTTTCGCCGGAAAATCTCTACCCTTCCTATGGCGTTTTAAAGGTTAATAGGATTTGGCTTCTCAATCTCCTCCTCGAAAGAAACAATCGCGTTTTCCTAAACCGAATTTAACCAAATTACTTTCACACTGAACCAGGATATGAGTCACGTTTGCTTCCCCCAACTCTCCATCAAAATAATTAGTTTTAGTGAAAAATGCCGAAAACCCTACACAATTTGGACCAAAAGAACTTTTAATTTGTTCATCAGTCAATTTTTATTGATTAGATATTTTAATTTCCAATATCTTTTTGACCAAAAGCATTTTAATTTTTAAATTTCATCGATCAAACCAATTTAAGTTTAATGTGATTGTTGACCTATATCAAAACTAAAAAATCTTGAAAAACAAAAAGCTGTGATTTCTTTAGTAAATAAATTATTGGTTATTTTTCTTTTTATCTTTTTGGAAATTTATTTGAAATAAGAAAAATAGTCATCTATAACATCATAATTAAGAGTAGAAAATATGATTTTTTTGATGAAAACACAATTTTATCTTTCACCAAAAAATTATTTTAAAAGATTTATTAATTAAAAAAAATTCATAATAATTTGTGAATTTTGTACATTAACATCAATATCTACGAAAGATAAGTTTGATTATTACATTTCGGTAAAATTTGTGAAAATTGATTCATAATTATTTTCTAAATAATTTTGAAATTTGAATATATGTCTAATATTCTAAATTTTTTGAAAAAAGATATTAATAATACTTTTTATTATCCAATATTAATTAATATCAAAACGATTAAACCATAATATTAAGATAGTTAATCAACACTTATTACTAGTTATAATTTTATTAATTCAAAATATTTATATAAAATAAATTTATATCAACTCAATGATTTGTATTTAGAAGGATTTTCGTCTTTTAAAGGGTAAATTTCCTGTAAAATGAACAGAGATGTTAAGACCAGAAAAGTATGCCAGTTGGATGTTGTCTGACAGCACTTCAACTCCCAAATTAAAGAGCATATAAGAGAAAAACCACAAGAATATAATGTTGGTAGGCGAAAAAAGTGAATCGGAAAATGGGGAAGAAAACTGATATTTGAATCGTACAACTGAGTCTGAAGAAGGTAGAACCTCAACTGAGCTTTTGGATTAATAGATTAAGAGTGAAGAGAAATAGAGAAATAAAAAGAATGATTGAAAGAACAAAGGTTAGAGTCAAAAAAAACCAGGATAAATGATATGAGAGTGGTCTGAAAGAGAGGCAAGAGAGTCTGAGAACCTATAAACAATGAGTAGATATTTAAGTGTTTTGAGAGAGAGAGAGAGAGAGAGAGAGAGAGCCAAAGAAATAGAGAGAGAGAGAGAGAGAGAGAGAGCCAAAGAAATAATCAAGTAGAGAGAAAAAGAATGTGCAAACTCATTCTTTGTTGATAGAAAGATTATATTTATAGTTTACCCGACCCGAGTTTTGATATCGGATCAGATTCTTACATATTTGATCAGGTGTTGGGTTATTTGAATCAATCATAGTCAGAATACTTACTTTTCTTGGTTGTATCTTCTTACTGCTCGATAAAGCTAACATGTGCATCTGATCATTCATAGAGTACAAACTAGAAGCAATAGATTATGTGCTGCATGGACATCTCCATACCTCTGTCCTTCTCTATTTCAGAGAGTTATCATTTTCACATGTCATGTGCGAACATAAAGAATTTATGCTTGATCAGTTGTGTGTAAGAGGTATGCGCATTAGTTTGAACAAATTCATATTGTCAATTGGTTAGAAATTTATCAGCTCAAAAAGGAATTAGATACATGACCTTATTCCTTTGACACCAGGAATCAAACTGTCAGGATAACTTGTCAATACGGTTGTCAGGCCTACTGCTAGGTTGCTTGTTGCCTTTTTGCTCCTTAATCTGTACAGACCACTTTCCTCTCTGTAACGACCAAAAACCAAGCCCAGCAAGGCCCAATATAGTTTCAGTAGGAAACCCTAGGTTTTCCCTTTAAATAGCCTCTTCTCCTTTTCTTTTTCTCCCAAAACTTCATCAAAGCGAAGCTCTGTCAAAATTAATTCTTCGGAGAGTGTTAGAGGTGAATTCTCGTAGCCACCGCATAGATCTATCAGTGTATCATCGAATCCGAGGCAAAGGTAATCCCGAAAACCATTTTTCGATAACTTTCCGCTTCAGCCGAACAGTAAATCGTCCATAACTTTCTAACCGTGTCGAATCTCGCAAATCCAAGGCCACCATCGGATTCAGGACGACGAGACGAGTCCGTAGACACCAAAATTGCCGCAAACCGCCTCCGGACGCGCCCGCAATCGCCGCCGGAAGCTTCGCGCGTGTCGCCCACGCGCCGCCGTTGACCGCCACCGCTGCCGTTGACCGCCGCCGCCTCCGGTAAGCCGTCGCCGCCGCCTCCGGTAAGCCGTCGCCACCGCCGAGTTGACTCAGTGACCCACCGAGTTGACTCAGTTGACTCGGTCTGGTCCGGTCTGGTCCGGTTTAGGTCCGGTTTGATTCTGAGTCCAGTTTGGTTCGGTTTGAGTCTGGTTTGACTGTTGACTGTTGACCGTTGACCGCTGACCATTGACTTTCCGTTGACTTTTTCGTTGACTTTTTCCGTTGGCTTTTTCCAGCTGATCCGTTATCCGTTTTTCGCCGTTCGAAGACCGTTCTCACTCGATTTTTCGTGCTGATTCCAGATTTAGCATCCGTTTTAGCATCCAGAGTTCAGAAGCCGCAGTATCAGCCATTTTTGCTAAGGTGAGGGTGGCTTTTCCACAGAGATCCGTACTTTCGCCTAGAACTTCTGAGATGGAATCTAGTACTAAATGTGTTCTGTTTTCTTGATCGAGTCTAGTTAGTTTTGTTTGTAAATTGGACCTAGGAATATAAATGATTCAACCCATTGATTGTGCATTAAATTGTTAATTGAGTCTTTTAAACTTGCTAGAGCTAGGATTAGTCGACTATGTGGGTCGTTAGGGATTGCGGGGGTATAGAGACAGACTTCTGTACTTGCGTCGCGTGTTGTATGAGGAGATGGTGCTGGGCAGCTTAGTCGACCTGTTGTCCAGTACCTTCAGAGGTCGATAACCGTCTACGGGCGATGTGATTGGGCACTATCCCATAAGTTGTCCTTCTGGGAGGAGGGTGCCGCCGGTCACTGGATCTGGTAGTAGGACATTGACTGTTCTTTGGGTACTTTAGGTACCGTGTTTGTGCATGTTTAGACTGTTTTCCGTATTTGGAGTGCTATGACCGGGACTGCGTTTTCTGTGTGTTTAGCATCCCCTACCTCACTGAGTAACTCCCCTGTTACTCATCCCTCTTTCTTCCATTTCAGGTGAGACGGACGAGTAGTAGGTGTATGGGACCTGGTGCTATCTATTTTGGGATTTTCACGTTTTCTTCGTATTTTATTTTAGACATTGGTTTTATGATTTATTCGATATATTTCAGTTACAGATTTATTTATGGATTTATTTATGGAGTTATTTATGGATTTCCGGAAAATCAAAGTGTATTTATTAAATGGGAGTATTTGAGTTTTGAGATGTGTTTAGTGGCACGCCGTTCTTGAGTGAGGATGAGACGGGTGTTACACTCTCAGTCTTAGTTACTTCAAATGACTGATACGAGTGAAAGAATACTTAGTTGTGGCATCTCTCTTCCTGATCACTCAGTTCTTAGATTATCATGTCTCTAGTAGTGTGGGCATTAGTGGAAAACGAAAGTCTAAAGTCAGGTGGCCTAAATTTTGAACTCTTGTACATGTTGGATCCAATGCTATTTCTAGTGCCTCAACCCAAGAGTATCCTTCCTCCAAAAGAGTCATGGACGACACGTGATGGCACATGGACCATCCACGTGGGAGGTGATGACACATAACTGTCCACGTGGGAGAAATGATATTTATCCTAAAAAAACTTGTAACAATTATTGTTCTCATTTTTTTCAAAGCAAACTTTAATTAGTTTTACATTTATATTGATATTAGAAAGATATTGAATGAAATCAGTAAAACCATTCAAAATAGTTAAAACTTAATTATTTTTAGAAACTGTAAAAAAAAAGTTTAACTTTTTGCTTGGAAGAACAAAACTCTAAGTTTCGTAGATCAATTCATTTGATTCCCAACGCTAGTCGATAATTGAGTAACACTAAAATTAAAACAGTTTAGTTAACAAAAGTTAGAGATTAAAATGTTTATTCAATAAAAATTGGTAGTTTTTTTGGTCGATGAACAAGTTGGAGATTTTTTGATCGAAAGTGTTTATTTGAAGATCTTTTTGGCATTTTCCCTTGATTTTAGTGATGCCTAAATAAAATAGCTAGTAGATTGTGTTTGTCTTGTGCCAAACAAAAAATTAAAATTAGATATATTTTTTTTGAATAAGTATGTAAGAATTTAGTTTAAGAATAAGAGAAGTGAAGTCGGCAAGAATTTAAAGAAAAATGAAAGTAAATAATTTTAATATTAATATTTTCGTTGCTTTTTTTACATAAACAAGAACAAATAAATTAAGTAGAAATCTTATGTAAGAAAAGCAAGGTGTGCATATTCGAAATCAAATTGTCTTTCTCATTTGTTTGTCCTCTTGTTTTATAGTGTGAAAGTGTCTTTAAAGTGTTCATTTACTCCACCTGATTTGGTATTAATTGTATTTACTCAAGTAGATTCTGTCCTTTCTAATCAAATCGCTTAATATATTTTCTGAATAATTCTTTAGTTTACTGTAAATTGATTTTGAATTTGACCTTTTATGCTTGATTGTATCATTCACTCCTGGTGGATCTGAATTTTCTGCTCGACTTTGATCTAAGTTTTCTATTTTAATCATACTCTGCACTTCGTTTTTGACCCTTGATTTGCTTCTTAAAGGTTTTTAATTTTTGGGCCGAGATTTACACCTTAACAGTTAGCCCCCTAATTTTCCGAATTGAAGTCAGTTTGGTTTAAAAAAATCCTCGATAAATTATAATCCTATCTAGTCGATTCTCTGTAAATTAAGAGTTTTTTCTTCTCTCCTCCTGCTCTTGCAACCATCTGGTTTGTAACAAACTCTCCTTCTTTGAACTGATATGCCTTGCAGTTTTGAGTGTGGTCTCCTTCTCGGCCAATGATTGGCCTATTGGAATGTTCATCATTAGCGCCTCTTGCTCCTCTATTTTATGGTGGCGGCTCGACCAGAACTGTTCTTATTCCCGTCGGGGTCTGCTCGGTGGATCATTGTAAGACAAGTTTAATGACCCAAAAACGTTTACTGGTAAGACATATCACTCACTTTAGTATTTCTGTGAAATTGCATGTTGTGTGTAATTCTTAGGTTCTTAGCAGTCAGGGTGGATGTGTAGGAACCTTATCTATAGATAGTGTGACTACTCATGTTTTATTTGACTCCAGTGCATCACATTACTTCATGCATCTTGAAATGATTGTGTTCAGTGACTTTCAGAAGGAACTCATGGAAGAAGTTGATTTGGTTCAAGCATTTGGGAGCCAAGTCCATTTTACTTAATGGAAGGTTTGAAATCCTCTGTGATTATAGGTGATACAAACATACCAGTTAACTTGATGATCTGTCGATTGAAGACCTATTATGTGATCTTTGGTATAAACTGGTTTGGAAAATACAACGTACATCTAGACTGTAACTGCGTCATATTCGGACCCTCTAAGGATAACTTGATTGTCTCTACAAATTAAGTAGAACAGATGTTTAAAAGGGTTGTGAAGCGTATTTGGCTGCGATTACAACTGGGAATGTCATACCGAATGCTAACTAAGTGAGTTTCCGATGGTAAAAGATTTCGAGGATGTGTTCCAGTCATTGAATGAATAACCACCAGCTCTTTATGAACCATTCACGATCGAGTTTGGGCCTGGAACGGCTCCAATCTTTAAGGCTCATTACCGGATGGCTTCGGCAGAGATGGTCGATCTGAAGAAGCAGCTAAGTGAACTGATGGAGAAAGGGTTTATGCAACCGAATAATTCACCTTAGGGTGCAACAGTTTTGTTTGTTTTGTAGAAGGATGATAACTTTAGGTTATACATCGACGACTTTGAATTAAATAGAATAAAAGTGAAAAACAAATACCCTCTTTTCAAAATAGATACTAGATTAACTCTAAGATATTATTTTGTTTTCTAAGATCGATTTAACTTTGGATTATCATTAAATTCCGATAATTGATATTAAACAGACTCGTTCCAAACAAGATATGGATATTATGAGTTTGTGATCATATATATATATATATCTTTCAGATTGAGTAATGTGTATGCTGCTTTTATGAAATTAATTAAAAACATATTTAGAGACTGCCTTAAATGAATACGTGAGCATCTTAATAGATGATATATCTTGAAGACAAGGTTTATGTTCATAACATTTTAGATAGAATGACTTACAATATTATATTGTTATTACAAATCCATAATCCATTAAAGAAAGCTCAAATAACATTGCTGATAATTTTTTTAATATTATTATTATAATTAATCCAAGCACACATCAGACATCACTTACGAATATTGTTATTACAGATCCATCAAAGGAAAGCAAATAGCACACATCACTCAGAATTTCAAACCGGAGCCTTTAAGTTTTTCCTCGATGATCATGTCGAGTTTGTTTTCCATCTCAGGAGTCAGATGATTCTTCGAGTCACCGACTTCTCCTTTGCGGAAAAAATTAGAGTAACGCACATTGTTCAAAGATTTTCCGGTCTTGTTGATCTCCATACCGCTCAGATTACGCAGAGAACAAAGTTGCAAAATCTTGTCCACAGATCCGCTCTCTTCTTCTTCCTTAGTGAATGGACAGCCCAAAAACTCAGCAAGCCTCTTAACCTGAGCAACGGGCTCTGCTTTCATTTCCTCGTACCTCATGAAAAGAACATGATCGGGGTCTTCCAAGCTCCCTCTCCAATAGCTTGATACATGTTCCCAAAATGGTCCAAAATAGACAACTCCCCTGCAGAATGTCTCAAACAAAGACTTGAGAGTGCTTTTGTCTGCTTCTTTTTGTTGAATAGCGCACCTGAAATACCAATACGATACCAACACGTCCTTGACGTTCCTGCACACGTACACGATCTTGCAAGGAGAGTCCTTCAGACCCTCTTGCAGTGTATGCAATGGCATGTGAGTTGAGAACAACCTCCGATCTGATGATGGCAAGAACTTGGTAAGGTCCGGTGTTGAGCTTTTGAGATAAATAGTCATCTCAATGAATGGTACTAAGCCATGAGGGTTATCGGATTGCAGAGGATGACAATCACCAGAAGAACGGTTCTTGGATCTCTCAAGAAGAGCGATTGTGAGAGCTTTGAGCCAAGTGCTGCCGGATTTGGGGGAAGAAGCGAGGATTATATCAGTGTCTTTAGGGTTGAAGCCTTCCTGGAAATTCAGGACTCCTTGGAGAGTGTTGGGGTAGTACCAACATCCTTGGTAGTTGTAGAGCGTCCCTATAGACTCTTTCTCTGAAGGAAGTGAAGAGATCAGAGTCTTGGTTTCTTCTCTTACGTTGTCTTCTCTCAAATGCGGAAGAAGTTCGTTCTTATCCATTTTCTTTTGTGTTATTTTAGTTGCAAGAATCTGATTCTTTCCAAATACAAAGATCAATATATATATCCGGATGTCTTGGTGATCACTGCTTATTTTAATATATATTAACCTTTTGATACTTAAAGCAATGAACCACAAAGTTATTAAAAAAATTACATAAATTTCATATTTTGGTTACACTAAAACTTAATTTAATATTTACGATTTAAAAAATATCAATGATGCAAAATATGATGCAAAATAAAAATAGTGATATAAGTCAAATAAATTTTAAATTCTGCATAAATTAATAAACTTTATAAAAAAACAAATAAATAAGACAAAATTATATTATTGTGTTCTTTGTGTGTTGTATAATGTAATGGTTGAGATTGATTTATTTCTATTTTAATATAATTTGGTAAAATATATATATATTATCATTTTGGATAGTGTTGTAGTATAAATTACAATTAAAATAGATCATATGAAGGACACCAGAAAAAAATGAATTGCCATTAAATAAATATATAAAAGTTCAAAACATTATTATTATTTTGATTTAGTCGTCGGATCACTTTAGTTTCGAGAGTAGGTATGACCGTGTAGGTTTGATGGCATCATTTACCTCATATAAGTTTGAGTTCGCAGTTTGACTTCACTTTTTGCATCTCCAATTCGGTAGTTACTTTTAATCTGTCTTCTAAGCCTCCATATTATTTTGTTATTGGGCCGAAGTTAATGGACCGAGATTTAACCCTCTAACCTTTAACCATTCAATCCCTTAAGTCGGCTGTTTTTAAGCCGACTTGAGGAATATCGAGTAACCTATTTTTCAGTGACTCTGAATCCCGACCAAAATGATTGCTTTCCTCTTTCATCTTTTCACTTCTTTTAACTGTTCATCTTCTCTGTTATTGGGTTTCTTTCACCACGATCCTTGATGGAGCCAAACCAATCTGTTGGAAAACATTTGAAGACTGTTTGGCGGAAGATCACATTATCCTTGAAATCTAATTCTGATCTTTGCTCTTCGTGAAACCTCCCAGAGGCGGTCAAGAGCATCATTCCCTTTCGAGGGGACAACCCGGAGCAGACAAAAGATTGGTACTTTTCTCCGTACATGTATTACTTTTGCAAGTGTGGCCTTCATTTTCTGATTGCAAACCTTCTGGTGAAATATCTTATGAGAGGGAATTTCCACTTTTCACAACCTTGTCCTGACTTTATTCGTCTAGTAGCCGGTCTCATCGCAACAGCTTCTAACATTTGAAATTTCCTCCGTGCGAGGGACATACTTCCTCTAAAGCCAATAGTTGTCTTGGGACTTTCGTTTTCTCTCCAATGACAAGTCAAAAATTAATACAAAGTCTTCTGTCTAATGGTGATTCTTGTTGTGATTTGTTATTCTTTTTACGGGTTGATAAAGCCATTGTTGAGTACAACTGTCCGCCTCTTCATATCGGGTAGATCAAAACATCAAGTTATGTGCTTTAGATGCCGTGTTTGTTAATATTTAAGCTAGACTACTGTTTTTAGAGTGATATGATCGAGGCTATGTTTGTGTGTTTTAGCATCCCCACTTCACTGAGTTACTCTCTTGTTACTCACCCCTCTTTCCTTATTTTCAGGTAAGGCAGACGAGTAGATAGATGCTATTACGGTTTCAATGCTACTTTTTGAGATTTTTTACAGGTTTTTTACATTTTGTTTTAAACATTTATTTTACGATTTATTTGAATTATTTCATTATTACATTAATTGATTTGTGGAGATAAAGTGGAAGTTTTATTCATTGGAATTAGTAGAGATAGAAATTAGAGTTAGTGGCATGCCGTTTTTGAGAGAGAATGATACGGGTGTTATACAATCACTTCGTGATGCAGTAGGATGACTCACGGTTTGAGTCTTTGCGTTCTTGTACCACTCAGAGAGTACTTGTTTCTCTTCTTCGAATGTCGCCCAGCTTGAGCCTCGCTGGAGCACATCTTCGATTGTTGCTAGTTGATTGACGATAAGGTCTTTTTTGAACATTGACATGTTCCGTTCAAGCTGTGTCATCATGAACTATGGGCATTCTGGGAATCACTTCATTAAATTTGGTTATGTAGGAATGGAGTAAATCTCGTGGTACTTGTGAAAGGGCTTAAAGTTCTGCTCTGGACGCCGTCTTCTGAGAGAAGACTAAGTATTTCTTTTGGAACCTAGCCGGTAGATAAAAAGCTGTTAAACGAGTGTTCATCTAGACGAACAAACTAACTGAGAGTCGAACCCGAAAGGTATTTAACAAATATCTTGCATAACCCAGTGTTTTTTTCATACTCACTAAAGTGTGCTTTACCAACTGTGATTTGAATTGGAATCAGGTGTGACCTAGGATTGGTCTTTCATTTGTAAACTAGAGTGTTCTCGATAAGAAATGAGAATGGTTTCTTCTACAATGCGTTTGATCTCTAGTGCTGTGCTTGTGGCATGATGAACTCTCGAGTTTACATCTTTGAGCCCCTCTTGTGTTTCAGAGAGATTTTTGAAGATGTAGTTGAGATTTATTGGATCAGCTCCTGCTCGAGAATTGATTATATTCGGCCCAAATTGAGTTGATCCACTTCTTCCTCCAGACTTTGATGTCTATATTCCTCTTTGATCCACTCTTAGAAATGGAAAAAGGCGGGAATCTCATTGGAGGTGGGAGAGAAGTATAGATATGATTTAGGCTTTGTCCTGTTGGTGGGGGCATCATGTTATGGCTTTTCTGTCTGTTACTTGGTGGGGTTGAACCTATGTTCGTCCCAGTTGTGGTTACTGTTATAGTTTCATTGTCATTTTCTACAGAAGTCACATTTTCACCTGCTAAAGCCTCCAGAGGAGGTGAGTATACCGTGCTTTGAGCTATGAGGTTAGGCGTGTGTGCCACTTCTGATAATAACTCGGCGATTGCATATGATAAAATTGTTTGTTCGACGGTCACTTTGTCGATATTTTGAGTAACAATTGTGATTACCTCGTTAATCTTTTAATTCTGGTCTGAGGCAACGTTTTGTTGTTATTCGAGGAATTTGGAGATGTTCACTTGAAAATTCTGGCTGTTAGTCAATGTTTGACATGTACTAAAGTTTAGCCTATTCATCCCCTTCCTTCTACCACCAAACTATTGTGGCAGAAATTACAGCTGTTATTTTTTAAAAAAAATAGGAACACTTTAGGGACTGTTGGGGTCAAGACCCACTATTCGGAGATTGATAAGCCAAAAAGTCTAAGAGTTCGCACGAAAGACTTGTTCGAGGACCATTAAGCACAAGGAGCAAGTCACCATCTTCCTCTAGAAAAAAGTGGGCAACCTGAAATATGTCCGAGCCCCATCAAACAAAAGGAGTATGTCGCCATCTTTCTCTAGCAATGATTGGGCGACCTGAAACTTGTCCGAGGACCGTATAACACAAGGAGTAGGTCACCATCTTCCTCTAGTAAAGAGTGGGCAACCTGAAACTTTTCTGAAGACCATCAAGACACAAATAAGGTCGCCATCTTCCTTTAGCAAAGAGTGGGCAACCTGAAAATTGTCTGAGGACCATCAAACACAGAGAGCAGGTCGCTATCTTCCTCTAGTAAAGAGTGGGCGATCTGAAAACTTGTCTGAGGACCATCAAGACACAAAGCAGGTCACCATCTTTTTTTAGCAAAGAGTCGGCGACCTGAAACTTGTCCGAGGACCATCAAGACACAAAGCAGGTAGCCATCTTCCTCTATCAAAGAGTGGGCGACCTGAAAACTTGTCCGATGACCATCAAGACACAAAGAAGGTCGCCATCTTCCTCTAGTAAAGAGTGGGCAACCTGAAAACTTGTCGGAGGATGATCAAGCCACAAAGCAGGCCGCCATCTTTGTTTAGCAAAGAGTGGGCAACCTGAAAACTTGTCTGAGGACCAATCAAACACAAGGAGAAGGTCGCTATCTCTCTTTAGCAAAGGTTCGGTGACCTGAAACTTGTCCGAAGACAATCAGAACACAAAGCAGGTTGCCATCTTCCTCTAACAAAGAGTGGGCGATCTGAAACTGGTCCGAGGACCGTCAATCAAAGCAGTTAGCCATCTTCCTCTAGCAAAGAGTGGGCGACTTGAAAACTTGTCTTGAGACCATCAGAACAAGGAGCATGTCACCATCTTCCTCTAGCAAAGAGTGGGGGACCTGAAAACTTGTATCAATCAGGTAGGTTGCCTCCCACCAAGCGCTTGGTATAAGTCACTAACTTGACTTTGGTGCCAAGTATCAATCATGTTAGGCTTGAGAGCTTGCTCTAAAACAAACTCCACAATCAGACATCTTTAAGTCCATCACCTTCCCCAACATACCATTTACAACATCTATGCCCTTCTCTTTCAACTCTATGGGAAGAATAGCTCTAACTTTAGAGAAAGGTTTAGAGGTACCTTTACATTTCAACTTATACTCAATTGTGTTTCCATCATACTTTTGAGGAATCACAATCATTTTGGGAACTTCTTTGGTCTTTTTGCTCTGAAAATTTTCCTTATCTTTGCCTTTTCCCTGAGTTTCTTAGTTTTTGTGTTTAAGGATCTCCATCCATGACTTCTTTGATCTCACTCTTATCACCATGTCCTTTCTCATAATTGACTGTCAGCTTCTCCTTATCTACTGCAGCGATGCAGAAAGCGTGTTTGATGGCTCCTCTAGTGGGGGGTGGCTTTATAGAAAACCTTTTTGTTAACATTGGAAAAGGAGACTCGCTTATTCTGCATATCTATAATTGCACCAACTGTAGCCATGAATGGTGTCCCAAGAATCAAAGGCATATCACTACCTTCTCTCATCTCCACAACCTGAAAATCAGTTTGAACTAGACAATCTCCAACTCTAACCTGCAAATCTGGAATGTAACCATGTGAAGTATTGGTGGAAGAGTTTGCAAATCTAAGAGTCACAAGAGAAGGTTTTATCTCATCAATTTTCAACTTCTCTGCAATAGCCCTTGACATAAGATTTACACTAGATCCAGAATCACATATAGATTCTTCAAATTTAACTCCTACAATGGAGCTTGGAACAACAAATTTTCCAGAGTCTTCCACTTTAGCTTAATGGTGGTGGTGTACTCCTTACTTCTATAAATATTGTCTTAATCTCTTCTTGTGTCTCTCTGCAGTTCCAAAAGGAATCATATATGAGACGATTTTCCAAGACTTATTTAAAGGAGATATCTTTAGAAATCTTTGTCACCATCTTGTTAAAACTAGCTAGTTTCTCTATGCTGATGGGCTCCCTCAGAAATCTAGGTAGACTGGATAAGGAACCTTAAGAGTATAGACTCTCACTGAAAGATTTTCTGCGGAACTAGATGGAGCATCATGTTGGAGCAGGTACTCGGACGACGAGCTGGGGTGCTCCATCGTCAAATCTTTGCCTGGAGAAATGAAGTAAAATTCCGAGCAGGTGCTTTGGAGATTGGGGAGTGCTCTGTCGTTAAAGTTACGCTTAGATCAGGCACTTCCTCCTAGAGCGAGTGCTCTCAACTATCTCCTTCCCCTTTGCTGATCTTGTGATGGGTGTTGCTGCAACATGAAGTGTCCTTGTCAACTCATATGGATTGATATATTCAGTCCTAGGATCCAGCTCAGGCTTCCTAGGAAGATTTCCACACGATCTCTTGACAGCTTCGACAGTTTAGACAACTTGGACATCTAACTTCTTCACATGAGTCCACACATCCTCATATTTGCTATTCAGATCATTGTTCATGTTGTCAACCTTCGCATTGATCTTAGTGGATGAATTTTGCTGATTGATCAGCAGCTGTTGCATAAGATTCTTCTGTTCATCTTGGGAGTTATTTGCAGGAGCATGGAAATACTGAGAGAAACTCTGATCTTGCAAATACTCCTTACTACTCACATAGTTCTCGTTAACTTGCTGATCATCTCTTTTGTTCTAAAAAAGCTGCACACTTCTCTGATTTCCCTTCAGGAGCAGATTCACTTTTGCTGTCAGCTCATCAATGTTATATGACTCAACACTGCTGATACATCTAAACTGATCATACTCAGGGCAGCGATTGTTGGAACTTGCAGCCAAATCCTCTATCAACTGATATACTCCTTCCCTGGTCTGCTCATAAAATTCCCATTACTAGCAGCATTAAGAGCATTCTTGTAGTACCAATTGACTCCATCATAGAAAATTTCAAAAATTTACTCATCTGAAAAACCATGATGAGGGCATTCTATGTGATACTCTTTAAATCTATCCCATATTTCACATTAAGACTCCCCTAAATGCTGCTCAAAAGTGGTATGTTTTTTTAGAAGTGGTCCAAGAAGGTAGCTCTACATTGATCCCAAGTGGTCAACGATCCAAAAGGAAGTGACTTAAGTCACCTTAATGCTTTATCAGCCAAAGATAATGAGAAGAGTCTACATTTGAGGAAATCAAGAGGTACCCCGTTAGAGCTGGTGGTATTGCAAATATTTTTGAAGTTCTCAATGTGATCCATCAGATTTTCTGCAGCCAAACCATGAAACAAATGTTGTTTCACCAATGTGATCAGCCGAGGCTTGATTTTAAAATCTTGCCTTTGAATGGCTGGTGGATAAATAACAGCTCTGTTTTGGTAGAAATCATGAGGTGTGTGTATGTCCCCATTGGCACATTGTTGACATTGTTGTTGCTGCTGCAACTGCTGCATTTGTTGTTCTAGGCTCTGAATAGCAGCTGCTATTTGGCCAACTGCAACTCGGTTGTCAATTTCATTGCCCATGATGGTTGGACTCGACTTCTTTTCATTTTTAGCTTGTTCTAACCTTACTGCACCTCGATTACTGAATGTGAAAAGGTTTTGAGAACCTTTGCTTCTGGTAATACACCTGAAATACGCACAATAAAAGAAAACTAGAAAAAGTTAGTAAATCTTAGACTAAATTTCAATCCAAGAATCAAATGTAAAAAAATTTGTTCCCGTCGCAATGGCACCAAAAACTTGAAAGACTGGATTTAGTGTTTCTATTTCCTACTGCAAGTGCAAATCATACGAAATAGTATATACGATTGATGAGTGAACTGAAGAAGAAAAACGAGAGACAAGTGAGAGTAATTAGTAGAGAATTTTGTTGAGGTGTATATGGAGAATGCTCTGTCCCTTGTCTTTTATCCGTCAGACCGTCATCTTATTTTTATATCTCGAAATCATGTTTAACGTCTCTATTTATTCCATTTGATTTGATATTTATTGGCTTTCAGTTGGGTAGTATGAGTTAAAACACATTATTATTCATTTGAGTAAGTCGTCAGGTTACTTTAGTGTTGACAGCATGTTTGACTGTGTAAGTTAAATGATACACTGAATTTAGTGTTTTTATTTCTTCCTACAAGTGAACATCATACGAAATAGTATATATAGATTTGAATTCTAAAGAACCACTGTTACAAGTTTCTATGAAGATTGAAACTAAGCTAAGATGAAATATGGATTTTTGTTGTTGGTTGTATGAAACGAAAACAGATAAATAACGATGTAAAGATCAAATAAGCAAAGCGTTAGGTCAAGGGTAAGTTCGAAGGAATTCATTGATCGTGAACCAGAGAATCGAGCATGGAAATCATTAATCGTGTTCTAGAACTTAAAACACTGATTTATAACCAACCTAATGTCGTAGTATCAATTACTATGTCTAATAACCTAAGATTCTAAACTGTCTTTTGAATTCAGGAAATTAAACTTGCATTAAGACCAAGTTTGATATGTTCATAAAGTGTCTTAATATCAACTTTTGTTGGCTAATGACATTTTGCTCATCTATGTTCTTTCAGGCATTTAAACAAACATTTTTGGTGCATTAACCTAATATCAGAAACTAGGTAGTTAATCAAGTTTTAACATTAAAATCCTGTTTGTTTGTACATCTAGATATAATATTTAGATGCAGCAGCCAAACGCAGTATCTAGATACAATATCCAGATGTTGTTCGTTTCTAATTTTCACAATTGCATCTGAATATTATATTTAGATGCAGTTTTGTTCGTTTTTGATTTTATAACTATATCTAGAAGCATTTCATAACAAATGACTAAAAAGGATATGCTTTTATGCTAATTAAATTATGTTATAAATCATATTTCAATTAAATAAATATTAATTATTTAAAGATATTTTGTGATTTTGGCGGTTTATGTGAAAAAACGAAATTTTGTGTTTTTAGTCAATATTGAGATTCGGTGGTTTAGATAGAAAAACGAGCTTTTATAGTTTGGACGGAAAAACAAAATTTTGCGGTTTTGGCAGGAAAAAAAAGATTTTGTGGTTTTAGCGGAAAAACGAGATTTTACAATTTAGACGGGGAAATGAAATTTTGCGGTTTTGGCGGGAAAACAATAATTTACGGGTTTGGCGGGAAAACAAGATTTTGCGGTTGCGGCGGAAAACGAAATTTTGTGGTTTTGGCGGGAAAACAAGATTTTGTGTTTCTGGCGGAAAAACGCGATTTTGCGTTTTTGGCGGGAAAAATGAGATTTTGCGGGTTTGGCAAGAAAACAAGATTTTGTGGCTTTGGCAAGAAAACAAGATTTTGCGGCTTTGGAAAGAAAACAAGATTTTGCGGTTTTGGCGGAAAATGAGATTTTGTGGTTTTGGCCGAAAAACAAGATTTTGCGGTTTTGATGGGAAAACGAGATTTTGAAGTTTTTGCAGAAAAACGAGATTTTGTGGTTTTGACGGAAAAAATAGATTTTGCGGTTTTGGTGAAAAAATGATATGCGTTTTTTTGGTTTTAACTCATCCAAAATATCCAGTTTTTTTTGGATGAGTTTCATTATGCATTAAGTTATTGGATATAGACGCATTTTTTTAAATTAACATAAACGAACAAAAGCTGATAACTGCATCCAGATACTGCGTGTGGATGATGAAACGAACTGTCCCTAAGATAAACAATAGATGAAGAACTAAAAGATAGATCCCTATCATAACATATATGGTTCAACGATTCATGAATTCCCTTAAAACCCAAACCTAACTAGGAGACTACTCAGACATGGAGAAGCAAATCACAACAAGAGATGAAGAAAAATCTATGAATGAAATAGAAAACAAACAAAAGGGGTTCATAATTCTTCTCAAAGTATTGCAAATATTTCTTCTCTTCAAATCTTTCAAGATGCAAAGCTCTTTAGAAAGTTTGTGTAAAAACTGTCTAGAAACTCAGAAAGTGATCAATGATAATATTTCAGAGGACGGTTCACACTTTTTTACTCCTTCCTCGCGTCCCAAAACTAGGTAAATCGGGTTTCCTTATTAGCTTCAGGTGGTTGGAACGAGTGCTATAAAGTGGAGCGGGTGCTCCGAAGTGGAGCGGGTGCTCCGAAGTGGAGCGGGTGCTCCGAAGTGGAGCGGGTGCTCCGAAGTGGAGCGGGTGCTCCGAAGTGGAGCGGGTGCTCCAAAGTGGAGCAGATGCTCCGTTGAGTGCTCTGCGTGAAACTTAGGATTTTTTCTATCATTTTGACTCTCTTTTGCTCCATTTTGATTATTTCGGCTCCAAATGCTCTAATTCCTCAAATCTTCGTTTATATCCTCCTAATGTCCTGAAATGAATCTCTCAAAACCAGAAAAGACTCGATAAAGACTAAAAAACAATGATTAAAATAAGACAAAATCGCATCATATCATTTAACTGCGTCGCTCACCTCGTGTGAATCTACGCAGTTTAACTTCACTTCGTCTTTTGCATTTCGGTATTTTTTTTACTATGTCTTCTAAATCTTCTAATTAAATTTTAATTGGAATTAAATTGATGTATTAAATTTTATTTTGCAACAAATATCTCTAAAATGCAATAATTTATTATTATATATAAATTGCAAACTTATTGACGAAAAAACTGAAAACTTACTGTGGCCTGGGTGTTATGTTTCTGGTTTTATTTTTATAGATTTCACCAATATTTTTTTATAAATTGACGATAATTTTGTAAACAAAAATTAGGTGGAAAAAAGTTTTTTTTTTGCAGAAACGAATTTGCCCATTTGTTTGCCAAACTGGATTCTTCTAGTTTCTGATCTTTCTCATATTTTAGTTTCTCTTTCTTTATGGTTTTCTAATGCTTTGTATATGGATTATATAAACTCTTTTATACGTTAATGAAAGGATAGCTTTGTCGGGGATTTTTTTTTTTCTTTTTTTGTGTGCAGAAAACCATTTTCTACATTTATAAAAAATTAATATTTAGCTAAAAATAGCAGAAACAAAAGTGTTATAAGGAAATGAACACGTTTAAAAAAAATACAAAATATTCACCACAGACATATAAAACATATAAGAATTATGATTGATTTGTTACAGAAAAATATAGTGGAAACTTAATAATACTATTTTGTCTCGTTGTATTTGTTTTTTTCTTAGTGTTTTTTTGTTTATCGAATTTTCGGATAATAATGGTTTGTTACAGAAAAATAAAGGCATTATCATAAATGTAACTCTATAACACATTGTGACAAACATAAATTGCAGAATTTTATTTGTAAATGGTTAGAGAATAAATTTTGACCTACTAAATTAGATATAATTAGAAATCATTTTGAAAATTCATTAATGGAGTGAAGATAATATTAAAATGAAGAAATACAAAACAAAATTAAGCTGCGGTTTCAGATTCGACGAAGTGAATGATACAGTTAAATTTATACGAACAAACCAACTATCATCATTGAAGTGAGTTAGTGACTATTCAAATGAATAATAATGCATTATTAAAAACCAATAGATATCAAATTAAGCGGAATAAATGAAGAATTTAAACATGATTTCATGCTATAACAATAGGAGGAGTGATCGAACAGAAGATGTTTTTTCACACACACACTCAATATATTTTTATAGTTATTCCTTTCTTGATTTTTATTTCGATTCTTGTAAGAAAATGCTGTAAAATCATCAACACTAAAGATTATTTACTTCTGAATTTTCTAATATCCCTGCTTCACTCACTCTTCACTTCGCTTATTTCAAATTCTTGAATAATTTTTTCAAATACTATTCACTTTTTTCTTTGTGTTCCAATACGTTCCCCAGACTATTAATTGTCGCTTCTACTAAAACATTTTTGGGGTTAGAAGAAGAAGACTAGATAGTCTATACCTTAGAACGGAAAAAATCTTAATGGACGAAGAAGCATTCTTCAACAGAAAAGAGCAGCTTCTTTACCTTGTAAGTGGGTGGGAATAGAAAAATAGGACAAAACAGCATTTTTGCGCTGCAAAACAAGATGAATGGTCACAACACAGACAGCTGCTGGGAACAACAAATAATTATGGTGGAGAAGTACCTTTCTGGCGGTTCCACCACAGACATATAAGAATTATGATTGATTTGTTTATAGAAAAAGATAGTGAAAACTCAATAATACTATTTTGTCTCGTTAGATTTGTGGTTTTCTTAGTGTTTTTTGTTTATCTAAGTTTTCCGGATGATGATGATTTGTTACAGAAAAAGAGAGGCATTATCAGAAAGGTAACTCTATAACACTTTGTGACAAACAAAAATTGCAGAATTTTATTTGTAAAAGGTTAGAGAATATATTTTGATCTGTTAGATTAGATATAGTAAGAAATCATTTTGAGAACTCATAAATGGAGTGAAGATAATACTAAAATGAAGAAACACCAAACATAATTAAGCCGCGATTTCAGATTCGACGAAATAAATGATACGGTTAAACTTATGCGATCAAATCAACTATCATCATCGAAGTGAGTTAAAGACTATTCAAATGAATTATAATGCATTAGTAAAAGCCTATTATAGAAAATTAAGCAAAGTAAATGAAGGTAGTTAAACATGATTTCGTTCTATAAAATTAGGAGGAGTGATCGAAGAGAAGATATTCTTGACATACACACACTCAATACATTTTTATACTTGTTTACTCTTCATTTGTATTTCGATTTTTGTAAGAAAATGCTGTAAATACTAAAGACTATTTACTCCTGAATTTTCTTTGTTTCTCTACTTCAGTTCACTTTTCATTTTACTTGTCTCAAACTCTTGAATATTTTTCCAAACACCATTCATTTTTTCTTTGTCTTCCAAGATGATCCCAGGCTATTAATTGTAGATTCTACTAAATCATTTTTGGGGTTCGAAAAAAAGGGCTACTTAGTTTATACCTTAAAAGGGGAAAGAGTGTAATGGAGGAAGCATTCTTCAACATAAAAGAGGAGCAGCTTCTTTACCTCATTAGTGGGTGGGAATAGAAAAACACGACGAAGCAGCATTTTGCGCTGCAGAACAAGATGAATGGTCACAACACATTCAGATTCTGGAAACTACAAAGAATTCTGATGGAGAAATACCTTTCTCGTTAGTTCAAATAGATGGTTCCACCACCTAACCAGAGTAACCAATGGGGTGAAATTCTTTCCCGACAAAAGGTAAATTTTATCCATAAGGTTGCCTCAGAATTTTTTGTCCATTCGCTAATACGATCCCACAGAGAACATTATTTTAGGATTTTTTTTTTTGGTGCAAAAAAGACAGTAATCGGGCTTAATAGGCCACATGATGATGCATTATAGTAACTATTAATATGGTTGAATTTTAGATCTCTCGGGTTCTAGTCGAAACCGAGAGTTCTGTGAATATTTTATTTTCAGATACCTTTGCAAAAATGAGAACTCATGAGTCCTCTAACAAGACAAAAAGATTGTTTGTGTTCATTGGTAAATTCGTTAGTTCTGTCGTATCTGTAATCTTACGTAAGAGACAACAATTTGTGGGTTCCTAGTGGTGGAGGCAACCTCCACCTATAACACAATTCTTGGAACTCATTGGATCAATGCCTCAAGAGCAGTATCATCAACTTATCACATATTTCCACTTTAATGGCTCTGATTATTGTACCTAACAAATCAATAGACTCATAATTTTGTTGGTTATTGTAAAATGTAAATATGCAAAAATCGATCAAGTTCTGATATTGTTCACTAAACTCTTCAACTCTACTTTCGTTGGTTACAACGCAAATCTCACCAAATACTAATTCATGTTATTAGATTCAGAGCAATCATGGTTTTAAACTTCTTAGATCATACTTCTAAATGCATGGTAAAGAAATCATGCAATTAGATTAAGTAGAAATGAATAACATATTATCAAACCATTAAACAATCATAAAGATATAAGTCTTTATGCAACCATTGATTTACATCAACCTAACAAAGTGATTTAATCAGACATGATGCAGAAAACACAATTTTTTAATAGATACCATATTGAAATCGACATAAAAAAAGAGATAGGAGAAAATAATTCTTCTCTATTTGTGATACAAAGTGAGATATCCTGCTTAGAAACTCTTTAGATCCAAAAGCAGTAATAAAACACTACTCCATCTGTTTCACAAAGAGTGTCACTTTACTCATTTTCACATATATTAAGAAAAGTATTAAAAGTTCTATTATGCCCCTTATAAATACACTAAACACACTTTCTCTTTCTAATTAATACACTAATATAACAAGGTCAAAGCTAGATTTTTAATAACAAAATTGCATTGAAAATACAAAATGACACTTATTATAAAATAAAAACAAAACTCTAAAATGACACTCTTCATGAAACGGAGGAAGTATCTATGATCATAAATTTGATGTATTTTTGGGATGTGCGTCCAACAAGAGGCTAAAACCAAGTATTTATGACTATTAAATTCGGCTAGGGTTATAAAAAGGCATACATGACCTCAGGTGGCTGCCTTGGTCCAAATGGGGTGTCTTGGCCAAGGTTTTGGAATTGTGGCCCAGGTTATGCTGGTTGGAGGCACAAGTGAGGTGGCCTTGGCATGGAGAGGATCGGCCGTGCTTCCTGGTTGGCCCTGGCTAGGGTTTGGCTCCATTCCTCCGCTTGTTTCACTTGATTGCCAAACAGACATGTCTTTACTAAATGTTGAATTTAGGAGTTTTAGAGATGAAAATCAAGAGAAAATGGCGAAAATGAGTTGGCGAACTCAAATGATAAGTTTTAAGAGGTCAAATTGCGGTGGGTAGAGCATTAAGAGCTTCAGATCTGGTTGTTAATGGTGGTTGGAAGAATTGATGTCGATGACATTTTTGTGAATAAATGAAGAATATGAGGATGTGTATGTCTTTGTCATTTTCGAAATAAATCAAATATATTCATAAGTAATGGCATAGTAATGGCATTTTCGTGAATTATCAGATCTACTAAGGTTAGAAATGAGACAATGTGACATTTGTTAGAGAGAAAAAAATGAAGGGTTACATTTGCAATTGACATCATTATAGGTCATTTCTGCAAGCGGCCCATTTTTCATTTCATTTATGAATACACAATTAAAATTAATAATTTTTCCTAAGATTTTTAATGAAAATATATCGGATCCCGGGGTGGCACTAAATTTTAGGGGGCCCAAATAAAAAAAAAATATATATATATATATATAAGTAAAATTAAAAGTTTTAGTTCTTATTATTATTATTATTTAAAAATAATAAAAACTGAAGCATGTCAAAAATGAGTTTACATTTCTTTCTCACCAATTTTATTTTAAGCTATTTATGAGTTTTTATAGGAAATATATTTTTAATATCTTTAAAAAATTTGGGCACAAAAATTCATAAAACAATGGAGGCTCAAGGCTAGTGTTTCAATTGGCTCTATCCAAGCATATCTCTGATTTGAAGTTGAAGAAAACATTAATTTATATTCTATTCTTCCTACAAAAGTGATTGAATTGGTAAAAAAATATAACCATTAGTCATTAATTATGTGGTAGTAACTAAAAAAAATAGAGAAAAACAGCATAAATGAAAAAAAAAAAAAACTTATAACAAAGTTTTGTGTTTAAAGTTAAAAAAAAAATGATTGGTTCATGTAATCAAATTTTAAATATAATATACTATATTTTTACAGTGGAGGAGATCATCCTGTTTTCATTTACACACTGAAGAATTAACCAAATAGATTATGAAGAACCTTTAGCTAGAGTTGACACATATAAGTTGTAAATCAAAAAACTTTTGGAGTAAAAAAAAACTAAATATATATGCAAATAGTTATAATGAATTTGAGTATTCTATAAATATTGATAATAAATTAACAAATGAATATTTTTAAATATATGTCGCCAAAAACTTAAACTATGAAGAAAAGTCACGACATTTAGAGAGCCTTTTTCTCTTAATATGAAGAAAAGTCACGACATTTTTTGGAGGTCAGATTTTGAACCTATCGATAAAGGAATCATCTTTTGCAGAATTTTGAATTATGTGTTTGTCATTTTGTTGTTGTTGTGTTTTGTTACACACCAAAACAAGGGGATGCTCGGTCGTGCTGTACCGAGGAATAACTTACAAGCTAAAATGTGTTGTGAATTACCTAAAGAACAGTTATACTAGCTGTGCGAATTGAACGATTTGTTGGACGAGCTTGGTCCAAGGTTTCATTGCTAGACGGGATGTGCTCCATTGCCCGTTGATGAAGACTTGCTTGTCATTTTGTCATTGTCACGGAAATGACATAAATGCATCGGCTCGCTAGGACAAGGCCCACCTCATTTTGCTCTGGGTATGCATATAATCATCGAATCTTGCTTTCTTGTGTGAAAAGATTCTGTTCTGGTCTATTTGTTTCGACATGCACTAAAGCATCATGTTGCGGACCTAGAGGAGCGGATTGAGCTGTTGAAGACAGGAATAAAATGTGATTGCTTTTATGATGGACCAATCTACTTATATTATGGTCGGAAATGATGATTTTCAGGTTCCACAATACACATAAATAAGTTATATGAATGATAAATTTATTACATGTTAACTCGCAGATTCAATTATTCTTCTCACATATTTAAAATTCATACATGGGAATGAAAGATAAATTTATTACATTATTATTACATACTAGGTGAATACCCGCGCTATGCGCAGGTAGTTTTCATTTCTTAATTTTACAAAAATTGAAAATTTATCTATCTTTCTACCACATGAATATTTTAAAAATCGAATTTTTTTCTCTACTTTTTTACCACATGAATGTTTTAAAAGTCGACATATTTTCATAGAAAAAAAAACAGAAAACCTTTGAATTTCTCTTTTTCATCTTTCTAATTGCCCTATATATAAATTTTTTAAAATATAAAAATATTAGTTTAAAACTTTATTTTAAGAAATTACAGTTATATATTTTTATATTTTTAAATATTTATAAAAGTTGAAAATTTTCTCTACCTTTATACCACATAGATGTTATTAAAGTCGACATGTTTTCATAGCTAAAAAAAACTTTTGAGTTTCTCTTCTTTGTGTTTTTTTGTAACTTTCCTATATATAAAATTTTCAAACTCTGAAATTTATATTATCTATATTTAAAAATATTACATTTATATATTTTTGTATAATTTAAGATTTTAGTTACTAAAAATTTAATTAAATGAAATACAATTATAGTAGATTTTTATATATTGTTTATTTATTTTTGCATATAATAGATATTTATTTGTTTATTAAAATTTTAATTAAATGAAATACAATTATGTTAGATTTGTATATATTGTTTATTTCTTTTTACATAAAATATATATTTATTTGATTATAAAGTTATATTAGAAGTTTGTATAATTAGATATCAAACCGAAAATTAAAAAGAAAGAAAATGGAAGGACTTGTAAGCAAAAAAAAAAAAAAAGCTAATGTGTCAGTCTCTCCAATGCTGAGGTGTCAAGTATGGAGAGAGTCATTCTACTTTAATAAGGTAAATTGCATATAAGCACTTATTTAATTATTCTTCTCATATATAGAAAACTCATACGTGGAACTAAAGTTTGTTCATAGCATCCATCTTTAGCTTGAATTCAACCATTGCATCTCTCGGCAATGTCATGATCACTTTAACTTCACCTTCCATTGATGGATCCAATTTCGAAGGTCTCAAGATCATCCCTATATGCACTGCACTCCCATGCTTGGTCAACGGCCTCAGATTCAGGGGCTCATTCAAACCAAAATCCATGGATCCAAACCAACCAATATTCCTCCAATCTATCAAGAAAAACACTCCATCACTTACACCTTCGAATTTCGCATCATCCCTCATCAATCTCTCTCAGTTCCTCCTCGATGTACCCCTTGTCATAGGCTGTTTTCTTGGCTTTCTTAACGCGCTTTGCGATGTCAGATATTGATGCTTCTTCGAGTTCTCTGACGGTTAACTCGACATACACATCTATGTACGCGTTACCGTAGTATCCATCAGGAAGTGGCGGATCTAAAACATGTCAGATTCCAACAGCAACGGCAAGGACAGTGATCCCGTCAGGGTTTAGTTTAAGGGCTCGAGATCTTGCCTTCCATATGCAAGAACTAAGTACTATATAAGAAGTGAAACTCTCTTTAGGGAACTCGCATTCTCTCATCAAAGAATCTTTAATCCTCTTTATATTCACAGCCTGAATGTTTATTATCTCTTTGACCTGTTGGATATATGATAGATAAAATCATAAAACGACTTCAAATAGCTAAAATAATTTGTGTATCTCTACATTATTATGTGAGAGTAATTTTTTTAGGTATGAAACTCACATTAATTTTCATAAATATCAATTATATAAATAATCTAAATAACTTAAAAATATTATGACTAATTGTCATTGTTAATATTTTTTTCATAAATATTATGACTAATTGTCATTGTTAATATTTTTCATAAATATTATAACTAATTGTCATTGATCAGCAAATAGTCTCCACAACCAGACTTCAATTTCATATACACTGAAATAAGTACTCCTGATTATGATCTTTAATGTAGCTAGTGCGACTTGGGATCCGTCTCCTTCATACATTAGAAGTCTAAGCTTTCCCAAATTTTTGACTTAGGTATTACACATCCTTTATGTGAATGAAGTTTGTTTGGTTTTGTCTAATATGTGGTTAATCTCTGTTGTCACGATTGTTGCATGGTTAATCTCTGTTGTCGAGCTTGTTGCATGGTTAATCTCTGTTGTCGCGCTTCTTGCATGGTGGACTTTCAAACTTATGTTTTTGAGTCCTTCTTTTGTCTCTAGGAGAACTATGTAAATATAGTTAATATTTCTAGGATCGACTTCTCTTCAAGAATCAACCTGATTCAGTCCGAACTGATTAGTCTGCTCCTTCTTCCAAACTTTAGCATCATTATACCTCTTTGCTTCTGCCTTGGAGGAGGAAAGATCAGCGGGAGAAAGGGTGGATGCAGGAAGGAAGTGCTGACGTGAGTCATTCTTCCTCTTAGGGTGGTGCCACAATGTTGTGACTTACTTGACCATTACTCAGTGGATTCGACCGAAGGGCCATTGATGTTGATGTTACGACTAAGGTTTCACCAGCATTTGTGGGCATAACAGTTCCATTGTGCATGTTGAAACTTAGGATACTTTCAGAACTACAAATTTTGTTGCCCACACTATTGTGGAATGTAACTCAGTGACTGCCTAAAATAAAACCACTAGATCACTGGCATTTTCTCAATTTGCTGAGGTGCTTACAGCCCCGTTAATCTTTCATTTTGGTTGTCAATGACCTTGCGTTGTTTTTCGAGAAACTTATTGATAGTTTTTTGCTCGTTCTAATTTTCAGTCATTGCAACTATTTGTGTGAAAGTTTAGATTAAGTCAATTTCCTCATTCTACTGCCAAACTTTTGTAACAAAAATTACAACTGTCAAAATTTTGTAAGTATGAATAATTTGAAAATCAGGTTCGTGCAAAACAAAATATTAAATGAATTTTTGAGAAAATAAATATAAAATTAACTCAAGAATAAAGAGGGCAAAGTGTTTAAGGATTTAGAGTAAAATGGAGATAAATAATCTTTAATATTTTAGCTTTACAATGTTTTACAAAAATAAAATTATAGAAAAATAAGTAAGAACTAGTGTAGTGAAAGCTTGGGAAACAGTTTATTAGTACTTCAACTTTTGGCAGAGGTGTCAATCAAAATGTGTTAATTAGTACTTCAACTCTTGGCAAAGGTATCAATAAGACGTTGTATGTGCTAATTAGCACACAATCTATACGAAACATGAATATTAATATATAAACTTTATTTCATTTGACCAAACATACGAAATATTAATTTCTTATATCATTTTATAAGTTTCAAAGATTAAAATTTAACATTTATACAATAAAGTAGTAGTGTTACTAAATCTCTTCGGATATTTTATTGATATGATCTTCAAATTAGATATATTTTTTTCATTTTAGGGGGTGTAATTTGTTAATGTATTTTAATTTATTTAGAAATCTGTATGGAATTTATAAATATAAGTTATACTAATTTTCAAATCTAATCTGTGAATTTTAATAAATATTTATTCTTTGTAGTTTTAACAAACAAAATCCACACAAATCCACTCAAATTCATTGTGAAATCAAACCCATTAATAAATTCGCATAAATGTTTTAATCCATTAATAAATATATATAAATGATTCAATCCATTAATAAATCTGTATTAATGTCTATTGTTTTTCGCCAAATAAAATAAAATTTGTGTATGAATGTTCATGTTTCGTATAGTTCGGATACTAATTACCACATCAAAATCGTACAACGTTTTATTAACACCTCTACCAAGAGTTGAGGTACTAATTATCACATCAAAATTGTATAATGTCTTATTGACACATTTACCAAAAAGTTGAGGTTTGAATAAAGCGTTTTCCCGTGAAAGTTGGGTATATGCAAAAAAATTTCTATGTTTTTCATTTTGTTTGTATGATATAACATGGTAATTAACATTTTAAGTTGGGTATATGCAAAAAATTTATATGTTTTTCAGATTTATATGGAGTTTTTGGTCAAAGTACATAACTATTAATATTCCATAGAATTCACTTTAAATTTCACCGTATAAATTTCTTTTTCAATAATTTCGAGTAGATTCAAATTTACCGCTTAACTTTACTTCGTTTCTTCTACTTTAACAATGCTCTCCGCTTCTTTCTGAATTCAGAGTTTATTTCTAATGAACTCTTTGAGCCTAAAATTTATATGCTAACCGTACTCTAAAACCGAATTAAACAAAATTAATTTTGAGCTAAACCGGGACTGGGTCTCATTAGTCAACCGTCGCATCCACATGACTTTGAATGTTCTTTCCCTCTGCCTTGTGGTTTTCGTAATCCTCCGTCACACTCAAGCGTTTTGTTTTCTTTAGCACAAGAATTTGGGGGAATCTGTGTTTAGGGTTAAGAAATTCGAGATTATTCAGGCACGTTATGGACTTCCGCAGTAGAAGGGTTCAATTTCTTCTCTTCGCTATCGGAATCGTCGCTCTCAGTATCACAGGTACTTCTCAAATTTTCTTCCGTATTTAACCTTTAATTTCCTGTTTAGGTTTTCGATATTCGTGTTAAATCAATCATGGGTTTTGGATTCATACTTTAGCTTAGCTGTAAATGTCTCGCCTTTTTCATGAATTGGTTCTTGTAAGAGCTCAAAGTGATGTCGAGATCTCGATCTGGACTTCGATCCGGAAGTGATGATCTGGGTTTTGTAGATAATTCTTAATCTGATTATGTTTTGGACTTTAGATTAGATTTTCTGATTGATGAAGTAAGAAGTGTGTTGTGGAAATATTGTCTGAATCTTCGAATGTCGGAACCAAATAATTGTTAAGAAAAACTAAAGGTTTAAACTTGTGCTTATATCAGTGCTTGTGATGTCTGAAACATCTGTTATGTCATAACAGCGGAAAAATGTCGGGAACTTGTTGGAGTTGAAGCTGCATCAAAGAGTGGAGAGTTTACATTCTTGAACTGCTTCGATATGAGTTCAGGAACCGTAGCTTGTGCGGTTAAAGAAGGTGTAAAGCTATATTTCTACAACATAAGATCTATTCACGTAGAGAAAGCTAGGAACGTTGCGATCGAGAAAGCCTTGCACGAGGCGTTGGTTAAAGGAATGGCTGCGAATGAAGCAGCCAGAGACGCTCAGAACGCAGGTGCAAAAGCTGCGAAAATGGCGACACGGCAAGCGAAACGGATCATAGGGCCAATAGTAGCAGCCGGTTGGGACTTCTTTGAGGCGTTGTACTTTGGAGGGACATTAACTGAAGGGTTCTTGCGTGGTTCTGGAACTTTGGTTGGTGCTTATGCAGGAGGTTATGTTGGCGAGCAGAGATTTGGGAGATTTGGTTATCTTGTGGGAAGTCACTTGGGGAATTGGATTGGTGCAAGAGTTGGACTGATGGTTTATGATGTTGTCAATGGTGTAAACTTCATTCTTGGGACTTATCAATCTGGAGAAAGTTATGAGGAACAGTCTACGTATGAAACTTCTGAGGATCAATCGACATATGAAACTCCTAGTTACGAGCTCTAGAATCTTCCTGGATTAAAAATGTTGGATTTCTGGATTGTTGATGACCTAAGAACCTTCTGAAGATGAATAGAATTGGAAAGCTCTAGAAGGTTCTAGAATGTTTGTTTGTGATACACTTGACATAGTTTAGACTAAAAGAGTTTCAACAGTGTTGTATGAAATATTTTAAGTCACAATTTGTTTGTTACCATTTGACTCGATTTGCCTTTCAGCCTCCTAATTATTTGTTATATGGTTTTATAATTATTTGTTTTCTAGTGGAATTGTTATTTCTTGTCCTTATTATATCTAATGACCAATAAAACTGGAAATTTAGGAGTTAATTCTTAAACAACTTCTGATTAATATTAGATCTTTTGTACGCCTACAAAGATTTTTAGGCTATGGCAAATGCATCTACAAAAACACAATTCATAAAAGAATTTTTACAAGGAGATAGGTCTCAGCAAAATATTTGGACCTAAAGAAATGAATCAAAACCAATTCAAGTTAGAAGGTACCAACCAAATTGGATCTGGTGTAAATATTCAAACATGTTCTAAATTGTTATATCCGAAAAATCGATACTCAATTTGATCTGCATCGAAAACCAAATGAGTATCTTAAATATAAGTATATATATCCTAAAATATTAAATTCTAGTAATACTTATAATAATTTAAAAAATACAATTATTAATCTGAATATATTAGTTATTTTTGGATAATTCAAATATTATTGAATATTTTCGGACAAATTTGGATAGCTTGGATACAAGATATTCAAACCAAACTTCTTTATGTAATTACTATTGGGTAAATATAATCGATCTGAACTGTATATGACTGAGTATTCCAATATACTCGAACCTAACCTGAACTTGGGTGGAATCAAACTAGTCCGACTCAAAAAGAAAAAAAAACCCAAATGAGTCATATTTTCTAATATAAAAATACCCAAAATCTAAAAGAACCGACCAGAAGTGGAACAGGATCCCAATGCCCTGCTGTAGGCTAAGGGATAGAAATCCAAACTCTTATCTCATAGATCGTGCTTTTCATTTTCCATTTAAGATATGTTCAAGAAGACCTCTCCGCTACAATGAACATAGATGATTCACTAATGTTACTTATGATTTTATTATGTGATTTATCCAGATGTTAGAAGATCTTAAAGTTCATGTAAATTTGAAATTGAAAATTATGATGTATAAGTTTAGTCAATCGTGGGAAAATCCTCATTTGAAGACCACCGTTGGAGGAGGCCACCAGATTTTCTTGAACAAGAACACCACAAGAAAGAGCTAATCTAATTTTGGAAGGCCTTTTCAAAGTGAGAAGGAGTATGTTGGCTGATGTTCTGCTTCCTTCGAGTACGTTTTCACGATAAGCTGTAAATCGTCTTTGTTACCGTCTCATAAAGAGAAAGTTCTTGTTATAAAGAATAATTTTCTAAAGTCACCATACCAGGTAGAACAGATATTCATCCGGTTGGGTTTGTATGTACTACCCAATAATGTTTTACATAAATATATTCTTTTATTTTCCAGTTGGCTGATAAGTTGACCCCAAAACATGTACGATAAGATGTGTGTAAGTGAATCAAGGTCTAGCCTATTACAAGAAAAGATTACAGGCCCAACCATAGAGCCCAATAACCAGAAGAAGATACCAGTGTCGTCTCCCACATCCGTCCCTGCGTAAAACGTTAGAAGAAAGGAAGGAAGGCAGCTCCTTCTCCAAAACAGATTTAATTTCTTAGCATTTTACCGTTGTGACTAAGTAGCTTTACATGTTGTATCTTTAGGATAAGGATGACCAATGTTTTAGATTATTCTGTGTATAACTATAAGGACAAATGTAATTGCAATCATAAATTTAAGTCGGAAATATTCAGTAATCAAGTTTCCTAAGATTTCACAAGGTATTAGAGCCATTGTAAACCTTAACAGGTGTATCAATGGCGGATCCACTAAATCCTTATCATTTTCCCAGTAATGTTCATGTCTTGAGCTCTGTCACCTTGAAGCTCACTGATAGCAATTATCTGCTATGGAAAGCTCAGTTCGAGTCTCTCTTATCAAGCCAGAAACTTCTCGGGTTCGTCAATGGCGGTATCATGCCGCCGACAGTATGTGTCTGGTGGTCCATGACAACGTTCCAACCGAAGAACCAATCCTCAATACAAGTATTGGTTCTGCACAGACCAACTCATTCATTCATAGATGTTTGGTACTCTCTCCAAAGAAGTTATTGGCTCTGTTCATACTCTTCTCACCTCCAGAGACGTGTGGCTCTTTCTGGCGGAACACTTCTACAAAAGCTCCCTTGTGTGGGAGTTCTCTCTCCGCCGGAACTTGCAGCCGCTAACCAAGAAGGAGAAGACTCTCTCGGTCTACTATCAGGATTTTAAAGCAATTTGTGACTCCCTCAGTGAGATTGGCAAACCATTAGAAGAGTCCATGATGATTTTTGGATTTCTCAACGGTCTCAGTCGAGAGTATGACCCCATTACGACGGTGTTTCAGAGCTCGCTTACCAAGTTTCCACCGCCAACGTTCAACGATGTCTTCTCTGAAGTTCAGGGCTTTGATTCCAAGCTGCAGTCATATGAAGAGTCGCCTACTGTCACATCTCATGTCGTATTTCACACCCAGCAGGAGGAATCTGTCAACTACACTCAAAGTCAGAGAGGACGTGGATGCTTTGGCCAAAACCGTGGCAAAGGTGGATATCCTTCAAAAGGAAGAGGTTTTTCTCAGCATCAGACATCTCAAAATACAACTGGCACTCGTCCCACTTGTCAGATATGTGGATGAGTCGGACACACTGCTCTGAAATGATATAATTGCTTCGACAACAGCTATCAAAGCTCAGAAAATGTTCCGACGTTCAACTCTTGGCGTGTTTCTGAGGCTACTGGTAAGGAATAGTATCCAGACTTGGGTTCCTCAGCTCATGTCACAGCAACCACAACTGGTCTTCAGTCCTCTGCTGCATATGATGGCAACGACATGATTATGGTTGCAGATGGTACCTACCTCCCCATTACTCACGTTGGGTCTACTACTTTGGCATCATCCTCAGGTACACTCCCTTTGACAGAGGTCTTGGTTTGTCCCGGTATTCAAAAGTCATTATTGTCTGTCTCCAAGTTGTACGATGATTATCCATGTGGTGTGTTTTTTGATACTAACAAGGTCTGCATAATTGATCTAAACACTCAGAAGGTAGTGTCAAAGGGCAGTCGGCATAAGGGTCTTTATGTGTTAGAGAATCAAGAGTTAGAAGCTCATTATTCCAACCGTCACTATGCTGCCTCTGAGACAACATGGCATCATAGATTGGGACATTCAAACATCAGGATTCTCGAGCATCTGAAAAGCAGCAAGGAGATTGAAGTTAATAAGAGCAGATCTTCCTATATTTGTAAACCTTTCCAGATGGAAAAAATATCAAAGTTACAGTTACATCACCAGTTGTATCCAATCAAGGATTTAAGTATTATGCTGTTTTTGTGGATGACTTCTCTCGGTTTATTTGGTTTTACCCTTTGCACATGAAGTCTGAATTCAATTCTGTGTTTATTGTCTTTCAAAAGATGATGGAAAATCAGTTTGATACAAAATTAAGGTCTTTCAAAGCGATGGGAGAGGAGAATTTACAAATAATCAACTCAAACAACACTTTCAAAATACATGGATCAAACATCTGGTATATTGTCCCTATACACCGTGACAGAATGGCATTGTCGAATGCAAACACCGTCACCTAGTGGAGCTTGGTCTCTCGATGTTGTTCAATAGCCACATGCCATTGAAATAATGGGTTGAAGTGTTTTATACAACCAGTTTCATCAGTAATATGCTGCCCTCATCCGTCCTCGACAACAAAAGTCCACATAAGGTTCTCACAAAGGAAAAACCAAACTACTCAATTCTCAGAGTATTTGGTTCTGGTTGTTTTCCCTCCCTTCGACCGATGGCTCATCATAAGTTCGACCCAAAGTCACTTCAGTGTGTTTTTCTTGGCTATAACTCTCAACACAAAGGCTACCGTTGTCTCTATCCTCCAACAGGCAAAGTTTACATATCACGCCATGTGGTCTTTGATGAAGAGAGCTTCCCTTTCAAACAACAGTATCAGTCCCTGATCACACAGTATGACACGCCTCTTCTCAAAGCCTGGCAGTCGGCTTCAATGTCATCTCCGTCACCGGTTGAGTCTCAGATCCCTAAGGCTCTTACACCAACATCCCTTAATACAGCAATCATACCTGATGCACATATGGATCAAGAGATTATGGAAAATGCAGAGCCATCGGTACCAGAGCCTGCACCTGAGCAACAAGAAAACATTCACCCTATGACAACCGGTGCTAAGGCAGGAACTCACAAACCAAATACTAGGTATGTGCTTCTTACCTCAAACCTGTCAATTGAAGAACCAATGTCTATTAATGCAGCGTTGCAGCATCCGGGATGGAATCAGGCAGTCTCAGAGGAAATGAATAAAATCCACATGCTTCATACATGGTCATTGTTACCACCTTCTGACGATATGAACATCTGGGTTGTCGCTGGGTGTCTAAAACAAAGCTAAATCCAGGCGGTTCGGTTCATAAGCTCAAGGCGAGGCTAATTGCCAAAGGATTCAACCAAGAGGAAGGGCTGGATTATTTGGAGACCTTCAGTCCAGGTGTACGAACTGCAATGATTCGTATTGTTATCAATGTTGATGTGTCTAAGAAGTGGATCATAAAAAAACTTGATGTTTCCAATGCCTTCCTCCATGGAGAATTTGCGGAACCAGTTTTCATGATGCAGCCAGAAGGGTTTTGTGGACTTAGACAGACCAAACCATGTCCGTCGTCTCACTAAAGCACTCTACGGATTGAAACAGGCTCCCCGAGCTTGGTTTGATACATTAAGCAACTATCTCATCGAGTTTGGGTTCACCTGCAGTAAATCAGATCCCTCTCTCTTCACATATCATTCACAAGGAAAGTATCTGGTGTTTTTACTTTATGTTGATGATATCTTACTTATTGGGAATGATGCAGGCCTGATCGATGATTTACTGGTTGCACTTAACCAAAGGTTTGCTATGAAAGATCTTGGAGAACCTAAATATTTCTTCGGTATTGAAATCGAAACACATTCAGATGGACTATTCCTTCATCAGACAACATAAGCGACGGACATTCTGTTCTAGGCTTTAATGGTTGATTGCAATCCGATGCCGACACCACTGCCACAATGCCTTGAGGAGCTGGATCAAGATCCATTTCCAGAACCAACCTAATTTCGGAGTTTGGCAGGCAAGCTTTAATATCTTACAATCATTCGTCCTGATATTCAATTTTCTGTCAATTTTGTATGTCAGAGGATGCACTCTGCAACCGTCTCAGACTTTCGTCTCCTCAAGCGCATACTTCATTATGTCAAAGGAACTATAACGCAAAGTCTGTACATTAGAGACACACGGGATCTATCTCTTACAGCCTACAGTGACAGTGATTGGGTAGGTTGTAAAGAGATTCGTCGCTCCACGACTGGTTCTGCACTCTTCTTGGCTCCAACTTAGTATCCTTGTCTGCTAAGAGGCGACCAACAGTGTTGAAATCGTCCACAGAGGCAGAATATAGAGCCCTGACAGCAGCAGCACAAGAACTCACCTGGATCTCAGCTCCGCCTCGACACTACTACACTGTGATAGTGTCTCTGCTGTCTACCTCAGTACAAACCCAGCTCTTTATAGTCGTTCTAAACACTTCGACACGGATTATCACTACATTCGCGAACAAGTGGCATTGGGCTTGATTGAGATGCAGCACATTCCGACAACACTTTAACTTGTGGATATATTCACCAAGCCTCTCCCTCGCCATCTGTTTTTTGAACTTCGTGCCAAACTTGGTGTCGGCGAGTCACCCACTCCGAGTTTGAGGGAGGATGCAAGTGAATCAAGGTCTAGCCCAATACAAGAGAAGATTACAGGCCCGACCATAAAGCCCAATAATCAGAAGGTGTCGTCTCCCACATCCATACCTGCGCAAAGCGTTAAAAGAAAGAAAGGAACGCAGCTCCTTCTCCAAACAGATTTGATTCTTTAGCATCTTACTGTTGTGACTAAGTATTTTTACAGTTGTATCTTTAAGATAAGGATGACCAATGTTCTAGATTATTCTGTGTATAAGAAAAATGTATTTGCAATCATAAATTTAAGTTGGAAATATTCAGTAATCAAGTTTCCTAAGCTCTCACAATGTGGAGGCCTGCATGATCCGTACTTGATGTTTATAAATTTTTAAACTCAGACTTCAAATCATAAGGGTGGAGGATGGAATGTTCAATCGTAGAAGAAGAAGACATAGACTCCAAAAGTAACACACTTCCTTTGGAAAGAAGTTAACGATGCTCTGCTTTTTGGAATTACACTAGGTATGAAGGATATATCCTCAAATCTCGCATGTAAGAGAAGCGATGAACAGGAGGATACACTCCACATGTTTATTCTCTACCCCTTTGCAGCTTAATGGTGGTTGGAAAATTTGATGCTGACAGCATTTTCATAAATAAGTGGATGAAGATGATGATGTGTTTGTCTTTTGTATTTTCGAAATATATAAAAGAAAATTGAAGATAATGACAATTTGGTGAATTTTCAAATCTGAAAACGATAGTTTTGTGAGAAATTGGCATTTAGAGAGAGAGTTAAATGAAAGGTTAATTATGCATTTGACTTCAAATTGTGGATTAGTTTTGCAACCAATCCTATATTTTTAGATTTACATTACTACTATTAATATTTTACATCACTTTCCTGAGTACGGGATAGTGAGAGATGAGGATGAAGATGATGATGAGGATAAGGATACATATAATATCTCACTTGATGTTGTGGGTGTCAAAGTGGGTTATGGTGGTCAAGGAAGACGCTTCAATGCCACTTGGTCCAAAAATACTTTTTGTCAACCCAAGAAATTTACTCAAGAATTCTACCCATAACTTCTACCCAAGATGTCTGCCCGAGAAGTTTACCCAAAAAGTTTAACCGGCGGATGTGAACTGGAAATGTAAATGCAAGAAGAGCGTTTACTGTTTGACGTGGCGACGAGATATCTCAAACAAATTCAAGCAGCAGCAACAAAAAGAGGAAGAAGCAGAAACAAATGCACAGAAAAAGAGGATATATTTTTACAAACATCAGCGTCGGCGAGAAGAGGATCTGAAGATCCGGGCATGCAACTCGCGAGGAGATAAGAACATTCGGCGAAACTAGAATTAGATTTAAGTAATTTCACAGATTGACAATTCCAGAGGGCTAGGATGAAGAGAAATTATCGGATGAAGAGGAAGATGTAGGACAACTGTTGTGATGGAGAACAAGCGGCGGTGAGAGACAGTTCCAGAGCGGCGAGTTAGGTTCTTATCTCTACTAAACAATAGAGAATTGATTGTATATATACTGTGGGTTAAAGAGTATATGCCTTTTTACATATCGGTTCAATTCGGTTCATTAAAAATTTTGGTTCTCACCCATTTAATAACCAGATCCCCACCTATTTATTTTCATTTACTACTATTAATAATTTGAGTTACAGATTTCGTGTGAAATCTACTGGCTTACATAATTCGTGTGAAATCTACTGGCTTACATAATTCGTTTGAAGTCTACTGATTAAGATTTCGTCTGGAAGTCTATCTGACATACAAACTTCGTTTGAAGTCTGCTGACTTATAGACTTCCTTTGGAGTCTACTAATTAAGTATAGTGATGAGTTGAATTACAGTCCGAGTTCCCCCCCCCCCTCCCTATTTATTTTCATTTCTCGCCAATAATACCTTGAATTGTAAACTTCAGGGTTAAATCTCCACTTGAAATTTGTGACAAACCCCGCATTTTTAATTAGAGACTTTACTTGAAGTCTACTGATTAAGTATATTTCAAATTCTGGTTCCCCCTATTTATTTTCATTTTTTCCATTTATAATTTGAATTATAGACTTTAGGGTGAAGTATCCACATAAAATTTGTGATGAACCCTCATTTTTGAATTACATAATTTGTTTGAAGTCTACTAATGAAGTCTACCCTTCTGGTTAAATCTCACACCACCATTCTGATATCACAAATATTTTCAGAAATTGCAAATAATTATTGTACTCAACAATCGATCAAATCCGAGCAATAATACATATTATATTTGATTATTGTAATCTAACCCTAAACTAAGATTTACTCAAGTAAATACAAAGGTAGACGATCACACCTATGACTGTTAGGATTACACCGGCCACCATCACATTCTTCAACTTGATGCCCCCAGAACGCTTGTCCAGAATTAGCTCCTTAAGTTGATTTATCTCTGCCTCAATACGAGGCATATCAACACAATTCTATTCTGCGTGTCTGTCTTTTTTTTTAAAAAAGAAAAAATTGAATGCATCGAATGCATTCCACCTTGTTTTCCAAGCACATCCTAGCTCTTGAATTTCCTCTGTTGCAGCCTCATCCCACCACTTGAATATATGGTGGCCACCATCCTATAAACCACATAGAAAACTTATATTTACTTTTATGATATTTGTATAGCTCAAACTCCAATGGCAAACAAACAACTCAACAACAGTCTCAATACCTTACCCAGATTGTCATATGTAGTGGATGATTTCATGACAGTCATCAAACCGCAAACACATTTCTCAGTAAATTCAGATTTTTCAGATTGATACACATGAGTGGAGGAGCTCTTTTTTTGGTATTACACTGCTCCACAGACTCCTAGAACTACTCGATGGTTGACTGTAGCTATATCGACACAACTTTGTGTACAATTAAACAATAAATCATTGGGTGTGATTGGTGACATCACCAAAGCGGTTAGAAAAAAAAAATATAATGGTTACCAATAACCACAACGGTTGAAAAAAATTGTTATACAAATAGAAAGCAGTTGCAATATATTTAATATAACAATAACCGTTTTCGCTTACAGTTTTGCATTATTCACTAACATCTTACAGCTTTCACTAACAGCTGATAAAACCGTTTTGCTTTTGTTCACCAATGAGACCCATTATAAAATGTATTAGACATCTGAATAATCAATATATTTGAAATAAAACTAAAAAAACAAGTAGATTTAGAGGTTTCTGGCTCATGGAGAGAGAGAGAGAGAGAGAGAGAGAGAGAGAGAGAGAGAGGAGTTCCATTTTCAGAAAATTAAGGGTTACCATAGCAGTGAATGTCGTTTATATAAAGGGGTAAACTTCGTGTGAAATCTGCTTAACGTAAACTCTAAATTGAATATTTAGATAAAAACTTATATCAAACACTATACTCGCTTAGTATATTCATAATTTTACATTTTAAATTTAATATTAAACCATAAACTCTTATTTATATTATATAGATTTTTGTTTACCAAAATCATTACTTTCTAAACTTTACTATCTATCTATATTAAATCTCCTAACTACAAACATCTTAGAACAAAATCTTTGTACAACTTATAAATATAAAACATCAATCACTACAATCAGGTTACCACTTTAGTATCTGCATGAATTTATCATATGTATTTTGTATTCACCTCAATGTTAGTATATACTTTCTATGGTTATCTATGGCTATATATGGTTATGCATATATTTGATTTCTAACATATTTATCTTTGTTGGTTTAAATTGATTCATTTGTATGAAATTTTATTTTATATAGATATTTGTATGAAAGTTTATTTTATATAAATTAGAATTATCTATGTTTTGGTTATGCATACAATCTTTTATCAAAGTTATTTTTTAACTTTTATAATTAAAAATTAAAATGTAATTATAGAGTAGACTTCGTTAACAAACTTCTCAGAGTTCTAAATATCTTTTTTCTTGCAATTTTTTGCTTGCTCATAAAAAAAGACTTGTTATTAATCATTTTAAGTTACTTTTACTTATTATTAAATAATGGATATAATTTTGTATTTGAAACCAAATAATGTATTAAAATAAAAAAAAATCAAAAAATATATATATTAAATATTCAAAACATAAAACAAGACACACATTCACGTGATTTTGAATTAGTTATACCAATTTTAAAATATAGAAATACAAAATTATATATAAACATATAGATAATTAATATAATTGAAATAATATAAATTTATACAAAATATAATTATTTTCATTATTGACGCCGTTTTGTATTATATCATAAAAAATTGATGAAATTGTTTATATTTTATGTAATGTATTATAGGATATCAGAAAGTTGATAAAAATGGTTTATATTTGATATAATATTCATGTAGATATTGATCCTCTGGTAACCTATAATATATTATGTATGCATGTGTTTGCGTGTGTAGGACTATGCGTGCGTGTGTGTGCGCAAGTATATGCGTGTGTGTGCATGTGTCGGTGTGTTTTCGATATCTATCATATAAAATTAAACGACCATAATGGTAATGGTGAATTGTAGATAAAATGATTATATTTTGACGAACTTATTTAATAAGTTAACCTCTAGCATAATGGTGACTTTATTGATGAATAAAGATTCTAATATTCTAAAAGGTGTAGGAAAATAAAAGCTGTTCTAATTTTGTATTATGCAATGTATTTGGAGAAAATTGTGTCATAAAATATAACCGACTATTTCTAATTTTTTCTTTGTGCTCTTTTGTTGAAAGAGAAACCTTTTGCAATTTTTAATATGAATAGAACAAGACCATTTGCTGGTTATATTCAAATTAAATGAAAAAAAGAAAAACACATGAGACTAGCTATGCATATTTAAAGATGTAGTTAAGTAATGGCACAAATGGACTAAATTTCTTGTGTTGCAAGTTCGATTCATTTTGGAACAGAAAGTTATTTTTTAAATTAAAATATTTTTTGAATATTAGAAATTTTTTTTATAAATCACAAGCTTTCAACTAAAAAAATTCTAAAAAAAGCATAAAAATTTAAGATATAACTAAGAATTGATGTTAAATAACTTATTCATTTATTTAAATTGTGTGTGCTATACAGTTGATTCGAACTAAATCATATGTGATGTTATATTTTACCTAATTTGAAAGTTAATTTTAATTATTTGATAATAAATATAGTGAAAATTAATTCTAAAACTTTTTCTACGTTTCACTATAAAATAATTACATTTATTAATGTTTTTGTTATAATTTCTACATATTCTTATTATTTTTTCATAATTATAAATTTTAGAATTAAATAACAAAAGTATTGCATTTTTATGTATTATTTAGTTTTTATAAAAATAAAATGAAAAATTAAGTGTGTGCATTGCACGAATAACGTTTAATATATACATATATGAAATATTATCTATAAGATGTTAAAATATAGCAGAATAATATATTTCATAAGATATATATACAAATATATATATATATATATATATATATATACTTTTTTTCTCATCTACTTGTAAGACATCTGTTTATTATTTTTATGTATATAATTTTTTATAAGACAAAAGTTGATTTAAAAAGTAGCATGTAAACTAATTGGATAATTTAAACCTTCTTGTATTAAAGATAATTTAAACTTTATCTATCATATAATATTGGAAAACCTGTTCGATACAATATGGTGTTTTGAACTTTTATTTTGTTACTAGGCCACAAGGTATTCTTCCAAAGACAACCACTACTTTAACCACCAATTAGAGTGGCTGAGGTTCTTTTTTTTTTCCATATAATTAATGTTTTTATAGGGCAACAAAATGTGAAAAGGTAGAAGACAAATATTATCTAGATTATAGGTTTTCAATGTGGCTTTGGGGCACCCGACATTTTGTTTCAATTGATCTTGAGGGGTCAACATTATTTTATTAGATTTTTTTTTTGTGGTGCAAATCAATATTTAATTACATTACAAAATAGAATTCCAGTGTCGAGTAGTCGCGTCAGACTGGTTGATGCTGAAAGTTGGCCAATTCTTCATCTTTAGAAAACCTTTTATAGTTCGTCATTTTCCAATAAAAACATAATGTCTTTCTTTAAACCCATCTTTTCTTAACATTCCACGATAAATGTACTTAAGTACTCAACCAAATACACAGTATTCCCGCATGCACATATAAATTATAATATATTATCTTTCACAAAATAAAGTTTTAAGGTTAGAGAAATTTTGCTACTAACATATAGTATTTATTATTTCATAGTTAAACTATTTTGTAGTCATCGAAAAAAAAATTATCTACTATTAATATTTTATTTTATTTTTATATGTAAATAAAATTATTGATCAAGAATCGTGAATTTAACTAAAAATATTAAATACTATTTATTTTTCAAAAAAAAAAGAGTAATTTAACTATTAGCTTAAAAAAATTGTGTGGAAATGAGATAAAATTAGTGAAGCAATTTTTTCTGCCACAGTTCTTAATGAATAATCAGTGGTTTCCTAAAAGGCATAACTTCTTCTTAACTTTACTTTCTCGTTGAAGTCCAATCCATCCTCCTCCGCTTCCACCTGACCATTTGGATTCAACTCTCACCCTTGCTTATTATCCTCCATTCTCTCTTCGTCTTCTACTTTACCATTCTAAGTTTCAGCTAAAACTCATTTTTCTAGTAGACGTTGTAGCCTTAGATATAGCCATGGATGTCCAACCCTAGTACTGTTGTCGACTTAACACAAAATGATCTAGATTTGAAGAAATGGTATCAAATTTCTTCATTGTGGTCCTGCTTAAGGATTCATCTCTTCTTCGTACGAATGATGGCAAGAAAAATAATACATAAAGTACCAATTATATTAGGTTTAAGATCTCTCTTAAATCTGGCCAAGTTAGTATTTAAACCTATGTGGTCAATACCAAAATGAATTGTCTATTGCTCAACAGAGTAATAAAACAGTTTGACTCGTAATAATTAAATCCATTGAATTAAAAGTCAATAAATGTCAAACCAAGTAAAATAACTAAAGATGTTAAACATGATTTTAAGTTATATAAACAAAAAATAAGAATTATTGAAAACTAGGGATATAACATTTTCCACATACATACTCAACACAATTATACTAAATTATCTTTGTTTTTCTATCTTGTTTCTTATAAAAAAGACTAAAAGATCATCAATACTAAAAACTATTTATTTATATTTCTTTTTTTCATTTCACTTAACTTATTACTTCATATATTTCAAACTCTTGAATATCTGCTTAAAAACCAATCATTTTTTGTTTTCAAGTAATCACAGTCCCTAAATTATTCATTTTTTTACAAATTTTGGCAGTTTGATATATACCTAAAATTTTCTATATATATATTTTAAATGGAATTCTCATGGAGTGGTCATCTACCATAGTTATCAGCTTTTACACTACCACTAACCAGACCTTTCTTTTGCCCTTAGATATTAAAATAAACTCAATTCTTTTCTTTTTAAAATTGGGATTCTAATCGACTGGCTATCTACCATGTAAACATTTGATGTGACTTTGAAAGATCATACAACCGAGTGATATGTCCTATTCAGATAAGATAGAAACGGGAGTAAACCCACAATATATCTGAAGTGATAGGTAACGTATGATGATACGAATAATTATAAAACCACTCGTATAATGATACAAGTAAACGACTCAAAGTCCACCTAAATATAGGTACGATTATTTTTTTTGTATAAATTATGATATGTAGTGTAATGATTTGCGTTAGTGTTATTGCTGTGCCACTATTCTAGTTTAAAGTTGATATATTATATAGTATGTTGCTTACAATCAAAAAGTCAATACAATTTTTTTTTTTCAAAGACTCTAGTAGCTGCCACTATTCTAGTTGTAAGTTGATATTAGGTTCTAATCCAAACTAAGCACAAAATTAATATTTTTGTAGATTAAATTTAATAATATTTATAATTTAAAAATTATTATCAAATGAAATATAATATTTTATTATTTCAAAATTTATGTCAAATTAAAAAAGAAGATGGTAAACCTACCACTTGAAAGAAATATTTTAAGTAATAATGGTTTAATTTTTAATAGAAATATATATTTGCTGTAAATACAGTATTAGTTTTGTATTAAAAAAAGTTGTAGAATATTTTATACTATTCCAGTTCCTATAAATTTGTTTACGGAATAACATATATTTTGATAATTTATCTTGTGCTATTTTAAAATATTTTTAATTTTTTACGAGACAACACATATTGAGATATTAATTTTTTTGTTATAATAATATAGATAATTCAGTTAATATTTTTATATAAATTATAATTACATTTTCTGAAACTTAAAATAGGACATTCCGTCCAATAGGACATTCCGTCCATTTAAAGTGTCTTAATTAGTTATTTTAAATGTTTTTACAATCAATATGGATTGATCCATCATTTCAACATGTCTTGTAGTTATCTACATATTTTTTATATTTTGATAAAACAAACTGTAAGAAGTTGCAATTGTAAAAACATCAACCTCACCCCATTCCACTATATATATGCTATTTTTAATATTTTAATTTTATCAAGGTAAAAATATGCCGACCTAATTTTTAATATTTTAACTTTTTGTTAATTTAAATATTTTCATTTCATAAATTTGAAATTTACTAGTATCAAGTTGAAAGTTTTTTTAAATTATGTTTTTGCATTCTTTTTGTTAGTTGAAATATGTTCAAAAAATACATTTATTTATGTTGTTTGTGTGTATGTTTACCAAAATTTTATTTTTATGATTTATAACAATAATTGATGTGAAATTTTATTTAATTACATTTTTCATTTAATTTATAAATTAATAAATTAATATTTATATATTTTAAAATATTTTTTATTAATTAGAGAAGTGTGTTGTATTATTTTTAGATTGTTCGGATACATGTTTAATTATTTTATTGTTTGGAAACATGTTTTTATCAGATATAATGTTATTTTATATAATTACCCTTAATGAATGTCTAAAATTGTCAAAGATCTTCAATGGCATATTTCATAAATAACATGTATTGATAAGGTTCCCTAACATTTAACCCCAAAAAAATGTATGGTTAAGGTAATTTATAAATAGTGACTATAAATTAATATAGTATACTAGATTTTTACCCGTACTTTGAAAGCGCGAGATTATTTTTTAACAAAAAAAATAATTTAATAGAAATATAAATCTTTGTTTTTTAATTTTGCATTTATATTTCTGATATTTAGTTTTTATCTTTGGATTATAGATGTTAAAATTTAAGATGTATTTACATTTTTAATTTTGATATAAATGTATTATATAGTTTATTAAATTTTAATCCACTCTAAAGGCAGATGGCATTTTTTAGTTTCTAATTTTTTTATTTTTTATTTTTTAGAAGTTAGAATATAAGATGTTTTTATGATATTGTTTTGATGTAGATGATAGGATTATATCATTTCTATTAATTTTGTATTTATAGCATTATTATATAATATGACTATAAATTTTAATATATATATATATATACATTTATAGTTTTAATCTATTATATACTGTACTATTTTATTTTAAACAATATTTTCTCTTATATAAAAAGTTATTTAAGGTTAAATGAATGCAATTTTACAATTCCAAAACTAAAATATTAACCAGTTAATATAATATGCTTCATATCAAATAAAAATATTTAATATGATTATCTAACATGACTATAGATTTTGTAGTTTTTAATATATAATAAATGGTACAATTTTATTTTAAATAAATGAAAATTTAACATTTATGTAAATTAAACTACACTATCGCGTTAAATTAATACTCTTAATATCAAATAAAAATAAAAATATTTTATAAACTGTAAAGGAATAACCCGCAAAAAATATAATTACAGCTATTTTCAGAAATTTCTAATTTTACAAATATTTCTAATTTCTAATTTTTAAAATATTTTAATATTCCTTAAACATAAGAATTCATTTTGTTTACATTATGTTTAAATTTAGTGAAAACGAAGTTGAAAACTGTTTTTCATTAATTTTATCCTTTTCCTTTCTAGGTTTTTTATACACCCCCATTTAACTATTGAATCCTAAGTAAGAAATGGTAATCCTCGAAGCATTATATGAGAAGTGATTTGCTTATGTGTCATAACCATACTCATTTTAAGAGATATATTATGACATGGCTTATTAAAAAATATGACATGGCCTCAAACTTATTATGAAATATACAATTTTAATGATAATTTTTTTAATATTTGGCAAGATTCTTAAAATAATGTATTACCTAAATTTTGCTACATATCATAACCTTTAAATTATTGTTATTAAAACTATAAAATAATCTAATTGTAAACATTGCAAATTTTCAACATTAACTTACGATAAAAATATTAGCAAATTTTTATATATATATTAATATTTTTGTCAAAATTACTTGTAAGTGTGTTTTAAGAAATAAACAATCAAGATAATACTGATCAAAAAAATTTTTTATATGGATGATTAAATATTTAAAATTTTACTTAGATTTATTAATCAATGTAAAGAGATGACTAGTTTTCAAGTTCTTGAATTTATTTGAGTTAAATAAGTCAGAGTACTTTGGTTGTGTTATTGACAAATAGTTAAATGTCTAAAATTATACTATATCCAAAAACTAGTGTAAATAAACGAGTAATTGAGTTTCTAAGTTCTTGAATTTATTTGAGTTAAAACACAATATATTATAATTGATGTTCGGTTCATTGGAGTCAATAAAAAAATCTTTCGGTTGATTTAATATATTTTAATCAAAATAAACTAAAAATATATTAAATTTATTAGAAATTATAATTTAAACAAATAAATATTTTAAATAAATTTTCATATTAATTATTTTCTTCCTGAAAATTACTTGTAAATGTATCTTTAAAAATACAAAATCAAGAAAACATGTATCAGAAATCAAAATTTTAAGGATGATTAAATATTTAAAATTTTAGTTAGATCTATTAATCAGTGTAAATAGATGAATAACCGAATATCCAAGTTCTTGAATTTATTTGAGTTAAACGAGATAGAATATTTTGGTTATGCGATTGACAAATAGTTAAATATTTAAAACTATATTCAGATTCAATAATTAGTGTAAATAGACAACTAATTGAGTTTTCCAGTTATAGAATTGAGTTAAAATACAAAGAGTATAATTGACGGTTGGTTCATTAGAGTAGATAAAAAAAACTCTCGGCTGATTTAATATATTTTAACCAACACAAACTAAATAAACCAAATTTATTAGAATTTATCATTTAAGAACATATAAATATTTGAAACAAATATATTCATTAAATATAAATATAATGTAAACAAAATGAATTCTTTCAACTTAGTTTCCACTAAATTTAAACCAAAGTACCTTTAAAAAAAAACTATAAGATCAAATCGAACCAAAATCAAATTATAAATGATTATTTTGTTGTTTTAGTTTTTATTGTTTAAAAAATGAAAAAATAAAATATTAATAAATTCAGATTTTTATTTTAATAAATTTGCACTATCCTTTTTAGAAAGAAAGTTTTCTACGCACAGTACAAAAAACCACCTAGTATACTATAGTATGTAAAACATAAAAAAAAAACTCTAAAATTAAATAGAAAGAAAGAAGAAAATCTACAATATATTCACATCCATTTTGGCAGATAGTTAACAAAAAGAAAGTAAAATGAATTCACATTTACAAGTTGCAATTTGTCGGAAAGAAACAAATCTTATACATTTTTAGTCATATTTAGCATTCATCCGCTAAAACTTTTGTTCGAAAACTATAATTATATTTTCTTTAACTAGTTGTTATGATACATTTACTGATTTAAAATTTAGATGATCATGTGTAAATAATGCATATTGGTGTTCCTAAGGCTTAGCTAATTTCATTTTTATATCAGGTTCGGGATTTTGACCATCAAAATCGAATCTAGAACAGTATTTTCCATGATATATACAGTAACTTTAAAAAAAAATACATAGATATATTGAATTGTCAAAAATGAGAAAGACAAATGGAAAACGGTCAGATATGTTACATTCAAAGTTATGATGAAACATGAGTAATCTATAAAAGATATATGACAATCTATTCATTGGCAAATGAATTTGAATTCGAAATTCATAAAACTTAATATGATAATAGAGTCCAGGTTGTTGAACCTAATCTATGAGTGGTCTTATCAAGTGTTGGGGTAAAAATTTACACCATCAAAATTTACGGTTAAAATTGTAAGTTTTAGACATTTCAGCCAAGAAGCGAAAGTAAAAAATTTATACGAAGAGAAATGCAAGTAAGAGACTGATCCGCTAGGATAATTTGGCTGATCTCAGGCCTGCCATATTAGGCCTGGGCATAATACTCGAAACCCAAACCCATATCCGGATCCGATTCAAAATACTTGAATCCGATCCGAACCGGGTTTAGAAAAAAATTTCAAATGAGACTTAAAGCTAGGTATTTTGGGTTTTGGATAATACCCGAACCGAACCAAAACCTGAACGAGTATCCCGAAAAAATCCAAAATTAACCAATTTTACCTAGTTTTATATAATTTGGTTATTTTTCAAATATTTTGAAAATTCAAATTATGACTTATTTTATTATTTTGTTTAAGATAAATGAGTTCGGGTATATTTTTATAATGTTTAAGAAGATTTTATTAGTTTTATAGTTTTATTTTATGTGTGTTTTAATTAAAATATGTTATTTTAAAAATGGGTATCCGGATCCGAAGTAGTATTATCCGAACCCGAATTGAGTTTGGATAAAAAAATGGGACTTATATGGTATTACAAAATAAATCTGAACCCGAAAAATTACTAACCATATCCAACCCAAAAATTTATAAAACCCGAATGAATCCTATAAGACTAAACCCGAAAACCCGAAAATCCGAAAAACCCGATCCGAACCCGAACGGATACCCGAACGCCCAGGGATATGCCATATTCCCGAGCCAAACAGCTCGGGGAACACTGCCTAGACACCTTCCCCGAGCATATCTCTTGTTGGCTGTCTCATGTGTGTCCCCAATCCGGCACCCTCCATGCTGCCTTCCTCTCTGCCAAAGGGCTTGGGTACGTCTTCTGTCGATCATTTCCTATGCATGCTCCCGAGCTGGCTGTCAATCTTCCATGCTGGCCTTGAAACTCAGCCCCATCTTCATGTGACGTGTCCCCGAGCCACACGCCTCCATGCTTTTCCCCGAGTCATCCTCCTTCAACATGTCCCCGAACTGTGTTCTCTTCGTGTTGACCAAGAAACAGCTCAGCTCCATCCTCTTCATGTTTTCCCCGAGCCGACCATCTCCTCTGTGATAGAACCCTTGTCCCGGATTGGCACTTTGGGTGGTACGTGTGTTGGATAGTCTTGGACTGAAGGCTACTAGCACTTACGGTTTGCGGTAGATTGAATGGGACCGTTAGAGGTTGCGGAAGGCATCTAGTATTCCCACTCCTTTGGACCGTGGATATGACGCACCACGTCGCCCTTAGGAGGTTCACTGCGGAAGTAACCCTTACCGGCAGTTAGACTGTTCGTGAAGAACAACGAGAATTCCCATAATTCCCAAAGAGAACAAAAAGTTCATTAAAAGATCAAAAGGTTTTTTTATTCAATTCGAAATAGGAGGTACTTATAGAGTTTCTAGTCAAAACAATAAATGGAAAATACAGAAAAATAGACATAGAAAACTCGCAAACAGCTAAGGAGTTGACTACTCCAAGTTGACCCTTAAGCTACCCCAAATGTGACTCTTAAACTACTCGGTCGCGACAGCACAGATCATGGTCCACCAAGCTGGTCTGTGTGGGTCATCTGTCTGTTACGGCCTAAACCCGGGCCCTTGAACCATGGCTTGGACTTGAGACTGAAGTTCCTTGAGCTTGGTCTTGCTGAATGGTCCACGTAGTATGTCCGTCCCCTGGTCCAACTGTACTTCACGTCCGAGAAAGGGGGTCTCTCGTCCGTCTTCTGTTTTCCCTCGTACCAAAGCCAATCTGCCTTGACCGTTCTCATTTTATTGGTCACTTGGGTGTGAGTTCTGAATTCTAGGACGAAGAATTCGGTTGTTCGGTCGATGATCTCTCCTCATCTCACTTCCAGGTCGCATCGGGTCGATACGGTAGACGACACGATCGTTGGTCCCCGTACCATGGTCGATGGTTCCCGTACTGCCCTGGCCAACCTCCATCCGTGGCCCCATTGCTCCAATGCCTTGTCCGGAGGTGTAGTCCGTGTCCCGATTCCCATCATTCCCCTCCTCTTGAAAATGATTTTTCCACGAATCCGGATCATCTGCCACAAAAGGAGATAGGTCAGAGACATTAAAACTTGTAGACAGATCGTACTTACCTCGGAGGTCTATCTGATAGGCATTGTCATGCAGGCGCTTGAGTACAGTAAAGGGCCCATCCTTCCTTGGCATGATTTTCGACTTCCTCTCCTCAGGAATTCGTTCCTTCCTCAGATGTATACACTCTTGGTCTCCTGGTGGAAAACCCACCTTGCTCCTTCCTTTGTTAGCATACTTTTCGTACTGCCTTGTTTTTGCTTTGATGTTTGCTTTGACCTGCTCATGAATTTTCTTGACTGTCTATGTTTTCTTTCTACCATCAACATTTTCACGATCGTTAATAGGCAAATGCAAAAGATCCAAATGAGACAGAGGGTTAAATCCATAAACAATTTGGAAAGGAGAAAATTTCGTTGCAGAATGCACCGAATGTTTATAGGCGAATTCCACATGTGGCAAATGTTCTTCCCAATTTCCTAAATTCTTGCTAACCAAGGTTCTAAGCAAAACCGAGAGGGTCCTATTGACTACCTCAGTCTGACCATCAGTTTGCGGATGGCAGGTAGTTGAAAACAATAGTCTAGTACCTAGCTTGGCCCACAAAGTTTTCCAGAAGTAACTAAGAAATTTGGCATCACGGTCAGACACTATGTTCCTAGGCATCATTTGATTTCAAGCAAGGAATAAAGTATGCCATTTTAGAGAACCGATCTACCACAACAAATATAGAGTCCCTACCAGTTCTAGATTTAGTCAATCCTAGCACGAAGTCCATAGACAAGTCGGTCCAAGGATGAGAAGGGATAGGCAAATGAGAATACAGACCTTGTGTGGAGTTTTTGGACTTAGCTTCCTTGCAGGTAACAAACCGGCTGCAAATGCGGTCCACGTCCTTCCGTAGGCCCGGCCAATAGAAGTGATCTTGTAGGACCTTAAGTGTCTTGACTGGTCCGAAATGTCCCATCAGTTCTCCTCCATGGGTTTCCCTGCAGAACAACTCCCTCAAAGAACAGTTAGACACACAGAATCGATTATCATAGAACAGAAACCCTTCCATTCGATGGTACTTACCGACTGCATGTCTAGCACTAGCCAAATAGGGAATCTTAAAGTCCAAGTCATTTTCGTACAAGCTTTTAATGAACTCAAATCCCAAAAGTTTGGTTCCAAGTGTAGAGAGTAGTGTATACCTGCGTGAAAGAGCATCGGCCACAGCATTTTCTTTACCTTGTTTATACTCGATGACATACGGAAATGTCTTTATATACTCTACCCACCGGGCATGTCGCTTGCTAAGATTCTGGTGGCCCTTGAGATGCTTCAATGACTCGTGATTGGTATGGATGATGAATTCCTTCGGCCAGAGGTAATGCTGCCAAGTCTGGAGAGCCCTCACAAACGCGTAGAGTTTCTTGTCGTAGGTGGCATAGTTAAGAGTAGCTCCTCCCAGATTCTCACTGAAATAAGCGACCGGCTTCCCTTCCTGCATAAGAACAGCACCGATCCCAATACCTAAAGCATCACATTCAATTTCAAATGCTTTAAGAAAATTGGGTAGAACAAGCAAATGGGTGTTAGTCAACTTCCCTTTTAAGGTTTGGAAAGCTTCTTCCTGTGCGGGACCCCACTTAAACCCAACGTCTTTCTTGATCACCTCGGTCAGGGGAGCTGCGATTGTGCTGAAGTCCTGTACAAACCTTCTGTAGAACCCGACTAGGCCATGGAAGCTTCTAACTTCTCCCACGGTCTTGGGACTTGGCCAGTCTCGGATAGCCTTGACTTTTTCTTCATCCATGCGGATGCCATCTGCTCCTACAACAAAACCTAAGAAAACTAGGTTATCCGTTCCAAAAGTTCATTTGACCATATTAGCAAACAGTCTCTCTTTCCTTAGGACCTCTAGAACCTTGCCTAGGTGTTGCACATGATCTGACAGGTTACAGCTGTAAATCAGAATATCATCAAAATAAACCACTACAAACTCTCCTATAAACGACCTAAGCACATGATTCATCAGTCACATGAATGTGCTTGGTGCATTGGTCAAGCCGAAAGGCATGACCAACCATTCATAAAGCCCTTGCTTTGTCTTGAATGCAGTTTTCCACTCATCCCCTTCTTTCATCCTAATCTGATGGTATCCACTCCTAAGATCTATCTTAGATAAGATCCTAGACCCATACAGTTCATCTAGCATATCGTCTAGCCTAGGGATGGGAGTGCCGATACTTAACTGTGATGTTGTTGATGGCTCTGCAGTCCACGCACATCCTCCAGGAGCCATCTTTCTTAGGGACCAATAGGACTGTCACAGCACATGGGCTCAAGCTTTCCTGGATGAAGCCTTTGTCCATAAGCTCCTCCACTTGCCTTTGCAGTTCCTTGGTTTCCACGGGGTTAGTCTTGTAGGCCGGTCGGTTAGGTAGTGACGCTCCTGGGACTAGGTCTATCTGATGCTCAATCCCTCGTATGGGAGGTAGTCCACTGGAGTTCTCTTCCGGGAACACGTCCTTAAACCTGTCCAACAAAGCCTTTAGTTCACTCGGTATTTCCGGTGGAAGGTCAGTATTCGTTAGCTTGTCTTGAAAAGCAAGCAGAAGGTATTGAGTTTGAGAAGGGTTAGACTTTCTGACCTGGTTGGGTTTGATCAGAAGGCTGGTTTCTTTAACCGGAGCCTTACCTTTCTTGTCTAACTCTCGGCTAGCCCGAAGCTGGAGCTGGTCCTGGTGCACCTCAAAAGGAGTAAGAGGGACCAAAGTAATCTTCTTACCATCATGGTCGAAAGATTGTCGGTTGGCAAAGCCATCATGGACAGCTTTCTTATCGAACTGCCACGGTCGTCCAAGAAGTATGTGGCTTGCGTCCATGGGTAGCACATTGCACTCCACCTCGTCCGTGTATCTTCCAATGGTCAATGGAATTATGACTTGCTCCTTGACCTGTAGTTCCCCATCTTCATTCAACCATTCCAACTTAAATGGCCGAGGGTGTGGTCGCGTGGGTAGTCCGAGTTTCCTAACAAGTGAAACACTAGCTACATTAGTGCAACTCCCTCCATCTATGATCAGAGAACATACCTTGCCTTGCACGATACATCGTGAGTGGAAGAGATTTTTCCCTCTGCTCTGACTCTTCAGGTCGTGTTTGCATGCTAAGGGTGCGTCTGGTAACCAGTAGCTGTCCCTGAGCCGGATGATTGAGTGGCTCTTCTTCTTCATCGAAGATTGGTCCAGGCTCTTCTTTCTCTTCTTCTGACTCGACCTCTCAATTCTCAAGTAGAATCATCACCCTCTGGTTTGAACACTTGTTTGCGTAGTGCCCCAGTCCCTGGCATTTAAAACATAGTATATCTCTAGCCCTGCTCGTGGAGTCCACGGCTTTGCCTTTGTCAAACCGAGATGGTGGGTTAGTTTTGTATATAGAAACTGGATTTGGACTTGATATTGTACCCTTTTCTTGCGAGACAGGTCTTGTGGAGGCTGCGGCCTGATAGCTGGTTCTGGGAGGGTAGGTCGGCTTGGTGAATCCCCTCATCTTGGTCTGCTGCTCAATGAGAATGGCCTTATGGAGCATTTCTTCAATGCTCTCAAACTCCGGTAGCTCCATCCGGTCCATGATCTCTCGGTTGAGGCCGGATAGGAACCTGGCCATGGTTGCCTCATCCTCTTCTTTGATGTCGGCCTTCAACATCAATGTTTCCATGTCCTGGAAGTAGTCCTTCACATTCCTGGTTCCTTGGGTCAGGCGTCTCAGCTTCTGATGGAGTTCCCTGTGGTAGTGACTAGGAAAAAAAGGTTTTCTCATTAGCGATGTTAGTTCATCCCAAGTAGCAACAGGTGGCTCAGAAACCCTTCTTCTCAAAGCTACAACCTGATTATACCAGTTGATCGCATAGCTCCCGAACTTAGAGGCGGCTAGTCTTACCTTCTTAATTTCTGAGAAGTTTTGGCAGTCAAAGGTAAGTTCTACCTTCCTTTCCCATTCTAGGTAGGCGTCTGGGTCATTCTTTCCTAGGAAAGATGGAATCTCCAGCCTGAGTCCTCCTAGGTTGTCGTCGGCCATCCTTCTAGCAAAAGGATTTTCCTCTTCTTGTACTCTCTGGCCTCTCCTAGGTTGAATGGAGCGAGTCTCAACTCGTTCGTCCTCTTCATCTTCCTCATCCGAGTGTTGAGTTCTTCCTCTGGTCCTGTTTCTTCTTGGAGCATGTCCATGTCAGCCCTGTTGATCCTCCTGGACTCTGTCGAGTCTCTTGTGAATACCTTCTAGACCTGCGTTCATAACCTGAATAAAATGCTCATTCAAGTATGTTAGTTGCTCATTAGTCAAACCAACTTCGGTCAGATCTCTTCCACTCCTGGCCATCTGGTTTCCCTGCAACACTGAACCCACGAGTTAGGTAAACAAAAGGTGTTTAACTATCGGGTGTTTGGCTCACACTTATGATCACTCGCTGTTCTGTTTCTCAATGTTCTAAACAAATAATCCCAACCAATCGGTAAGCAGTTCCAGCCAAGAAAGAGATAGACAGATTGCAAGATTTTTGTTTGCTAGCTGATTAACCAAACCAGATCCGATTTCTCCTGGATCTTATTATTATTATTTTTTTTTTCGGTTGGCTCAGCTAGCTAGAACAGATAGACAGATAACTTTTTTTTTCTTTTTTTTTTTAAGATAGAAGAAATTTTGAGAAGATGAGAAGGTGGATTTGATGGTACCAACCAAAAGTGGCTGTGATACCACTTGATAGAACCCTTGTCCCGGATTGGCACTTCGGGTGGTACGTGTGTTGGATAGTCTTTGACCGAAGGCTACTAGCACTTACGGTTTGTGGTGGATAGAATTGGACCGTTAGAAGTTGCGGAAGGCCTCTAGTATTCCCACTTCCTTGGACCGTGGATATGACACACCACCTCGCCCTTAGAAGGTCTGTTGGTGAAGAACAACGAGAATTCCCAAAGAGAACAAAAATTTCATTAAAAGATTAAAAAGTTTTTTTATTCAATTCGAAATAGAATGTACTTACAGAGTTTCTAGTCAAAACAATAAATAGAAAATACAGAAAAATAGACATAGAAAACTCGCAAACAGCTAAGGAGTTGACTACTCCAAGTTGACCCTTAAGCTACCCCAAATGTGACTCTTAAACTACTCGGTCGTGACAGCATGGATCATGGTCCACCAAGCTGGTCCGTGTGGGTCATCTGTCTGTTCCGGCCTAAGCCCGGGCCCTTGAACCATGGCTTGGACTTGAGACTGAAGTTCCTTGAGCTTGGTCTTGATGAATGGTCCAAGTAGTACGTATGTCCGTCCCCTGGTCCGGCTGTACTTCACGTCCGAGAAAGGGGGTCTCTCGTCCGTCTTCTGTTTTCCCTCGTACCAAAGCCAATCTGTCTTGACCGTTCTCATTTTCTTGGTCACTTGGGTGTGAGTTCTGAATTCTAGAACGAAGAATTCGGTCGTTCGGTCGATGATCTCTCCTCAGCTCACTTCTAGGTCGCATCGGGTTGATACGATAGACGACACGATCGTTGGTCCCCGTACCACGGTCCATGGTTCCCGTACTGCCCTGGCCAACCTCCATCTGTGGTCCCATTGCTCCAATGCCTTGTTCGGAGGTGTAGTCTGTGTCCCGATTCCCATCACTCTGTATGCTGTCCCGAGCCGTGAATACCTGCATGCTGGATGAGAAACGGCTCGGCCCCATCATGTGTTGCTCCTTCTCGGAGTTGTCTTCTTTGTTTGCCAACCAAGGGATGTCCCTGAGCCGTGAAATGGCCTGGTCCCATCTTATGCTGCTCATCCCGAACTATTCTTTCTTTTCATTTGCCTCCAGAGACTTCTCCCAAGAAGTCATGGTTTTTGACAAAACACAAAGCTGTTTTGCAAAGACTTTGTGCTATTTCTGTACCAAAATCTATCAAGGAGTTTCTGTATAAACCAAATTGTGACGCTAAACCGAAAGTATACGAAAGGTGGATCAAACCAAAGGTTAAAGATAAAATTTAGCCGAGTTTGTTAGGCAAGACATCATGGGCCAAGCCGAAGTTTTCCAATTGTAGAAGGATCTTCCAAAAAGTCAGCGGAAAAGTAAGAAAAACATGGTCTCACATTGCTAAAAGACCTTGTGGAAGACTCAAGTCAGCGAATATATATAAATAAACATATTTAGGACTTTAGAGACATCTACCTCTCGTATTTTGTAGTTTAAGCATTAGATACATTTTTTCTTACGAACCATGTATGAAAACGAACTAAGACAGGCTTAATCCCTTCTCAAAACGTATGTATTTAATCTTTCTCAAGGTCTAACTATAATCAATAAAATCTCTTTTTGATTTCTTTTATCGAGTTTTTTCATTAGAAATTTTAGATTTCTAAATTTACTTTTAAAATTTAACTGGAATGAGTTTTGACTCCCATATCAAAACTTATTCTCGAATCTAAAGTGAGATTCAATTCAAAATGTGACATGAAAACCTTCATCTAGAGTAGACACGTTAGAAATCTCACACAAGAAGTTATGATGTAATCTAAATAATATATAAAGATGAAAAATAATTAAATCATCACCAATTTATTTTAACTTAAATATACATGAAAAATAGCAAAAATTTAATAATAAACCTTTTGTGATACATTCTTTTTAAAATATTACTTTCATATGTTTTTTTAATGTCATCTATAAAAATACAGATTTATAAATTTTTATTAAGTATGTTGTAAAACATTTAAAAAAAAATAATCTTACAGTATTTTTATAACACATGTTCAAAATGTTTCCAAAGTAAACTTTTATAAAAATGGACTATAAAATGTAGAAATTTCATATTTTTCATAAGATATTGTATAAAATGGATTTTGTGAAGAAACAAATTTCCATAATAGTATTTTTAAAAGGTGGTATTTTCCACACAAAAATAAATAAATTTAAGTTTTTGTTTTGACTTTGCTAATATTTTATTCTAAAAATAAATAAATAAACTATAAACAGACGCTATATATATATCAATGATTACACGATAAAGTTCAAAATATTATATAATCTTTTATAGAAAACATAACTAAATACATTTTTGATTATTCACTTTTCCATAAGTTGTATCATAAAATCCTAAATCATATATATAATATATGTTGTAACTCTTCAATTTATATCCAAGTGAATATATCTTTTTATCCAATCACAACAACAAAAATCCAAACTTCAGTTTTTGCTAGTTTAGTCATTTCCAACAAACTTATAGTATTACAATATTCTTTCTCCGTCGATCTGATCTTAAAATACTACAAGTGACAGTTATTCTTCATGCAACTATCATATTCTTTTGGATGAAACCCTAACCCCATCACTCATCCAATGGTGATATGTGCCAAGAAAAACATCACGAAACCCAACAACAGATTCTCGATGATAGCCATCAAGACAATATGCGGTGAAATTAAACCCACCACTATGAGTCAAGCTCTTCAAGAACATTGTGATGATATTTTAATTATAAAGCATTAGTTGAAAAAAAAAAAAATATTATAAACATTAAAAGTAACTAATAGAAAACAAATATAATTTAAGATTATCATATTTTAACTTTCATAAATATATATTATAATTATATAAAAATATTAATAAACTAATAAAATAAATTATATAGTGTTATCATATACTTAAAAATAAAACTATCAAAACATATCAAATTATAAATTCCACAAATATATTATTCATATAAAGTAAAAATATAAAAACAAAAATCAATTAAAATATCATGTGCTCTCAATACATATTAAAACTATATAATATATTTATAAAAAAATAAAATAAAAACTGTTAATATATTTTAAACTTTCAAATTTACAAATTCATATTATTTCAAAAGAAAAAGACTAAACATAAAAATAAAATATCGACCCTTAAGAGAGGCCAAAATCCACTTTATCTCTTATTTCCTACATTTGTCTAATCTGAATTCTGAAACATGTCATCCCAGTTAAATAGTAACTCACTACACTCGTATGTTATGTTTTTGTGAATCAATTGCATTATTTAACGCATATTTCTGTTATAAAGAAAAGAGTGATACGTTGATGTATTTATTCAAGTGGATCGGAGTTGCCGGTATTTAGAATATGTGTATATATATCTCGCATGTATAGAAATCTTCAACCATCAATATTAAACCATTTTCTAAAGTATATACACATAGTGGTCAGAACTTTTGATGTCTATAACATATTTTATAATCATTATTTAGTAAAATATACGGTAATTATGGAAAACTTTAAATTGGATCCGTCGAACGTGCACCAACAGTGAGGATGGCAACATCCTGTCTTAACTTGGTCACCTCTCTTAACGCCAAACCAGAGTGAAACTTCTTTCTTTCTTGCTCAAAAAAAAAAAAAAAAAAAAAAGAAAAAAAAAATTCAGTTAAATGAAATAAAATTATTTTACAAAACACAAAAACCAAAAAAAACTTAATAGTGAATCAAAACTTAAATTGGCAACTATTGAAGATTAAAAAAAACTTATTTATTGATCTTGCAAACAGCTCTAGAGTTGTTTAGACTTTTGTAGGATTGGATCCAAATATATTTCGAACTGGTTCAAATGTGATGTTAACCATTTTTATCTGAAACAAGATGTGCATTAAGAGTCGATTAGATGGATGAGATGACGAAGTTCAAAGCCGAGAAAAAGAACTGTAAGCTTAGAAATATTAAAAGAGAAACTGATGTTCGAGATTGCTTTAATTGATTTGTTTGTTCCGAAATACGCTAGATGCTATTTAGGCGGTCGATTTGGGCCTAGCGAGTTAATGAAAAATCAGAAATTAATCGGGGAATACTCGGAAAATAGTTTTTGTATGTAATTTAATATATTTATACATATTTAATATATTTATATATAGCAAATAAATTTAGAATGTTGAACAATTATTTTTATATAATATTTATAAATAAATCATATAAGATCAAATATGATGAGATGCTTAAAATAAGGAATATCATAATCCAATAATCCAATCTATAAATTAAAAAACCTGAAAGCCTGAAAAAAATCAAATTAAATTTGAGTTGGGTTTAATTTTATTTTTGGGTGAAATATTAAAAAATAAAAAATAAATAAAAATAAAAATAATAATAATAATTGGGCCTGCTCGGAAACTAGGCGATCCAACGCGGATTTTAGACGGCTAACGCAGCTTCTAGGCGGACCAACACGAAAATTAATCGCTTCACCGAATAATTGACCGACTCGGCTTTAATCGGCACGGTTTCAGTCCGCCTACGCAGCTAGACGGCTAAGTTTTAGAACACAGGTTCTATCTAATAATTAACAAAGTTGATCCCAGATGCACCGAAGGTGGAGGCTCGTGTGGTCTGTACTGATTGTAAAACTCTCAAAGTTCCTGCTTATGCAGATTTTGCAAGCTCTATCTCATATTTTTTTGTCTTTCAATAGTTTCAAAAAACTTATAGTAAATTTACAAATCTACCAAAAAATAAATAACTATATTTGGATTATTTTTCGTAAAATCTTTAATTTTATTTTGAAAAGTTCCTGAATTTTATTAATTAGTTCTTTTCTTCAAAACCAACAAATTACTTTTTATATTTATCTTTTCATCTATGTTATTTTTTTAACTTTTTGAAGATGTTATAATAATTTTACTTATTTTAATATAAAAATTTGAAAAAAATCTATAACAAAAAAAAACATTTTTTTTAGAGAAAAACCTCCGAATTTTGTTGATTAAACTGTTCCAATCGTAACATTAATCAACTATAGATGTTGAATGATGTTGAGACTAAAACGGCACAGTTAAAAAAAGTTAGTTGAAAATTAAAATAACTTGTCAACAAAATAAAAGAATGAAAATAACTTGATCAACAAAAGTTAAAAGAAAATCAACAAAGAAATTAAATTTTTTTCCAGCAAAATTGTTCATTTGAAGATTTTTTGGCTATTTTCTGTACTTTATTTCTTTGAAATTAACTATTATTTTATCGTCTTTTTCTATTTAAAGAAAATATTTATGTAGATTTTCAATAGAAATTTGGGATAAATTTAAACATAAATATTAATTGATCTATAGTAAAAATTAAAATATAACAAAATACTAATAGCCAACATGACATATATATATATAATATATATTATATTTATTAATTTGTGTGAAAGTTCCAAAATGATATTTTTTTTATAAAACAAATGAAGTATAAAATTATGACACGTACCAAAATATTCAAATTACTATAACAATCAATCTATCTTGAGTGAGTGTGAATTGTATGTGATGCGATGAGATTTAACCCCACATTCTATATATTAATTGAGAAATAATTTTGGTGAAAAATCTTACTTTCATATAATATTTACAATTGTACCATGCTATTTTGTCATCACCAAATACTTTCTTAAATTTTTTTAAAAAAATATGTTTAAATTACTATATTAATTAATAATATGTCAATCATACTTTGGTTAAAACATAAAATAATTCTTAATAAACTAATCCTAAAATAAATTATTAATATAAAAAAACCTATCATCCTCTTTCATTATATGAAAATCACAATAGTTATTAATTTATTTTAAAAATATATATCAGCCAATCAAACTGAATAACACAGACTTGATATCCAATTATATCATATTAATTGTTTTAAAATTATTTTCATTTTTCCATCATCTTTGATTAATTTTATTTTGTAAAAATAAATTGAATCATCAGTTAAAATATATAATAAATAAAATTTATTTTGTATACGCTATGATTTGATTTTTTAAGAATATAAATTTCTAAAACTATTAAAAGTCCCACATCAAAAATAATTTGTGAAAGATGATTCAGAAATATGTTGTAAAAAATATCAAAATAATCACCAGTCATATGACTAAGCCATATTTTAGGTGTCCAAATTAAAAAATTTAAATTCGGTTAAGCTAATATTTAGTTAAATTATAAAATTTGACAGAATAAAATAAATTTTAACGTAATTTAATCAAATTAAAAAAAAAACAGAAATTAAAATATTTAAATTTATGAAAAATTTAATCTTTTAAACATTTTAACTTGATCAAAATATTAAAATATAATTTATATATTTAATGCTTAAAATGTTAAAATATTCAAAATATTTATTTTTGAAATATTATAAGTAGTTGATAAATTCAAATATTTAAAATATTTTAACATAAAATATTTATTTTAGTTTAATAGAAAATTTAAGAATTTTTAACAAACTTTGATATAATAAACTTATAATTTGTAAAGATTTTATAATGATTTCATTTAATTAAAAGTAATTCTATAATATATTTTTCATTATAATTCAAATATTTTTTTAATTAAAAAGCAAATATTAAGTTTGACATATACTTTATAGATATTTGTACTCTGTTAATATTGTATTAAGTAAACAGATTATGATATATTAATAATATTATCAGTTGCTAGAAACAATTAACTTAAGGCAATGGTATATAATCATCTGTAACATCCTGATTTTTACTATATAGAAATTTATGTGGGAAATTTAAAAGAATTGATTTGGCTACATATCTCACCAAAGTGCCCTTATTTTTTCAGTTGCACATCCGAAGAGAATTCAAGGGTTAAGCGTGTTTGAGCTCAAGTAGTCAAAGGATGGGTGACCTACCGGAAAGTTATTTGCGGTACCGTGTGAATGAGGCCAAAACACGGGAAACGGTCACGTGGTGATTTCAGGGTCAGTAGATCATGACTTTTAAACCTCTCGGTTAACGTTCCGAATATCGGACATGGATGGACCGGCCGATGGGCCTAGTGAGAGGACATGGGGCCCACTGAAAGGGGTGATTGAGGCGTTATAAGTGGTATCAGAGTTGGTTAGCCGTCACAGTTCTGACCTGGGAGATGTCTTAGGACCTGTCTTGGTGCGCAACGAGGACATTGCACTCTGTGAATGGGGGTGAATTGTAACATCCCGATTTCTGATATATGGAAACTTATGTGGAGAAGGTTAAAAGAATTGATTTGGCTACCTATGTCACCAAAGTTCACTTACCTTTTCGGTTGCACATCCGGAGAAAACTCCAGAATTAAACGTGCTTGAGTTGTAATAGTCAAAAGTTGGGTGACCTACCAGAAAGTCATTTGCGGTACCGTGTGAGTGAGGTCATAATACGGAAAACGTTCATGTGGTGATTGCAAGGTCAGTAGATCATGACTTTCAAACTTTCAGGTTAGCGTTCCGACCGTCGGATATGGATGGACTGACCCATAGACCTAGTGAGAAGACATGAAAACCCACTGGTATGGACGGTTAGAGCGTTATATCATCATTGATAATTATTAATTTATATCAAGCTAGTATTACCATTGCCATATTTCTAGTATTGATTATATAACTATACATATGTATTCACTCTAATAAAATATAATTCAATTCTATTAAACCAAAAATACACATTTAATTTTTCTATGTTATTATGTATCTATTTAACATTTTATAAAATCATTGGAGTAGTTGACAAAAAATATTGGAGTTTAAACATTTGTTAGAGTTTTTTCATACAATAAAAAAAATTTAAAAAATAAAAATATATAATATCACTTAAGTTATTTACCTAATTTATTATGAAAATCATATTTTATGTTGTCTTAACCTTTCTTATATAAACTACACATATATATTCATACTAACAAAATATAAAATCAACCCAAAGTTACATTCAGTTTTTCTATTTGTCTAATTTTTGTTTTTTTTTTAATGTGAAACCATGTTTCATGTGGTTCATTCAAAAACATATATTTATTTAATTTTAAATTCTGCCTATATATGGTTTAATACATCATTTTATATATCATTAAATCCTCATTAAATTATATTAAAATTAGATAAATTTGACGTATTCATAAAATAATAATAAAAAAATATCATTTTTGAAATATTTTTTTATTTAAACTCTTTTATAATTTATTATATAATAATAAATATTGCATTGATTCTGATTCATAAACATATCAGATTTAGCCAATGCCTAATATATAATTATGTTATAAATATTTTTTAAAAACTCTAAATGTTAATAATATTTAATTTTTGTAAGTTCTTATAATTTATGGTATATTTTAAAAATTTAAGATTATAGAATGATTAATAAATTTCTTCCTAGTTTTTACTCAAATAAAACATGGTTAGAGTTCAGTGTGGTTGGAGTGCTTAGTGGATTTTTTCTTTTTTTTTCTTTCTTTTGTGCCATATATTAGAAATCAAATGTTTTAACATATATGGCTCTAACATGTACTCTCTCTGTTTTTTATCTGACCATTTAGAGAATTTTTTTTTTTTCAAATTAGATCACGTTTTCAATTTTTAATGCAACATTTATCGATTTTTTATGTATTATAACCATTGGTATTTTACTTTTTATTTTATTATTGGTTGAACTGTGTTTAGGTGGTTAATTAATGATGTTTTTGTTTTGAAACATCATTAATTAAATATTATCTGTGCATAGTCCTAAAACGACAAATAAAAAGAAACGGATGAAGTATTATTAAGTAGTCAATATTTGATAATTGTATTTGTACCCAAGTTGTTGTACTATCATGGTTTTACATTAACCATGTAGTTGACAACAACAACAAAAAAAACATTAACCTTGTATATTCGTTTCCTGCGATCGGTTTGTTTTGCATGTTGTCACCATTTGAACCTTAGAAACTAAAGAAATCACAATTAGAAATGATATGGACCCCACTATCTGCCATATATATACCATCTCTCCAAAGACTTCATAGTTCACATCACTTGAGAAACATAACACTGATAACCAAAAAAAAAAAAAAAAGGAACTCATTTTTCATTTTCTTTTCTCGCACGCACTGAAAATCTCATAGTGTCGACATGGGTTATTGCCAAGACGACAAACTAGTGAACACGATCTGCGATCTGTACGAAAAGATCTCGAAGCTCGAGAGCCTAAAACCTTGTGAAGATGTCGACACTCTTTTCAAGCAGCTCGTGTCCACATGCATACCACCAAACCCTAACATCGACGTCACCAAGATGTCTGAAAGCGTCCAAGAGATGAGGTCAAACCTCATCAAGCTCTGTGGACATGCTGAAGGTCACTTAGAGCATCACTTCTCTTCCATCTTAACCTCGTTTGAAGACAACCCACTTCACCATTTGGACCTTTTCCCGTACTACAACAACTATCTCAAACTAAGCAAGCTCGAGTTCGATCTCCTCGAACAGAACCTCAACGGATCTGTTCCAAAGACTGTAGCTTTCGTTGGCTCTGGTCCTCTCCCTCTCACTTCCATCGTCCTTGCCTCTTACCATCTCAAAGACTCAATCTTTCACAACTTCGATGTCGACCCATCAGCGAATTCCATTGCATCTCGTCTGGTTTCGTCTGATCCTGATCTCTCCCAACGCATGTTCTTCCACACCGTTGATGTAATGGATGTGACAGAGAGCTTGAAGGGCTTCGACGTTGTGTTCTTGGCTGCTCTTGTAGGGATGGATAAAAAGGAGAAGGTTAAAGTGATCGAGCATCTTGAGAAACACATGTCTCCTGGTGCTTTGCTCATGTTGAGAAGCGCTCATGGACCAAGAGCCTTTCTTTATCCCATCGTCGAGCCATGTGATCTCCAAGGTTTCCAAGTGTTATCTGTTTATCACCCGACCGATGAAGTTATCAACTCTGTTGTCATCTCAAGGAAGCTCGGTGGAGATGTCGGTAATGGTGTTGTTCATGAACACATGGATCAAGCTTCTGAGCTCGCGTGCAACTGTTCCCAGATCCACGCGATTATGAACAAGAAGAAGAACATTATCGAGGAGTTCACAGGATCTATCGAAGAACAGCTTTCTTAGAGATTACTGTTTTATTACAGTTTTCTTGATCTATCTATGATGTCTTTTCTTTCCTGTTTTTTTTTATTACGAAAAGTGGCTGTTGGTGCTACAGTACTGTTCTTGTCTTTACCTTCTACTTTGTTCTGTTTCTTAGCATCTGATTTGACAATGACCGCTTCTTTTTTGTTGGATTCTGACAAGTCTATTGCAATTTGCAAAGGGTCAATCAAACTGATTCTGTGACAGAACCGATTACTCTTGTCGGTATTAAAACAAAAGAAAACATAAAAGGTCCCATTGAGATAACGATACGATTGGTCGAAATTCTTGCCTCTGGTTCTGTTCAAAGATCAGATTATTATCCTAAAGTAGAAATATCCTATTCCAAAAGAACATGATTCTTTTTTTTTTCTCTCATTGTTTCTATTCCAAGTTCCAATAAGCCCTACTGAGTAAAGATCGGTAAAATGTATTTCTTATTTAGGATATCAAACAATACCCGAAATATACCCTTTTCTAAAACACCATGTCGGGTAATAAAGGTAGGATATGTGTAATTGGGATAATCAAAATCATAGCCAAAACGGGGGAAAAGTTTAACGAATTCGGCTAAGAGTAACTAAGATAATTTTAGATAAACTTTTTAGAAACTTGTTTTGAGAATATGTAATTTTAAGAAATTATAAGCAATTTTACATAAACTTCTAAATTTCTAATCACCCAAACAAACAATTTGAGTTATCCAGATGCTTAATCTCTACGTGACTTATGTTTTCAACCATTTATGGGTTTACCTCACCTTTTTTAATTTTTTTTTTTGTCTAATTGATTTATATTAAAATGGAAACTGGTTGTTTTATAAGAACCCAAAAGAGGAAAACAGAAACCGGCTGAATAAATAAATATCTCTAGATACAAAATTGAAGGAAACGTGAATTTTTTCGGCAACAAAGCTCTATGAAAAGGAAACTAAAATCCACATCTAATGTAATAATTAATCCAGAGAAAACTCAAAATATAACATTAACATCTCAGACTTGCAAGCTTTTAACGAATTCAAAACTGAGAGAATAAGATTTATCGTTGCCGTCCACGCCCCGCCAAACGATAATGTCAACTTCTGGTAAGAGACACCTTGACAGAACCACGAACTCAAGATTTCATAACCCGGCAAGAAGAACCGCTACTAGGTCCACAAACACTTTCGAATACGGCTGAGACACATATCTATGCGTCCATAAATCGCCTAGATAGAAATTTTACCTTACGCTTTTTAATTATAATTTATTCAAACAAACAAAAATTTGTTTCTACATCAAATGGATCATGTGTTTGTGTTTTAAATAGTGCTTTAGCGAAATGCACATGCATAACTAGTTCCATTTGCATAAGCAAAACTTGGAAAGGACCTCTCCTATATCCAACAATACATACACATCGGATGAAATGAAAACTGACAATAGCTTTTCGCTGAGTTACAGTTTTCAGGTAAACCACAATGATAACCGGAGCAAAACATCCCGGTTTGAATATTTTCTTCCGTTACATATATATGAACAAACCCAGAGCCAGATCCCAAACAAAAACTGCTAAAACGAGCGGTCTCCTAAGTTACTGTTTCAGGCAGTATCTTGATCTCAGTTTGTCTAAGACCTCTGCATATTCCATTGGAGTTGCTTTATTGCAGAAAACATCCTCCCATATCTTCAAAAGCTCTGGTTCCCCAAAGAAATCAGTTAAAACAACAACTACGTACTGATGTAAGCTCATTTGCTTAATAAGATTAATGATCGTTGACATAACATGAAACTTATAAAGGGAGTACCTTTTTTCTCGGTTGAGGTGAGGCACATGGCGATCATGTTGAATCTAGGAACCTTTGTTAGGTTCTCAAGGTATTTAACAGCCAAATCCATGTCTTCACTGCAACATGCAAGAAACCATAACCACGAGTCTTTTACAATAGTTTTTGGTGAATCCAGAATGCATAAATGGTCGGTTTACTTACGTGAAAAATGAGGCTACACATTTGATTATGTCAAACAGCACTGGAGAAGTTAAAGCGTTCTTGAAAATCTGAGGTAAAGAGCTTGGTTTTGTAACCTGATACATTTACCAACCCGATGAGTGACGCTGTTATTTAAGTATCTAATATATTAGTATTTCGAACCTTCAACAATTGGTTTTGCAACGCACGATCGCCACAGAAACTCCGCCAAGAGTTCTCAAATTCGTAAGCAGACTTCGGCGCTTGAATGTTTTTAGAAACTTCAGCCATTGCAAGTGACGCTGCATGAGCAGCGAGCTCTTGCACTGATGGCTTTAGTTCCAGCTTTCTAGAAACCCGGTTTCCCTGTAAAATTAGAATGGGGACAAGATTTGTAGCATCAGACTATAACTTTGTTCTACTACGTAAACCTTTATAACCAACCCCACTTAGATCGCAAACACTCACCGGTCCAGAAGGCTGAGTACCATTTATGCCAGAAGACTTTGCCTCCTTTTCATAACTTTGGCTTTCTTTATTTTTCTCCTGAAGAGGCCACAAAAAAAAAAAAAAAGTTTATGTGACAAGTTATCAAAAATTCCATCAGGTTTATTTAACGATCAAAATTCTGCGATTGTGTTATCAGACAACTTTACAAGTGACACTAATTCTACACCACCTATTAAATGTACATTTATGAACTTAAGATATATGTAACAAGATAACTTTGGTATATACCTTAGGTTGCACATCCTCAATGAGCTTCTTCCCTGAGCTATCCTTGCTACTTGAAACAGGCCGAACCATATCTCCGTTCGTTTTGTCCCCTTGTGTCACCGGCTTCAACTTCATTTCCGTATTTGGACTTTCTGTCTTCTTTTCTAAACCGGCTGTTTTGAGCATCTCTTTAGCAGTGCTTTGCATTGCTCCAGTGGCTCTCTCAATAATTTCCTGCTCGGAACTCAAAAAGTTAACTTTTTGTGATGCATAAAATGTTCATCTGGTAATGGTAAAAATACAGCAAAAAGGAGTATATCAAAACATTACTTTCTCGAGCAAAGATTTGATGTCAGCGTATTGCTTCTTAAGTTCCTGGCTTTCAGGCTCTAATCTTAAAGCAAACTCAGCATCTGCGATCAATGTTAATCACCATAAAAATGTCAAGCAACATGTAATAAAGAAACTGTATGTATCTTAACACAACATAAAGAGTATATGGGTCCGTGGGATACCTTCTTTGGCTTCTTTAATCATGCCGAGTTGTTTTCTTGCTGTTGCTCGGCGTGAGTATGCTTTTATGTATCGATCATCTAGATTTAACGCTTCTGTGCAGTCTACCTCAGCCTCTCGATATCTAATGTAAAGAAACAAACTTAGACACTCGAGCCTCAAGGTCATACGTCAATAAGACCAAGCAAAAAGAAAATGGACAAGCCTTTTGATTTTAAGGTAAGCCATTGCCCGATTTGCAAAAGCCACAGCATTTGGTGAAAAAGCAATGCTCCGAGAGTAACACTCGATCGCCTCATTGAACTTCTTCTGCTTGAAATATTCATTCCCCTGTATATTTGAACGAGATAACATTACGAAAATGGCATTGAGAGGAATATCAAATAGCTAAATCATATTCATAGCTTGAAGAGAAGTACCTGCTCCTTCTCTGAGTTAGCATCGAACTGACTATCGTCATTCACGAAACTACTTGACAAATCACTCATAGGACCATACTTTTTCACAAAGTCATATTGACTTGAGCCACTCGGTCTGAATGTCTCACTGTTCTGAAGGTTTCAAGACAAGAAAATTTCATAAGGAGATAAAAGACTAGAACGTATAGCAACGTATCAAGTTCTTTTTACAAATGAGAGTGATTTCGAACACAGAAGAACGAACCAGACTTGATGAACTAGATGGTTGCTGTTTCATCTTCTTGTCTTTATCCTTCAATGAAAGTTCCCAATCCTGCAAGTTATTCAAAAATCCCTGGAAAAGAGAAAAATTCGAAAATTCAAGAACAAAAAGTAAACATCTAAAAACGTTCACACTTAGTGATGAATTTACTAAAATCAAATACTAAAACATTGTATACAACAGCTCGTTTTACTCATATTCTCCATTTGTTCTCTTCTCAATCGTCAAGTAAACAGAGAATTTAGAGAGAGAGAGAGAGAGAGAGAGAGAGAGAGAGAGAGAGAGAGAGAGAGAGAGAGAGGGAGAGAGGGAGAGGGAGAGGGAGAGGGAGAGGGAGAGGGAGAGGGAGAGGGAGAGGGAGAGGGAGAGGGAGAGGGAGAGGGAGAGGGAGAGGGAGAGGGAGAGGGAGAGGGAGAGGGAGAGGGAGAGGGAGAGGGAGAGGGAGAGGGAGAGGGAGAGGGAGAGGGAGAGGGAGAGGGAGAGGGAGAGGGAGAGGGAGAGGGAGAGGGAGAGGGAGAGGGAGAGGGAGAGGGAGAGGGAGAGGGAGAGGGAGAGGGAGAGGGAGAGGGAGAGGGAGAGGGAGAGGGAGAGGGAGAGGGAGAGGGAGAGGGAGAGGGAGAGGGAGAGGGAGAGGGAGAGGGAGAGGGAGAGGGAGAGGGAGAGGGAGAGGGAGAGGGAGAGGGAGAGGGAGAGGGAGAGGGAGAGGGAGAGGGAGAGGGAGAGGGAGAGGGAGAGGGAGAGGGAGAGGGAGAGGGAGAGGGAGAGGGGGAGGGGGAGGGGGAGAGGGAGAGGGAGAGGGAGAGGGAGAGGGAGAGGGAGAGAGAGAGAGAGAGAGAGAGAGAGAGAGAGAGAGAGTTACCTGAGCTTGATCGCGACCGTGTTTGTTCTGTGACCTAGCCATTACTGAGATTCTCCGGCGAGAGAGAGAAGAAACAGCCGACGAGAGAAAGCGAGACGATGATTCTGGAAGAAGACAGACTCAAAGACTTCAATTTTGAAATATTGTTAAAACAACTTATTGAACTTGGGCCGCTTAATGTTATTGGGCTTATATTGGTCCGGGTCGGTCTATAACCCGGTTAAATAGGCGGGTAAGACCCGAATCAATTTGTTTCTTGAGGAAAAGGAAATCGCAGAAGCTTTTTAGTGAGAGGTTGAACAAATATCGAAGCTTTCAGATCTTGACGAACATAATCTCTCTCGCTTACTACGAATTTTTCAAAAAGATGACTGTAAGTCCGACCAATCTCGAATCTTCGATGTTCTTACTGTCTTTGTTTCTGATTCTTCTGGGTTTGGTTTTTTTTTTTCGATTAATGGTGATTTTGTCTTCTCCGATTTTGGGTTTTGTCTAGTTTACTATTCCGATTGATAACGGAGACTCCGTGAAGAACGCAGAAGCTGATTCACAAAGAACACTGTAAAAACTCTTTTCTTTCTCTCTTGTCTATGTGTAAGGTTGTCGGAGAAAATTTTGGGATTGGGTTTTTTCAATTTTAGGTTTTTATGTTGAATTTTTTTTTTGTTAGGTACCCATATGTTACTGGAACTTCGATTGTCGCAATCAAGTACAAAGATGGGGTTTTAATGGCTTCCGACATGGGAGGTATGTTTCATTTCTTAGTTTTAGCTCATTGTTGTATATCACTGTCTTATTGTAATATTAGTACTTATAATTCCTTGCGAAGTTGGTAAAGTAATTGACTTTTTTTTTGCTTAGTCTTTCCAAAAGTGCTTGCAATTTATATAATGCGAAGAGTCCTAGCCATCATGTTTATAATTACATGTGTTATGAGCTTTGATTACTTGCATTGTGTTTTTTTTTTTTTTTTTGCTTCTCTTGGTGTTTATTTAGTTAAAAGCTGTTTCTTTCGGTGGAATAGAACATGTGTTCCAGCTTTGTAGTGATTGCTATGGATTCTTAATAAAGTTCAGGAACTTCAATCTTTTGTTACAGTTCTTCAGCTGTTACTGTATTTTTCTATCTCCTTGCGAGACTTGGATATGATAATGATAACGAAGATGTTATATTTATTGTAACGTTAGATTTTTGAATCTTTGGATTGAGTCTGGGATGAGTCAGGGAGTTAGGTTGTAACAGTATTATGCAGAAAAGGTATTGTTTCTGGCTAAACATATAGGCATGCCACTGCTTTCTTGCTTTCAATAAGCCTGCTTTGTTGTGACAGTCCTGTGTGTTTGTTTGGCTACCCACATATTCGTTGCAGTATATATTTGTCACCGTTAGTTGTTTATTCCTGCTTCTTCTCTTTGTTAATTTAAAGATTTGGGATGGACTATGAATTGAGGCTTCTTTCATTAATTGTGTGTGCAAGTTTGAATGAATCAGAGAATGAAGCAGAAAAGTTATGCAGCTTCTTTTGTTTTCTGTTTTGGTTTCCTCATTGCCATCTATTGTTAATGTGGTCCAAGAGATGACAACTAAGAATAAACATTATAACCATCAACCACCGCTTAGCTATATTCATTGAAATAGTTTGATTTGTAATACTGTATCACCAGCCCACTATATGTAAGAGCTATGATTTGTCCGTAGGATTGTTTTTAATGGTAAATCGACATAGTCACCTTCAAACTTATGCAAATCTGCAGGTTCATATGGATCCACCTTAAGATACAAGAACATTGAGAGAATGAAGGCTATTGGTAAGCATTCTCTTCTTGGTGCCGGCGGAGAAATCAGCGACTTTCAGGAGATTCTTCGTTATCTTGATGAGCTCGTGTAAGAATTCGTTTGGTTCAACTTCTTCTTTTCTTAATCTTTACTTCTTGTCAATTCTCATTCCTGAGGAGCCCTTGCTTTTTGTACACAGCTTGAATGATAACATGTGGGATGATGATAATTCGGTGGGACCAAAAGAGGTTCACAACTATCTGACCCGTGTGATGTACAACCGTCGCAACAAGTTTAACCCTTTGTGGAACACTCTCGTCCTTGGAGGTGTCAAGAATGGGGAAAGTTACCTTGGCATGGTACGTCTCAGACTTTCCATTAGCATTCTAATATTTCTTATGAGTGTGAGTACTGATTTGGATCTGTATAGGTGTCAATGATTGGTGTTAGTTTCGAGGACGATCATGTTGCCACCGGATTTGGAAACCACCTCGCTAGGCCAATTCTTCGTGATGAGTGGCATGCGGACCTGAGCTTTGAAGATGGTGTCAAGCTCCTTGAGAAATGTATGCGTGTGCTTCTTTACCGTGACAGATCTGCTATTAACAAGCTTCAGGTTTGTCATAAACATCAAACTTTTTGTTTTGGTTGAAGCTCTCTTTGTTTGGAATGTAATAATGGAGATTGCGTTGAAAAAACTTGTGCAGATAGCTAAGATCACAGAAGAAGGCGTGACTGTCTCTCAGCCATACGCATTGAAGACATTCTGGGAGTTCAAGGCGTTCAACAATCCGACTGCTGGTGCTGAAGGCTCATGGTAAGAAGCCAATCAACCAAATCTTGTCAGGAGATCTTTTCAAGGAAGCTCTTTTTTTTTTCTTTTTTTGAATTTTATGTGATGTTGGTGAACACTCTGTACTGTAATGAGGATTTATGATAGTTCTGAATATCTTTGGATAGTTAAATCTTTTGAACGTTTGGTTGGATATTGTTTTCGTATTTTTTAAGTTTGAGCATCATTCCTGGGGATACGAACAATACAAACTTATAATGAACGAACCAGTGCCCCCATTAGCACTTGGTTTTAATATGTGAAAACTGTTACATCAATTAAATGTAGAACTAAAGTGTAACTATTTGATTCAGCTGCGACATTTTGGAAATAAAGAAAACAAATTTCGACTTTTGATGACTAGAGGAACATTCTGGAGAACATTCGATATTTGATACAAATCTAAATCTATTTTTTTTTATAGTCAACTCCAATCCAATTCAAACTTCAAATCGTTCTTTTTAACGCTAATTTGTTCCAAAATGCAATTAATTTCAGAAAAATATATTTGTAATCTATTTTTTCCTGGTATTTTTTGCTCTATCAATGTTTTGGAAACCATCTTATATATCAAGACAGATCCATAACTACTTGCTTAATTATCAATTCTCCTTTGTTATCTCCAGGTCCGGTCCGTATAAGTTCGGCGCCTAAAGCCCAGAAAAAAAAAATTTAGCCCATTAATAAATATTATTTAAATTTTATTGTATAAGAGTTGAACTGTAGACTTTTTAACTAAAAATTTCAGACTCAACCACTGGACCACAGACACATTTAAAATAATTAGTGCCTTTTAATATATATTAACTAATAGACGCTGAAAGCATCAACTTGTTGGGCTTTAGCTCAGGGTCGGTCGGCCCTGGTTATCTCCAGGTCCGGCCTGTATAAGTTGGGCGCCTAAAGCCCAGAAAAAAAATTTTAGCCTATTAATAAATACTATTTAAATTTTATTGTGTAAGAATTGAACTGCAGACCTTTAAACAAAAAATCTCAGACTCAACCACTAGACCACATACACATTTAAAAACAATTAACGCCCTTTAATGTATATTAACTAATTGGCGCCTAAAGCACCAATTTGTTAGGCTTTAGCCCAGGACCGACCCTGGTTATCTTATCTGATGAGATCTAGTTTTAACGTGTTTCACCTCCTCTCAAGTCTCAACTATAGGCTATTCGAGATCATGACCATACCATCATGTAACATTAATTAAGGAAATAATATATTGTTTAGTGAATGAAAATGTTTTAACAAAAAAAATTGAGTCAATCAAATCTTCCTTTACATATATTGCTTGATATCACTAATATCCTCCCTCAAAATCAAGAACCTTTGGAGACGCCAATCTTATCAGATAGAAGAATGAACCGACCTTGATTTAGTGGTTTGGTAAGACATTCTGCCAACTGATAATTGGTGGACACATGAGTTATACGTAACTTGCCATTTTGTACCAGATCACATATGAAGTGTTATTTTAAGTCTAGATGCTTAATTTTTGAGTGAAAGAATGGAGTTTCAATTAGGTATAAGGTCCGATTTTGTACAGTCGTGTGAATGCAAGATACTTGAAGCTGGCAATGAGAGTATTGTATTTGGTGGAATTTGAATATCATTCACTGGCGAGAACAAGGTTTGATTGATGAAGTCACGTGGGAGTGACAGCATATGTATCCATTGAAGTAAAATCAAGGGTGTGCTTGAGATGAAGACATTTGGGTAATCTGATTGCTTCAATACTAAAATCAATTTGAGTGCTCACATATGTCCTTAAGAGAGAACCAAGAGACTACATTCTTCAATTTTTTCTCAGTTTCAACTTTTTGTTTCCGGTAATAATAATAGCGTCTACATATGCTAATATGTAGAGCCGTCTATCACTTTAATTTTGAACAAAGACACATGTATCAAGTACATAGTTTTTGAATCCAATATTGATGATATATTATCTTAGCTTAAGATACCAAACTCTCAGAACCCGTTTCTACATGGCTTCCTTAGGCGGTAAACATACGATGGTCTAGGCCTGGGCATTTTACCCGGACCCGAAGATCCGACCCGAAACCGACCCGAAAATTTTGGTTCGGGTTGGGTTCGGATCCTTACCTTTTATCCGATTGGGTCTTTGTTGAGAGGTGAGTCTTCAATTAACCCTGCAACAAGAAGGAAAACAAATAAGTAAGAAGAACAAGAAGAAGAACAAGAAGAAGAAGAAGAAGAAGAACAAGAAGAAGAAGCTAGGACTACGAAATAGAAACAGAGAAGAAAAGAAAAGTCAAAGTCATAGTAAGTCAAATAGGAGTTGGGTCCTTGTTGGACTACTAAATAAATCAGTAATGGGCTATTAAATAAGCCCATACGAATTAGAGGTGTTTAGTTGTATGTGAACTAATTTAAGTAGCTAAGTTAGTATTGTAAGGGAGTTGTTAAAGATTTGTCAAATGTGCAAGTAAGGAGTTACTTGTAGAATTAGTCTAAACTAGGCAATAAGTATGGTCTAGGAAAAGTTGTTCTAGATGTAAGAAAAGTTAGTAGAAACTATAGTATAAGTATGTGTAAGTGTGTGTTTGTAAGTGGTATGCAAAAATGAATGAAAAAATGTTTTAAGAAATCAAACTTGCAAGAGAGAAAGAGTAAGAAGAAAATAAACTTATCTGAGAGAAGAAAATTCAACATGGTATCAGAGCTGTTAATCCATGGAACCTGTTCAAGCTAGAAATAAGAAGAAGTGAAGAGCCAGAACAAAGGAGAACTGAAATCAAAAGAAGAAGAAAAGAATGGCACTAAACTGGCAGTCATCTCAGTTGGTAGCTGTGTTTGATGGACAGAACTATGAGTTCTGGGCAACTCACATGCGAACCACTCTGATGAACCGAGAGTTATGGGATATTGTCAAAGATGGAGTTCCAGATCCAACAACAAAATCAACAGAGATGACTGATGCAGACCATACAAAGGAGATTGCAAACCTGAAGTCTCTCAAGACCAAAGATACATCAGCACTCCAGATCATTCAACATGGTGTAGCCGATGTCCTCTTTGACAAAATTCTTTCGGCAACAACAGCCAAACAAGCTTGGGATCTTCTGGAGAACTCATATCAAAGAAACGAAAAAGTCAAGATGTCATCTTATGCACTTTCACATATAAGTTGGGAGTCCCACATCAATTATAAATCTGGTATGGATCATGTTGTAATCCTATTTTGCTAATTTATACATTACTTTTTATATTTTTATTTCGTTATATTTATAATACCCAAAATATGAAAATACTATTTCTAAAAATATAAAACCACACCAAAACAAAAAGGAAACACTATAAAATTATAAGTTATTTCAAGAAAAGCAGAGTATCATTTTTGAGCTTTCCACTTTTGCTTTCTATTTTTGAAAAAGAAACCTTTATGCTAAAATGCATTATGATTATTACAGCGTTTCCTAATTATAGATAATCAGAATGCATTTTGACATTCATTGTATTGTACACAAATTAAAACTTTTTTTTATTTAAGTGAAGAAATTACAATTCATTGAACGTATTGTGATTTATAAACACATGCATAACAAGAAACATTCTTTCGACCAAAAAAAAAAAAAAGAAACATTCTATAGAGCATAAATATGATGTATCAGTCTCATTCACGCTCGTTATAAAGAAAACATCTACACACCGCAAAGAACATTCTTGACAAAATGGTCGAGATATATAATTGTTATAAACTACTTGGAACGCGTAACCAGACAAAATAAAACGGTGCCCTGGCTTTATATAAGGCGAGTTACCAAGTACGCAGTCGATATGAAGAGTTGAACCACATTTTTCACAAGAGTAGAACCACTTTTTTTGGATTAGTTGGTTTCTCACATATATCACACATATAGTTGCCATAAAAATTTCCGTAATAACGCAGATAGAGAGTGTGTTTGTCGTACTTGTGGATGGCCTCACTTGGTATGGTTGCGCATTTGAAGTGTCGCAACACAAATCAGTATTCTACATTCCGAACTGTCGCAAACCGAGCAAACCTGAGGTAAACGTGAGGGGGTGGATAAGGAATGAGGATGAAATCCATGTAAAAAATTTCCAGAGAATTGTAGCACATCGAACATCCAACTCTACATATCCGTTCTTGTATCTAAAACTAGGGATGTTAATATGGGTTTTTTAAGTGGGTTTTAAATGGGCATTTAATCTAAATAAATGTCCATTTAGACCAATTTAGTTTAGAGGGTTTAAATAAAAAAACCCATATAAAACCCATTTATTAAATAGGTACCCGCGAAATCCATTTATTTATTATTTTTTTTTTTTTTGCACTAAACTATGACACTAAACGGGTCTAAATGGGTTTTGGGATTTTTTCGTGGGTCTAAATGGGTACGCGGGTCTAAATGGGTACACAGGTCTAAATAGGTAACCCTAATGAACCTTGAATTTAAATGGGTCTAAACGGGTTCGGGGTTTAAATGGGGTGGGTTTTAAATGGGTTGGGTCTAAATGGGTTGGGATTACCCATTTTAACATCCTTATCTAAAACCGGTGATTTGTCTACGACAAGCATAACACTGAAAAAACATCATGCCTAATAGAAATTCGTTCTCAGGTTTTGGATTGGGGTAAAGAGTAAAATAATTCTGATGTAATTCATGTCTTTTTGTTCGAGGTAAATTAGCGCATGTTTCATGTAGAATAAAATGACATTCCATACAAGTATAATACGGGTCGTAATGGATGGGAAGGGTGCACGCGTAGCATTGTTCGTTGTTTTCACTAGTGACCAGTCTCAGATCATGTTCATGGATAAAATGTTTTATCAACCCTTCACTAATCACCTCAAATGGATCAAGATCTTGATTATCCTCTTCGGGTACATTTTCCAGTTCCACTCCATACCACACATCATTTTTAGTGGCACATGTTGAATGAACAGCATAACGACATATCAAGCATGAATAACCACCATAGAGCCTATTAATGTGTTTCCGACAAACCCCGCAAATCCAATCCCCATGACCAAACAAATAAGTATGAGAAACACAGTGGTCGTGGCGATTGATGTGTATAACGCGTGGCAGTTTGATGCAATCTTCGTTGATTATGAAACAACACAGAAGACACACACAAGGGAATCCCTCACCATAAGCCCCACAAGCATCACAAGTGAAGGTGACATTTATCATCACTTTTGTGAGTGAGTGCTTGTGAACCTTTTTTGGGGCTTCAATAACAAACGGCTTATTAGTACAAATTATACATAGAGTAAAGCCACATATGAGGCAATGATAAAACAGCCAACCTACCTTTTTCTTACAACAGAAACATATTTTATCAGAGTCGTGTAGATTGATAAACTCGAGGAGTTTCAGAGGATGATTGTGACACTCAAGAATTGTAATCTCAACACAATCCTTGTGCATGTAGAGTTTGCATGGCTTGCAAGTGTAGCCGCCTTTGTTGCTACCTTTTTGTTCGATCTTAGAACAAGATTTGTGTTGGAGACGAACTTCGTCCATCTAACAAGGCCCGCCGAGCATAATGATCGGCCCATCTCTGCTCGGCCAAATTTGTAAAATAGCTCTTAGATTTAACCTAGCCACTTACGCCGACCTAGATAAACTATATAAAGATGTATGCGCCTCCTAACAATAGATATCGATAAAAATATACAAAAAGTTCCAAAGAACCTTGAGAGAAAAAACCTATTCCGATCAACTATTGACGACCAAAAACATCCTCCGACGACCTAAAACACCGATCTCCGCCGAATAACAAACCACAAAAGAAACTTTATCAAAACCCTAAACCTAGATTTCGACCATCCCATGGTGGTCAAATCTATAGTTCAACAATTGGCGCCGTCTGTGGGGACCTTTGATAAAGTTTTCTAAAATACAACCATCAACAAATGACATCCGTACGGTCAGATGGTGGAGATCGCCATCCGCCACAGGAGGAAATAATAGAAGCCGCGCGTAACCAAGCCGGTGAAACATCCGAAGGGGTGATTCGACGGTCAGTCATGGATCAAACAACCATAGCTTCACTCCTGGAGAGCGTTCTCGTTCGTCTTGATCGTCAAGAAGCACGTCTAGAATTGATTAATTCTGTCCGTACAAACCGACAAAACAATGACGAACAGACACCCCTCGGACAAGAGCCTACTTTGCGCCGGCCTCTTTTCCCGAATACGGTCAACTCCGAGTACACGAGATCAATGGAGACGACTCCAGTTCTACCACATCAAACCCTCAATTTTGACAACCACAGGGATCAGGCAATTGAAAGTCTACAACTAGGATTGCAGGACATTAATTCAAAGGTGCATAGGCTATCAGCTCGGCACCAGAGATAGAGCGTGTACTCGAGGACACCCAGAAGACTCCATTCACAACTAAAATCACACATACCCCTATTCGTCAATTGGATAAGGTCAAACTCCCAACCTTCGAAGGAAACACAGATCCCACACATTACCTGACCGCGTTCACGATTGCAATGGGTCGCGTTACCTTCACGGCAGAGGGACGGGATGCTGGTCTTTGCCAACTTTTCGTTGAAGGGTTGAGTGGGTCAGCACTCAATTGGTTTTCGAAGCTCTGAACAGAGTCGATCGACAATTTCAAACAGTTAACAACTGCATTCATGAAGCACTACTCGATTTATATCCAACAAAAAACTTCCGAGAGTGATCTTTGGACAATGGTCCAAGGATTGAAAGAATCACTACGTAACTTCGTCGAACGCTTCAAACTGGTGTATTCACAAAGCTCTGTTGACGACAAGACTGCCATCGGAGCTTTCCGAAATGCCCTCGTGATAGACTCAAAATTGCGAGAAGATCTTCATTTAAACAAACCACTCACTCTGGAGGACGCCTTTCATTGCGTATACGGTTATATTGACATAGAGGAGGAGCAGGCAGCATATGCTAGGAGACATGGCTCGAACAAGAATTCAAATAAACACACTGACGATTATTACGAAGCACGACAGCATTATGATAAACCTGATCGCGGAAAAAAATCAGCAACATACCTTGTAGCTGGAGTCGAGGAGCATGTACAACGAGAAACAGAAAGCAGATACAAGCAAAAAGCCGATCAAAAATCTACTCAAAAGTGGAATAAGTATTATCGGAACCAAGAGCAGGCGTCAGACGAGTACAACCCAAACCATTATTGTCACTATCATAGACGAAAGGGACATGACACCGCGGTATGTAGAAACCTTCGTGATGATCTTGTTGCCAAATATCAAAGTGGCGAAGTTCAAATAAACCGATCAAAGCCATATACTAACCGTCAGAACAACGATCGACAAAAAGGAGGCTATCACCAGACAATGGATGATGCCCAAGGGCAAACATATCCACTACCCGCAAGCACAGACGCTCCTAAACGAACGAGGGAAGAACAGGGCGATTTCCCTCGACCAACAGCTACCCGGCGTATCAACATGATAATGGGTGGCCTTCAGTCTTGCAATGACTCCGTGCGAAGTATTAGAGAATACGAACGACAAGCAGCAACGGCGCAGAAATGGCCGGTCATAATACCATCTGATCCTGTAATAAGTTTTAGTCAAAGCGATGCTGAAGGGGTACATCATCCTCATAACGATCCTTTGGTCATCGAGCTTTTAATTGGAACATGCGAAGTCACACGCGTCCTGGTCGACACCGGAAGTTCAGTCGATGTAATATATAAGGAAACCCTTGAAAAGATGGGAATCCAAGATTCTGAAATCAAGGAAACAATACAATCCTTGACCGGCTTCAATGGGGCAACGACTACAACTATAGGAACCATCAAGTTGCAAACTTACGCCGGATGAGTAGTAAAGACAGCTAAATTTGTAGTCGTGGACCGACCGGCTATTTACAACGTTATTGTTGGAACTCCCTGGATACATTCAATGAAAGCAATAACATCCACCTATCATCAATGTATCAAGTTCCCGAACGCCAATGGAATTTTTACAATAAAGGGGAATCAGCGCATTGCACGCATGTGCTTCATAACCGAGAAGAAACTCCGATCCCCATCTACATATGTAATCGGAACAGATCAACCGAGCTCGACAACGGTCGAACAAATCAATATCGATGACGAGCATCCAAGTCGGCAAGTCAGGATTGGGACATCACTCCCCGAAGAAATCAAGAATGATTTGGTGTCCCTACTCAAGAAAAATGTTTCAACTTTTGCTTGGTCTATAAAAGATATGAAGGGAATTGATCCACGCGTTACGACTCATGAGTTGAATGTGGATCCAACTTTCAAGCCGATCAGACAGAAAAGGCGCAAGCTTGGTCCTGAACGTGTGAAGGCCGTAAATGACGAAGTCGAAAAACTGCTCGGTGCCGGCTCAATAACTGAGGTGAAATATCCGGATTGGTTGGCTAATCCAGTAGTTGTCAAAAAGAAGAACGGCAAGTGGAGAGTTTGTGTGGATTTCACCGATCTTAATCGCGCATGCCCTAAAGATAGCTTTCCTTTACCTCACATAGATCGTCTTGTAGAAGCGACCGCCGGGAACGAGTTGCTATCTTTCATGGATGCATTCTCAGGATATAACCAAATTCTAATGCATCCTGACGATCGAGAAAAAACAGCGTTCATCACCGATCGAGGAACGTATTGCTACAAAGTAATGCCATTCGGGTTAAAGAATGCCGGAGCAACGTACCAACGTTTAGTAAATAAGATGTTCGCCGAGCAACTTGGAACCACGATGGAAGTCTATATTGATGATATATTGGTCAAATCACTTATGGCTGAGCAACATGTCTCTCATCTAAAGGAATGTTTCTCTATTCTCAACACATACGGGATGAAGCTTAACCCGACTAAGTGTACGTTCGCAGTAACATCTGGAGAATTCCTCGGGTACGTGGTCACAGAACGAGGGATCGAGGCTAATCCTAAACAAATAACAGCTATCCTCGACCTACCATCACCAAAAACAACTCGCGAGGTCCAACGATTAACCGGAAGAGTGGCCGCGCTCAACCGTTTTATTTCTCGATCAACAGATAAATGTTTGCCTTTCTATCAGCTCCTACGCGGCAACAAGAAATTTGTTTGGGACGATCAGTGCGAACAAGCTTTTCAGCAACTAAAAACATAATTAACAACTCCTCCAATATTGGCAAAACCAGAGCCCGGCGAAACACTCCTGCTGTACATAGCCATCTCGACCACAGCAGTAAGCAGCGTTCTCGTCAAAGAAGACAGAGGCAAACAAAGGGCAATCTTTTACATTAGTAAAACATTAACTGATGCCGAAGTTCGTTATCAAGTATTGGAAAAGCTAGCACTCGCCGTCGTCACTTCCGCGCGAAAACTCCGACCATATTTTCAATCACATACAATAGCTATTCTCACTGATCAACCCTTAAGAACCATCTTGCATAGCCCGTCCCAATCTGGACGCATGATGAAATGGGCGGTTGAGCTCAACGAGTACGATATCGAATATAGAAGCCGACCAAGCGCTAAATCCCAAGTCCTCGCCGACTTCTTAATCGAGCTACCTAAAGAATTTAATAAAGGTGTGGTAGAGGAGCAGCTTTGGATCCTGCATGTGGACGGCGCTTCCTCCCGAAAGGGATCAGGAGTCGGAGTTCAACTTAAATCACCAACAGGAGAAGTTCTTGAACAATCATTCAGACTCGGCTTCACGGCATCTAATAATGAAGCCGAGTACGAAGCGTTAATCGCCGGACTTCGTCTTGCTAAGGAGATCGGCGCCCGACGAATACAAGCTCATGCGGACTCACAACTCGTCACTAATCAGTTTAGTGGCGACTATGAAGCAAAAGATGAGCGTATGGAAGCATATCTCCACGTTGTACAAGCGTTAGCTAAGCAGTTCGAGCATTTCGAACTAATCAAAATACCACGAAGTGACAACACTTCGGCCGATGCCTTAGCAACTTTAGCATCAACCGCGAAGTCTAAACTACGACGAGTAATCCCGGTAGAAAAAATTGAACAACCGAGCATCACACTTCAAAGTGAAATTTTTTTTATAAATCCAGAAAAAATGGAGGAGTGTGAAGATGATCACATAACTCTCGTGGCACTAATCGGCGACCAGAAGGACTGGCAGATAGAAATCAAAATGTATCTGGAAGATGGAGAAGTCCCAAACGATAAGTGGGAAGCCAGGCGTCTCAAAGCAAAGAGTTCTCATTATACCCTCCTGGACGGCAACCTTTTTCGGTGGAGCGCTAACCGAACTCTTCTACGCTGCATCAACGGCGATGAAATCCGGCGAGTCATGGAAGAAACTCACGAAGGCGCGGGAGGCAATCATACAGGTGGCCGAGCATTAGCAATGCAAGTGAAAAAACAGGGTCATTTCTGGCCGACCATGATTAAAGATTGCGAACAATATGCTGCACAATGCGAAAAATGTCAGCGCCATGCCCCAATGATTCATTCTCCTACCGAACTACTCAAGACGACAACCGCGCCATACCCATTCATGCGTTGGGCAATGGATATAGTCGGTCCATTGCCGGCTTCCAACCAACGCCGTTTCCTGCTCGTCATGACTGATTATTTCACAAAGTGGGTGGAAGCAGAAGCTTACGTTCGCATCCGCGATCACGAAGTGCAAAATTTCGTCTGGAAATACATTATATGCCGACATGGGCTCCCCTACGAGATTGTCACGGACAACGGTTCCCAATTCACTTCTCGAAAATTCGAAGGCTTTTGTAAAAGATGGAATATTCGTCTTAGCAAGTCGACGCCTCGGTATCCTCAAGGAAATGGTCAAGCTGAAGCAACCAACAAGACCATCCTGGACGGCATTAAGAAGAGACTCGAAAATAAAAAAGGAGTATGGGCTGATGAACTCGACGGCGTCCTTTGGTCGCACTGAACAACCCCACGACGGGCAACGGGTCAAACCCCTTTTTCCTTGTCTCATGGGGTTGAAGCAATGGTGCCCGCTGAAGTAAACGTTCACACCTTACGCCGTGCTAAACTCCCTGAGCAAGTTGAACTCAATGAAGAAATGATGGTAAATGTCCTTGATTCCCTTGAAGAACAGCGTGATCAAGCACTTCTACGTATCCAGAATTATCAACAACTGGCTGCTTGATACTACAACAAGAAAGTCCGCAACAGAGAATTCCTCGAAGGCGACCTTGTGTTACGCAAAGTATACGAAAATACCAAGGAGTATCGTGCAGGGAAGCTCGGCGCTAGCTGGGAAGGACCTTATAAAATAACGAAGGTCGTCAAGCCGGGCGTCTATAAACTTGAGACGACCAAGGGTATTGATTTACCTCGATCATGGAACTCCATGAGTTTGAAGCGCTACTATTCTTAAGTTGTAAAAAAAAAAGGGAACTACGAACGACTTGATCCTTCTTAGAAGGTACGTAGGCCCGACAAGGGTCCAGTTGTAATAAAAAAATAATTACTATAATCATTCATATGCTCGTCTTAAAATCGTGCGATGACCCCGTATATGCTCGTCTTGAAAACCGAGTACTATATAATAGAGGTTACGCCTCTGAATGCGAGGATCTACTTAAACTTCGAGTGGTCGTCTTTAAATCGACTAGTTCCTACTCGACATTAAGAAGTTCATAGTCGGTCCTCCTTATCTCTAAGTCATAATCCGTGATCTGGCCCATCACAGCGATTCATGACATATAAAAAAAAGAAGCCGAGCACTAAGTCTCGCCGAGCAGTAGCTCGAGGAAACAGTCCTAAAAATTCACCTAAGGAATACACCCAGATCAAAGCACAAGCCGAGCACTAAGTCTCGCCGAGCAGTAGCTCGAGGAAACAGTCCTATACATTCATCTAGAAAAAAAAAAAAAAAAAAAAGAGAGAGTACTTATTGGTCCAAAATAGAAACCGAGCATTCAAAAACTCAACAAGATAGAATTAAAGAAACAATAAATACGGCACAGCAAGATTGATCATATTCCATTGATTTAAAAACAGAAATCTTGACAAATATGTTCATTCTATTTAAAAAGAGAAGGAGAAAGAATACAACATTGCCGAGCAGAATTCATTACCGAAACAAAAGTTCAAAAAAAAAAAAAAAAAAAAAAAAGAAGAGAAAGCACATATTAGAAAATTACAGAGAAATAATGTCAATCGGGTCGTCAACCAAAGCTGCTGCATCCTTGGCCGTAAGAACGTTGTCATTTGACCCGAATTGATCTATGCCCGGCGGAACACCTGGTGAATCGGACATCGGCTTAGTTTGAAGAGGATCCAGTGGAGATAAGGAGAGATCGCGATCCTCAAGCTCGACCACATCCATCTCGTTAACCTCTCTCTCAAATTTGGCCTCATCCTCTTGAACGGCCTGAAGCTTGTCTTGTGGAATTGCAACTCCCTCTGATACCAGAAGCTCCAAGCACCTCCGTGTCCCCGAAGCTTGACTAAGGAAAGAGAACCGTTCGTTGATCTGATCCTGCTCGGCCAAGTATTGTTTGAACTTATCAAATTTGGCCGAGCACTTGGCCTTCAATTCAGATTCCACTCTTGCCCTCTCCTTTAGGACACATTCGTTCCTGGAGGACCTCAGTCGCTCTACCTCAGATACAAGTCTCTCCTCCAATTCTTTGTTCTTCTTTTCTGAAGCAACCAAGGCCTTGGAGATCGTAGCTTCGTTTTCTTGAGATGTTTTAAGCTCGGCTTCGGCACGATCTTTGCTACTCTTCAGTTCACTGACGATCTCCTTAATCTTTTCAATGTCCTCTTTCATCTTTCGATGACGAGCTTCCTTGACTGCTTCTTCTTTTTTCACCCGGGACATATCCGACCAGAGTTGCTTCAGCTTTGCATCATATTGGCCGATGATACGATTGGAGTACCCCACGACCTACAAACAAGTACGGTGATCAAATACCCAGAGAATTTAAAGCTACAAAAAATATATATGTCTCTATAATACTTACCATCGCCTGCGCTCGAGCAAGATCACGATACCCCTGAGGATCCAGAAGCGAATCTACATGAGGCAACCCGACAGCTGACCCCTTCACTTGGCCGAACAGCTCGGCACAAGCGTGCTTGTCATTAAAAAAAGGGGTGTCCCCTCTGTAAAGATAGGAAAAGCCATAGGATCCTCCAACCTTCTGTCTTTTGGATTCAGAGCTCTCCTCCATACCTCGATCAATAGACGCACGTTTTGATCGGCCTTCCTGAACGGCAGTAGAATCTTTCTTCCCATCAGTACGTCCTAATGACGAGGACGCCACTTTTTTCCATTCCTTCTTTTCAGACCTTGTTGGAAGATTAGGAGGAGGAGGGAGAAGAGATGATGGTTCAGAAGGGTCAATAACGACCAATGGGTTTTCACCAATTGCCTGAGAAGGTTGATCGTCTTTATCTCGTTTCGAAGATTCATCCAATTTCGACTCTTCCCTATCTTTTGAACTTGGAGTCTTTTGTAGCTGATCGGCGTAATTTGGCATCTTGCGTTTCACTTTACCCATCCTTGGTTTTCTACCTTGACGAGGAGAACACGGTTCTTTGGTATCCCAATTAACTGCACATACAAAAGAGCTCAACATTATAATTAACAAAACTTCAAAAATCAAGTTCTAAAATATGGAGGAATGAATACTATACCAAGAATGCGAGCAAGACTCCGTCGAAAACGATCTGCACTTATGTCCGGCCACTTGCGATGCCCGGCAACTCTAAGCTTCTCGACGTCTTGAAAGAAATTCTCTGGGTGAGCTATCGAAAATGGATGCCGAACTGCAAACACCAACATTTAAAGTGTTAGAAGTCTAAAAAAAATGAAACACAACTTCTACCAATACAGTATAAAATCTTCTACCAATATCTGTATTCCACATAATCCTATAATCTCTGTCCGGCTCAGCAACTGACAGCAAATTCGTCGACCATTAATTTAAAATTTATAACGACGAACTGGGGGGGCTTATTGTTGGAGACGAACTTCGTCCATCTAACAAGGCCCGCCGAGCATAATGATCGGCCCATCTCTGCTCGGCCCAATTTGTAAAATAGCTCTTAGATTTAACCTAGTCACTTACGCCGACCTAGATAAACTATATAAAGATGTATGCGCCTCCTAACAATAGATATCGATAAAAATATACAAAAAGTTCCAAAGAACCTTGAGAGAAAAAACCTATTCCGATCAACTATTGACGACCAAAAACATCCTCCGACGACCTAAAACACCGATCTCCGCCGAATAACAAACCACAAAAGAAACTTTATCAAAACCCTAAACCTAGATTTCGACCATCCCACGATGGTCAAATCTATAGTTCAACAATTTGCATTCAGACAAAATATTTGTAGGGTACACAAGATGCTTCTGGAAGTCTAGCGTCATTGCACCAAGAAGACTCTCAAGAGCTTTTTCGTCCATCTCTAAAGTATGTGATTTTTTTTTCTTGATATTTTAATTTTGAATGGAATGTGAGCTGTGTGAGTTCTTATGTAATGGCAGAGAAACTTGTATTAGAAGTAAGGGTTTAATTGATTCCAAAGGAAGGAAAAATGAGTTATTGGCGTGTGGAATATATAAATAAAAGTAACATATATTATTATGAAAAGACCAAAGGGGAAGTCACAGTGATGCTTTACTTTTTTTTGAACTAACTAATTTATAATTAACATAATTGTAGTAAATAGTAATACAATTGATAAATTACATGTGTATTCTCACACGTTTTTCAATAGTATTTTCTTTTGAAGCCCAAACAAAGGCTTAACTTAATGATCCATTAGAAGTTTGTATAACCCATATAACTAAAATTTCTAGACTCATATACATTATATGGTTATATGCTTTGATGAATGTAATTTTGAGAGTTACCTATCGCTTTATGATATATCAATGGAAAACATTTTACTAATCTTGGTGACAAGCTAATTAAGTTTTTTTTTCTCTTTTTGCATATGAATAAAGCTCAATGAGTTATATTTATTTCTATCTATTATCCTTGTTTAATCTCTTTCAATAAAGCTCATATAAGTTAAATCTATCTTGTTTTGAAAATGCTTTCACAGTATCAAAGTTTCAGTCGTTTAATGGGATTTTTTTCTACCTTCTAAGCGCAAAACTCTAGTCTTATCAACAAGTTTATGTCTGACAAAAAAAGCTGCGGAGATTCGCAGAAAGGAGTAGACTTCATGCAGTTATGAACTGATGATTTAAGAGCTTCAAAATCACCACATTCTGCTGAAGGAAAACATCAGCAGAATGATGTGTACGTGCAAGCTCATCATAAGGAAACTACGGTCTGAAAGTAAAGTTTTTCTTTTCCTTATATCACGATAAATAATTGTTTTTTCATTAGAAAAAAAACAGAGAGGAAGAGATAGTTGTTTGACATATTGATATGGAGATGCTACTTGCTTGTTACGGTTTAGATTGCTATATATGGAACTCATGAAGCTGAATGGTAGGCTAGTTCTGGGTTTGCTAATGATGATTTTATATGCAAGTTCCTCTATTTCTAAGATTTTTCTGAATGCACACGAGATGTTCCCATGTATAAACCAATCAATCTCTTACTGATTTTTTTTTATCTCTATGGTGAATTGAGCATTCAGCATATAGCTTGATACTGTCATACTTCAGCTACTCATTCCGAAGTTACATACATTTACAGTTCAAACTTTGTATCCTAGTTTTCACCCAACACAAAGTTTGCGGGGAGTATTGAAACCCATACAGAGGCACAACTTTATGATCCATTATAATTTTTTCATAACCCATGTAACTAGAGTTTTTAGACTCATATATATATAAGTACAATACACTATGAGACATTTTTTTAATTTGTATTTACAAAATAGGCATTTTCTTTGTTTTGAGGCATTTTAGGCTTTCTGGTTTTTTTGTTTGTTTAAAGTACTATACACACTATCATTTTCTCATTCATATTTTGTTTGGGTATTCTTCATTATTCTTATAAATAAATAAAAAATTTAATTTATAATATAAATTATTATATTTTTTTTCTATATTTTGATATCCATTTTCATATATTTTAATTAGTTACTTGTGAACATGATTGTGTGGATACCAAATCATGAAGGTAGCTAAAATACCTAGATATAGCAGTGTAGATACCAGATCGTGGACATGAAAACATAGATACCAGATCATGAAGATAACTAAAATGCGTGGAAATAATAACATTGATATCAGATCAAGGACATGTTGGCTTAGATACTAGATAGTGGACATGATGATGTAGATACCAGATGCAGGATATGATGTAGTTGTTTTGCGTGTCAAAGAGTTAGTGTCCACTATATCTTGTCCAAATCCTGTGTTGAATTCGTTGTAACATTCCTCCCTAGGCATGGAGACATGTGTACAAATGTGCTAAATACCATTCTAAATGATGATTATTCTAGAGTATGCGAATTTATGACTACATTGGTATCCATACGGGATCATCCATGGACATTATCTCCATGATGGAAGGTTACCGATCATGGACATATTCTAATGGATAAGATATGATATTTTCAATTGATAATTTTTGGATAAATATGAATGAACAAGTATGAATGGACAATACTAAATGCGTTGATCTTATATTCATGTCCACAAGTTTTTATCCATAAATACCCAAAATATATCAAAGTGGATATCAAAATATAGAAAAAACTAGAATTCTTATTATAAAATTAATAAAAATTTCTTTTTTTCAAAAATAAAAAATAATCAAATCAATATATGAGAGAAATAATAAAGTAGATAATAATTAAAAAAATTATAAAATAAGTTGGAAAAAAGGAAGAAGGAAAAATGACATACAAGAGAAATATAAGGGTTTGAAATGTTTTTATTTATTATAAAAAATTAATATTGGGTTCATGTATGCAAAAATGAAAAAAGTGTATTTGCTTTAGTAAGTGCTCCGACGTGTAATTGTCAAGTGAAAAGTGTTTATAAATGTAATTTTCTCTCTCTCAAGATATATATGGTTATGTGGTTTGATGAATATCCCCAAAAGCAATTATTCTTTCTTATATTTTTATGTTATATCAATCGAAAATATTTTGATGTTGGTGATAAGCTAAGAAAGCTTTTTTCCTTTTCATTTTACATATGAATAAAGCTCAATGAGCTATCTCTATTTCCATCTATTATCTTTGTTTAATCCTTTTAGTAAAGCACTTATGAGCTTAAACTATCTTGTTTGAAACTGTTCACATTTTAAAACATTTTGTTAAAAAAAATATTATTTTCTTTTATTTTTTTTTTAAATAAGTCAGTTTCATCTCAAGATGAATATGATAGATATCATTACTGGGACAATTATTTATCAAAATAGCAAAAATAATAGAAAAAATAGTAAAAAAGATACCATTGTTATAAAAAGAATAAGAGAGAGAAGAAGAGAGGAGAATTGGTGTATCTATTCCAATGGATGAATGGTCCTTTATATAGGATTACAAGTATAGACCTTAGGTTAAACCTAATGGGCTTTCTAATGGGCCTCTATACATAACACTCCCCCTTAGAGGTTCATTATAATAAAATAATTCGTTATGCGCCTAACATGTTGCCTCATTAAAAACTTTAACAGGAAAATCCAATTGGGAAAACCATGTTAAGGGAAAAAGAGTGCAATGCGCAGTTACTCCCCCTCATGAGTACATATGTCGAGATCTTTGAGATGATACAATTCGATATGGTGAACTAACTTCTTGATATTAGTTCCGTGGTAAATGTGTGTGTCAGATATTCTCTTGAATCAATCTGTAGAATACGAACATCGTCATTCTTCTGTAATGTGTTGGTCTTGTTGATGATTCACCTAGGTCATTCTCCGGATTGTCATGATCATTAATATATGGGAAATACTTTGGAAAATTGATAGACTTTCATTCTTTATATTTTGATATTTCCTTTTTGAGAGTCTATCTTTTATGTGTTCATTGCTCCCTCGTTAAAACCTTAGAATGGAAAAACTCGGTGGGATAAAAACCATGAGAAGGAAAAAGAGTACAGCCACACATATCCTTATATTTCTCCCCCTGGAAACAACATCTTTATGATATGCATTCTAATTATATATATCATCTTTTGATAATTGAGCATAGTCTTACTGAATACTTGTTTAATTTCCATATAATATATAGGGTTATTAGACTTCTGATCCATAACATCCTTTTGACATAGATAATAATTTCTTGGCTTATTTGGACTTCATACCAAATCTCTGTAACATTTTAATGTACATACTTGTACATATGAGTTATTCATGCTCTTCTTATAAAAGTTACTATTATGACTTTTTCTCTTGTCATACAAAATCTCATCTTTCGATCATGAAAAGATTAATAACTTGCTCAAATAACATTTTAAATATGGTATTTCATGATCAAATATATATGATCATTCTCTATATAAAATCCTGCAGGGATCTTTCGAGATAATATCTCTTTCCTTAAATATTTAATTTGGAATCAATAGAGACAATGTTGTATTTCCAATGTCTTTCTTTTAAATTATGACTTTCAATCTCTTCAAGAGTTTTGTCATGTTCAAATCTAGGATCCCATATTGTTTTTATCAAACTACTTGTGATAACTCTGCAAGAGTTTCAATGATGATTAAATTAAGGATTCTAGTGATCCATGATCCTTTGATAAACATAGATGGGTATATTGACTCATCTTATAAAATATACTTTCTGATTATACTTCATGAAACAAATTTGTTTTAATTCGATCAAATACCTTGAGTTCACGGGAACATAATTTTGATATCATCAATCCTAATGGGATTGTATCCTTCTGAGATATCTATAATGGAGTTTCATATAAGTATCATTAATCAGTGGATTGTATAAGTCAAGCCCTTTTATTATTGCCAGATTGATAAAGAACTTGAAAATAGTTGCATCCACCACTGGAGATTATGTTTCTTTATAATCATTTTTTCTTTTGGCACAATGTTCATTTATGTCCCACTGGTTTTACATATTGACAGTCCATAATGGATTACTGGTCCAAATTCTTCTTTCTTTCTAAGAGAAATTAATTATGTCTATTGCTTCTATTATAATTTGGCCAATCAATTCTGTGTGTACACTTTTCAATAGATTTTTTTTTATGATCCTCTTTCTCATTCATCATATCAACTGCTATATTGCATGCAAAATATCATCGACGTCGATTTGCTTATTGGTTCTTTTATTCCATACATGACATAAATTATTGAGATCTCTTCAATGTCTCAGGTACCTGAATTTCTTTCGTTGTCATGTTTAATGTCTCTTATTGAGATCATTCAAAAACATATTCTCTTGGTTTGACCATTTTGAACTTATGCTCCTTTTCTTTTTCCGAGAATTCTTTTTAGAACCAATATGTCTATCACGCTTCATGCGATCTTTAGACTCACTAGCAGTTTGATATTATCCTTCAAGGATATAAAATATTATTGGAGCATTTGCAGCTGGTATATGTGACTTTGTCACTATCTTAGGATCAGTAAATATGTCTGGCAACTGAATTACTCAATTCTATAGATGAATTATCTTTTGGACTTTTATTTCACATTCTTTAGTCCGGGATCAATGATAATTCATTCCAAGTCATCTAATTTCCAGCTATTTATTTTTCTCCCCCTAATGTTGGAAAGACTGGCTCATTTCAATTTCAGTCTTCAGCTCGAGCTTTACTTAAATCCTTCGTGGATAGCTCTAAATTCTTAAGTATTAATGGAGATTCATATCCAACATATATTGTCAACCTTATTTGATGATCCATCTTAAAGCTCTATGGTGGAGCAAATGGAATGTATACTGTACATTAATATTTCTTAAATGAAATATATTTGGTTCCTGATCCAAAACCAATGACGGGGAAAACTATTTATTGTTTATTGGCTTAATGCGAATAAATGTTGTTGCATTTTCTATATGAACATATGCTACCAAATGTTCAACATTTATCCCAATGGGTATGCTATAATCATCAAAGATTCATGAATTTTCACCAGTATCATTAAGATGCATGGTGGATGATCAGTCCACCAATGTCTTCTTATATACATTAATAGATTCCAAATCTATTTTGGTTGGTGAAAATTGTATTATCATATTATCTTATGATTAACCAGCATATGATAAATCATTCAGGAGAATCTTCTAGTTCTTCAATGAATGTTCTCATGAATAATCTTTCGCATATTTATTGAACCGTAATGGTCTAACCGGTTCATGCCAAACAATAGTATATTACGTAAATTTTTAGTTTACCAATATCTTTTATCTCCATTATACGAATCTTTGTGTAGTACAATCTAGTATGAATGCAAGTAGTTCTTTTGCTTCCTTGGGAAATACTTTTCATTTAAATGTATTTAACATTTCTTTCACTTATTGTCTCAATATAATTTGTCTTAAAATTCCATTAATTTACTTTATGAAAGATTCATCAATCTTAGTTTTAGTGATAATATAATCTTCTGGATGTTTCACTCATTATGGAATATGAGATTCTTTAACTCTCCCCCTCGAGATGATAACACTGCAATTTAATTAATCTAGAATTGAAACTCATTTTAGAATCAATAACATACCCTACTTGGGTCATGTATTCTATTTTTGATCCTTCTACATTTTGAGAGTTATAGAACATAATGCATTAAGTATTCAAAATACTTTAAAGATGACTAATCAATCTCACTTTGAGCGTAAATATCATCTTTTAGATTTTTCACTTACTGTGGATATGAGATTCATTAATTCTCCCCCTCTAGATGATGAGACTACAAGTTCATCAATCTCGAACTGAATCTCACTAAATTTCTTTGAGACTTAGGATAGTACATAACATCAATGAATTTAAATTGTATTTCTATATGCATTCATATATATGCTCTTCTAGAGCTTTCAATATATTTTTATACTAAATTATATTGTACTCACACTTATTGCTTTCATCTTTAAATGATATAAATATATCTTGTTTATTATAATCTTTATTTTCTCATTTCTTGTGAGAATCCGAGTTTTTTTTTTTTTTCAAAGAAAACTCTCTTTGATCTCAATCTTGACCTTAATCTTATCCATATCCACATCTGAGATCACTTTTATAGCAATTTCTCCAGCCAATATTATTGGTATGGTCTTTTTCTTTTCTAGTATAAGATGTCACATTCCCTTCATGGAATGGAGAAAAATTAATTAGATGTGATTTATAATTTTCATCACTAGCTCATGCTTTTTTTGAGTCTCAATAAGACAAAAATATAAGTTACTTTATGTAATGTGTCTACAGGACAACATTATTTTCATGGAAAATAGAGTATTTATTCTCTAATATATTTGCATCATTGATTTACATTCCTCATACTTTCAACTTGAAAATAATAAAATATATCAATAAAATATTTGAATATCTTTGAAGAAATAGGTTAAGTTAATTATTTAATTCAAACCAAAGATAATAAATATGCAATTTAAAACTAGTCAAATGAGCAGTTTCAAATATACAATTAATTGCATATCATCCAATTTAATTTTATAATAATTAATAAAACTGAAAATATTAATTATTCCATAAGAATCAAAGCTTGACTCATTCTAATTGGACGAATTTAATGCATACAAATTGCAAAATGATATATACTATTTAATTTTTAAACAGATTTATATGTTTATCGTGAAACATAGGTTTATTAACAAAAATCTAATTTATTTTCATAAAAACTTAAACGATAATTTAGCAATATTCATTCACAAATTCAAATATGGATCTGATAAATTATGCATGAAAATTAATGACATAAATAAAAAAATAAATTCTATCAAATTATCAACAATATTTTGACATATCACAATAAAATCAAAACTAAGCATATAATATTATATGAACTTTAAGATAGATCAAATAATCAATATAATAAAGTTCTCTTCCGGAGACTTTTCATTGTAGACTTCGAGTTTATAATAAAGCATAAATATAAGAAGAATAATTAAATCATGCAAATGACTTCAGCGAATTAAATCGCACCGTAGTCTTTAATGCAGATTATAATTATCAAATACAAAACTCCAAAATATTTTCGATCAAACAATAGTTATCATATCGATTGGAGTATCAATAATCCAATATAAAATCAATAAATAATATTTTATTAAGTATTGATAGAAATTGGATCCACTTTGCAAACTATGAATTGATAATAGACATGATTTGCAATCGGATTTGATAAAGTAATTATAATGATATAAGACTAAAAAAAAAATGAATACCTCTTAGCTCAGACGGCTAGGGTTTCGTGCTAATAACGTGTTATAAAAAGAATAAGAGAAGAGAAGAAGAGAGGAGAATTGGTGTATATATTCCAATGGATGAATGGTCCTTTATATAGGATTACAAGTAGAGACCTTAGGTTAAACCTAATAGGCATTCTAATGGGCCTCTATACATAACAACCGTAAAATGGGGTGTCACCTTTTTTGTTTACCTAAAAGAATTAACTATGAGTGGTGGAATAAATGAAAGGAAATATATCCTTTAATGAGAAATAGAGTGATCTTAATCAAAATCTTTTAGAGATTCAATCTATGGATTTGGTAAAGGTCGTGCATCCACTGTTAAATATTTTCTAAGGATCAAGGTCAAAATAATAGCAGCGAAATGTTAACAAAACATAATTATAGCACAATATTAATGATATTTTATCAAATTGTGTAGTTCTAACACTGTTATTTATGTTCTTAGCATAGAGAATATTTGAACAACTAGTTATATTCATTTGTAATATATTGAATAAGTAAATAATAAAATATATTTTTTATAACCATATATATACCACAAAAAAAAATTCTTTAATTAACTTTTTTTCTTTTTGATTTTTATGTTTTGAATAGTTTCTCCTTCTTTTGCAGAAGATTTAAAGTTACGATTTTTCTTTTAGATTCTATTTGCATCGGAAAGTAATTTTCACTAGTATCCGATTCAAGTGGATGGGAACTCATCCTAACCGCTTTTCTCTGAAAAAATTGCAATGGATATCACCATGAAAATAGTATGTCATAGTTGGGGAGATAAAAGAATATGAACAATCTAAATTTTGGTTTCAATTTGAAGAATTTGCATACTTGATTTCTACGCTGTCAAGAATTCAGAATCTAAATTGGGATTTGTCCATAGTGATGCAACCGCAAAGGCACCTGATATCTACTGAGATTACAATTCGACATTTTTTTTGGCTTTTTATTGGGTAGGTGATAACCAATATTGAATATGCAATTTGTTTTTTTTTTTCGTATGGCGATGTATTTATAATCATTGAAAATTGACAGATTTCTACCGAGAGAATCAATATATTGGATTATTTATCGAAGAACATTTATAGACCTGAACTGGAACCTATCCAATGTTATGCAACAAAGAAAACAACAACAAGGAATTTTAAATTTCATAGGGTAAGTGATAGTCAAATGTAAATGTCTCAGTAAGAAAAACAAAGTTGATGTTTTGTTATCAAGTAAGATGGTTTAGGTGAAAACTTTTTCAGACTTTATTTTCAGTATTGTATTGTTATTTCATACTTTTAAATTTGCAATTAGTTGTATTTTTATTAGTTTATGTACTAGTACATTTATGTTTTATATAAATAATTACAAAATAAAATAAAAAATAATATACAAACGACATAAACACTCATATAATAAAAAGTAAAGCAAGGCTTTAGAGAGAATCTGGGGTTTAGCCGTTAGAAGAGTTACTGGGTTTAGCTCATACTAGAGAAGAAATATATATATAATGTGAGTGTTGATTTGTGTTCTTTATGCTTGATTGTTGTATATTAAGGACGATATCAGTCTTTGCTCTCGATCACTACGAGATCGATGATTCATTTTATCTTCGCTATGAGATGTTAATTCACTTCATACATTTAAGATGTTCTTTGATTTCGTTTACAAATTTGAGTAAGGGAGTTTGAACTATTTTAAATCTCTCAGTTTTTCAATTTGAAAAAGAACCGTTTCGGTTTTATGAAGTAAGCATTAATCTTTGTTGGTAAACATCGAATAAGTTTCTTAACAAGTTTCTTGTCCTTATATGATTTTCCCAGAACAGCCGCCTCATTGACAATATAGCTTTGTTTTGAGCTAAAACTGGTGACTGACTCTTCCTCACTCATTCTCAGATTTTCAAACTGAAAAGCCAGGAAGTCCAATCTCGTCCTCTTTACCGTCGAGGTTCCTTTGTAGTATTCAATCAGTGTGTCCCAATCATCCTTAGCCGATGCATCCTTGCACCAATTTAAATTTCTCAGGATAGATAGCATTGAATAAATCAGATATTGTCTTGGAATTGAACTTGGAGCTCAACTTGTCAGCCTCTGTCAATTTATTTTTGGGGTTTGGTACCAAATCACCTTCTTTTGACTTAATAGTAGGGTCCGTCCAACCAATTTCGATGCAGTCCAGAAACCTTCATCAATACCCTTGAGCCGAGATTCATTCGCACTTTCCAGTGACCAAAGTTATTCTCGTCCAGCATAAGTGATCTTTGAACCACCACAAGTTCTCTTGTTGTTCCCATGTTCGTCGCAGGACCTCAACCTGTATGTAGATCTAGCAATCTATCAGAGGTGACCCGCTCTGATAATTGTATAACCGTAGAACACATGCAACAACTAAAACACAAAATAACAATACACAAGATTCTTTCAATACCAGTTGCTCTTATTAGAAATCACTTAAACAATCATTGCAGACTTATTTTATCATAATTAATCGACCTCACCACCTGTGATTCGACACTGACCAACTTCTAATCTATCCAACCTTACACAATAACAATTTCACACAACTATCTTTTATGTTCACTCACCGTGAGAACCCTAACTACACTCTAGCTTTCTCAGTTTTATCTCTTGACAACTTACCCTAATGTTTTGTAGGGATCCCTCTTAAATACTACCGAATTTCCTTTATCAAGAATATCATCTTTTTCAAATTTTCGATTTCTCCAAATCTCTATTTCCTATTTTTTCAAATCTTCTTCATGTTTTCCTTTTTATCGTTATCCTCTCATAGTGTGACACATTGGACTCCTCCTTATACTACAATATCCCATGTCGTATTCACAACATTTCTTGGCATCTTCTAACTCGTGTTGCACACCCAAACTCTTGTTCAGATAATGTTGCACATAAACACTTCCATGTTCAGGTTCACACCCTTTTTGCTAATAATATTCCCCTTTCTCACTGATTTTTTCAACTCAAACTCAGTAACTACTATTCATCGAGTTCGTCACACACACCCACACCAGATCGTCTTAAACTCCCCCTTAACCAAATATCACCAACTTTACAATCTCCCATGCTTGAGTGACAAAACTTCGTGAAAATCCCTGAACCATAAACTCAACTTTGTCACTCATGATGGAACATCCATCACCTCCCGTTTTTTTTATAGTTGGCCTTGCATATATCATTGGTTTCATTCTCACGTCTGAATACACCTTGAACAACTTCATCCTTGACCAACCTCCTGTTGACCTTAATGTGTTCTAATTTCTCTAATAGAACAATATCACCTTTGTCAGTTATTACTTGACATACTGTAGCTTGTTGATGACTGGTCATCTGTTTGGGATACATGTCATGTTTCGCTATCCACACTTTATGATAGTGCTTAGGTTCAATGTAACACTTGTTCTGTCGCCAAGCTTGTTTGATCCTGTTGATGAAGTCATAACAGTGTCTTTGAATGTGCCCATGTTTACCACAATAATAGCACTCGAGTCACTTCTTAGCTTTTGTGATTTCATTCTGTCTTCTTCTCTGAGTTCTGTTAGTTGAACATGGTTTCGTGTGTTCAGTAAGTTTAGTTGAACATGGTTCAATGTGATCAGCAAGCTTGGTCTTAGCTTCAGAAGCATCTTTAGCACAAACAAAATTCTTAAGAGCAACTTGATTGCATTAGTAGCAGTAGAACTCGATTCACCATGACCTTTATATCCAAGACCCAAATTCACCTTCGAAGGTTGACCTATATATAGCAAGCAACTGGTCTAAATTTTTCGTTCCCTTGTTCAACATCTTAATTTTCTTGTGATTATCATTGAGATTGTGCTCAAGACCTTTGTTTTTCTCCTATTCTTATGATAGCTGATCAGAAAATTTACTCATCTTGAGTTCTAGATCGACAGTTTTCTACTGTTCTATTTTCAGTTTCTCAAGGAGATCAGAATCTTTGTCTTACAAAGGTGTTGGATCCTCAGTTTTTTGTGGAGTCGGCTTTTCCATCTCGAGGATGTTAATCAATGCTTCCCAAAGAGCTTTATTTTTTAGAAGTTTCAAGTTGTCATTGCTCAAAGCCACCCAGTTATCATACAACTTATGATACTCCACCTTAAAACAATTTCTTCATCATCTGTTTCTGAGTCAGACTATGATTCTATTTCATCTTTTTCTCTAACCAAAACAACTATGTTGTGCATCCTATCTTCATCATTGTCTTCATCAGAATCTGTGTCGTTGACACGGATTAGTGATTTGTTATTCCTCTTCTCAAGGTTTGGACACTCACTTTTGAAATGTCCATGTCTTTTGCACTCTCCACACGAAGCTCAATTGTTTTTGCGAGTGGATACTCGGATTTATAGTGTCTATACCCTTCACACTCATGACATTGAACATCACGACGCTTACCATTGTTCTGACCAAAGTCGCCTCTGGTATTTCGGAAACATGTTTCTTGTCACGCTTCCATTCCTGACCAGAGTCACCATTCTACTGAAATTTTGAGTTTTCCCCTTGACTTTTTTCAATCTGTTTCAATGCCTTTTTGAAGTTCCGAGCTAATTAAACTTACACTTTCATCTAATTTTTGATTTAGAGTATGTGAGAGAGACTGAGTTCTGTCATATTCTTGTTCTACAGCGAAAGCTATGTCTTTTCCATTTTTAACTTGAGTAGCCGAAGTCTCCGTCTCTTCTTCCTTGAGAATCCCACAGAGTGATGAGAACTTTTCATCAGTGTTCATCCCTGCCTTGAGCAAAGCCTTGTAGGACAAAAATTTCTCTAGTAAACATCGAATAAGTTTCTCAACATGTTTCTTGTCCTTATATGTTTTTCCTATAACAGCCGCCTCATTTGCAATAGAGCTTAGTTTTGAACAAAAACTGATGAATGAATCTTCCTCACTCATCCTCAGATTTTTAGACTGAGAAGCCAAGAAGTCCAATATTGTCCTCTTAATCGTTGAGGTTCCTTCGTAGTATTCAACCAGTATGTCCCAAACATCCTTAGCCGAAGTGCATCCTTTCACCAATTTAAATTGTTCAGTATCCATGACATTGAATATTTCAGATATTGCCTTGGAATTGAACTTGGAGCTCAACTTTTCAGCCTCTGTCCATTAATCCTTGGGTTTTAGTACCAAATCACCTTCTTCTGGCTTAATAGTAGGGTCCGTCCAACCAATTTCGATCACAGTCCAGACACCTTCATCAATACCTTTGAGCCGTGGCTCCATTCACACTTTCCAGTGACCAAAGTTATTCTCGTCCAGCATGAGTGATCTTTGAACTGCCACAAGTTCTCTTGTTGTTCCCATGTTCGTCGCAGGACCTCAACCTGTATGTAGATCTAGCAATCTAACAGAGGTAACCCGCTCTAATACCAATTGTATAACCGTAGAACACATGCAACAACTAGAACACAAAATGACAATACACAAGATTCTTTCAATATCAGTTGCTCTTATTAGAGATTACTTAAACAATCATTACAGACTTGTTTAATCAGAATTACTCGACCTCACCACCTGTGATTCGACACTGACCAATTTCAAATCTACCCAACCTTACAAAATAACAATTTCACACATCTCTCTTTTGTGTTCACTCATCGTGAGAACCCTAGCTACGCTCTAGGGTTCTTCATTTTCTATCTTGACCGCTTACCCTAATGTTTTGCGGGGATCCCTCTTAAATACTATCGAATTTCCTTTATCAAGAATATCATCTTTTTCAAATCTTCGATAGCTCCAAATCTCTATTTCTTTTTTTTTTTTTTCCAAATCTTCTTCATGTTTTCCTTTTTATCACTATCCTCTCGTAATGTGACACATCGGACTCCTTCGTATACGCACAATATCCCATGTCGTTTTTCAAAATATTTCTAGGCATATTCTAACTCGTGTTGCACACCCAAACTCGTGTTCAGCTGATGTTGCACATAAACACTTCCATATTCAGGTTCACACCCTTTGTGCTAAAACATTAGTCATCCTTGTTCAATAATTTTCAGTTTTAGACAATATTAATAACCATTAATAACCAAATAGGAAAATGCAACATTAATAACTAGGCAAATCACAGTGTTACTCGATTAGTTATAGTTCAAACTAGATTTTACACCCACACTACACATGAGGTTGTCTTGATATTTTTTTTAATAATATTTATTAAATTTATATATTTATATTCATAAATTACACATATATTTTCATCATATAAACTAATTTTTATTTTCATATGGTTTACAAGAATATAGAATAATAATATTTTTTAGCGTCAATATTTTTAATGAATAAACTCATTATCTTATATTTATAAGTTTTTTCTAAATATACATTGCATTTTATAAGTACTTGCATATTATATTTAACTTAAATATTTAACGTTTGAAATCATCTAGAATTACATAATTGTTGTTTTGAAAATATATGTTCTTGTTTATATTTGAAGCTTATTTTTAAATATATATATTTGTTAAGAAACAACCTAAATAAAATATAATTATTAAATTAAAATATAGTTTTACAGTCACGTCAAAGTCTATATAATTTTCAATATCTTAATAATTTTATAGTTTCAAAATAATTTAAGAAAATATTTAAACATATTTACTAAAGCGAACTTAAATGTTTAAGAAAAATAAAAAAATCAAATCTAATTATTTTAGATTTTTAGAATTTATGATTTTTAAATTTTACTTTCCATATAAAAAAATTAAATTTATTAAAAATTTCTAACATTCACAACAAATTCAATACTATTCACAAATTTTAAGTTTGAAAAGTCATTGATGATTATTAGTGTATTATATAATGGTTAAAGCATACTCAAACTCTCTAAAACATATTATGATGCCTTTTTATATCAGTCCAATTTATCCTAGGTTATATATAGTTAATAACTATATAATTGTGACAATTGTCTTAATTAGAAAATTTTGTAATCTAATATTAAATTGATTATTGTTTGCTAGTAGAAACTTAAAGACTATTTCCTTGTCTAATGTATTTTTCTATTAATGATACAGTTTCTAAATTTAAAAAATTTCTTAATTTTAAATGTTGATGTGGAATGATACTATTGGTTATTTTAAATTATATATTTATTGTAAGTTATAAATATTTAATTATATAATTGAAAAATTATACTAAATTAAAAAAAAATCAATTTAATATTAAACTTTTTTAATAGAAATTTATAGATAATTTATTTATTTTCTATATTTTTAAAAAGATATATTATTATATGTAATTTTTTGTTATATTTATTCTAAGGTTTTTTGTCACAAAATTAATCCTCTGTTATTTATATTTAACTATATAACTGAGACAATTATCTTAACATAGAAATTTTCCTAATCTATTGTTAGTTTTTTTTTTGTTTTGTTAATAGAAACTTATAAATATTTTCTTAACTTATGTATATTTTATATTAACAATATAATTTAAATTTTTTTTAAAAACTTCTTAGTTAAAAACGTTGATATAGAATAATATTATTGGTTATTTAAAATCTTATGTAGATAGCAACAATTTTTATATGTTAATAGAGATTTTTTTTTTTATTAGTCAAAATTTTTATGTTAGTTTACCAAAAATATATTCATTCCATTAATCTAATTTCTTATATATAATTTCTTTTTCTTTCTTGTTAGTTAAGCTTTTTTTTTGTTAGTTAAACTTTTTATGTTAATTTACCAAAAATATAATCATTACATCATTCTAATTTCCTATATATAATTTTTTTTCTTTCTTGTTAGTTAAACGTTTTATGTTAATTTTCTAAAAATATATTATATAGATCAACCTAATTTTCTTATTAATAGATTTTGTCTTTGTTAGTTTAACTTATCTAATATTGATTTCTATTTTATTTAGAAAATTATAGTTTTTGGAAATTTGGATACATTTAAAAATATATATAACTAAAATGCTGATTTAACATGTTCTTATTGGTTGTTTAAAATCCTAGTTGGACACTCTTAGAGCACTATAACATCAACTTTTATATATTAATAGATTTGTTTGTGCCGATAATTTAATTATTTGATTAATAGATCTACGTTTTTGCCTGAGAAATGAACTATTGGGCCGAGTCTAATATAATCCATAATTGCACCAGATCAATTTATATTGTTGGGTCGAGTGTCGGATTTGAAAATGCTTGATTCCGGATTCCATCGTGTGTTTTATTTCTCCGATTATTAGATATAAGGTTATAAGTAGATTTTTCCTCGCACTTTAAAGTGCATATTGTTTCTTTTGACATAATTTTAATTTAATGGAAAGGTAAATTGTTAGTATTTTTTCTGATATTGAGATTTTTTCTTTGGAAATTTTTTATTTATAGATGTGAAAATTTAAAATGTATTTGAAGTTTTAATTTTGATATACATATATTTTATATTTTACTAAAATTTAACCCTTCTAAATGTGGACGACATTATTAAATTCTTTTAATTTTTTTACTTTGTAAAAGTCATAATTTAATATGTGTTGATTATTTATTTTGGTTTACATGATGACATTATATACTTTGTATTAATTTTGTATTTGTATATAGTATTATTATTTAATATGATTATAGATTTTAATATATATATATATATGTATATAGTTTAAAATATATTATATATTGTACTATTATATTTTATACAATATGTTATTCCATATAATTTTTGTTAGTTTAGATGAATGCAATTTTACATTTATGAAAATTAACAGACTGCCCTGTTAATTTAGTATATTTCATATCAAATAAATAAATAATTAAATAAATAAATATAAATATATATATATATATATATCTAAATATATTATGGTATTTTCATTTTTGTTTTATTTTTCTTAAATCAAAATTTAATATATATATATATATATAGTTTTTAATATATTATATATTGTACTATTATAGTTGATGTAATAAGTTATTTCATATAATTTTTCTTTTAGTTTAGATGAATGCAATTTTACATTTATGACAATTAAAAAGATTAACACGTTAATTTAGTATGTGTCATATCAAACAGAAATTATTTATCTAAAATTATTATAGTATTTTGCATCTTTGATTTATTTTTATAAATAAAATTTAATTTACTAATTTATGATAATATTTTGATATAATTTACAAATTTTGTTGATTTTTTTATTAAAGTGAAAAAGATTAAAAATATGTATTGTAAATATCATGTTTTAACTAAAAAGAAAAAAAATATATTTATGTTAAATATATTAAAGTATATTGTGGATCAATTTATGAATAATTTATTTGACCATTTTGCCATTAATGACATACTAAACTCTACGTAATTCTAGTGGCATTTTATATAATATAACACATGATTAAATGTTTTTTTCATATAATTATCTTGTTTTAATATACTAGATATCTATACTATTATTTGTGAAATGATTTTCTCGCTAGAAACTCTCATGTTAAAAAGTTAGAGTTTTTAAAGTTTTTACTATCCTTAATGAGTAATTTAGTTCATATTATATTTTTAACTTATATTGATGTCAAAAATATATAAATTAGTTAGAATATTTTATATAAACAAAAAACATAGATTAGTTAGAATATTTTAAATAAACTTAAAATTTCTTATTATTATAATATTTTATATAAATTAAAAATATAGATTAGTTAGAATAGTTTAGATAAACTTAGTATCATTATTACGTGTGAAATTATCAAAAAAAAAAACAGTTATATATGTGTGTATATAGATTGTTTGTTGTACGTTAAAGTTACAAATCATTTAATTGTGAAATGTGTGGATAGCAAGAAAGTCATTGGTATTCTTAATGAAAAATTTAATTTAATATATTTAATATACTAATTAATATACTAAAAATATATTTAGATTTTTTTATATTAATATCAAAAAATATAGATCAATTCATAACGAGAAAATTACTTTGCAGATTTTTTTGATTTAATTAATTAATTTTTATTTATTAAGCTTTTAAATAGAAATACAAGGTTTGACGATGAATTTTGAAATGAGATTTTTATGCATGAGGTTGCAAATTTAAAATTTTTGTTTAATTTTTTTTATTATATGATGTTGTTCGATGATTTAATTTGAATATTGCATCATTATAGTTTCAGTAATGAAATTTATAATAATTTTTATTTTTGTTTTTTAAATTATCTTTAAATTTTATATTAAACATATTCAAAATTATTGAACAAATTTTTCTTTCTGTTATGGACGCGAACAAATCTCCTAGTTAAAAATATAAAACTTTCAAATTCATCCATATCATCATATAAAATATATATTTCATGTAGTTTTAAATAATTTTTTTTTCTTAAAATGTGTAGCAATGCAATGGGGTATTTCGTTCATTGATTGGACATTTATTTTTCTAAATTTTTAATAAAAATGAATTTGGTTTTATCATGCATTGATTTCTTTCACTTAAACAGAATCAAATTCTTGATTTACAAACTGAACCACACTTTAATTTGGGTGTAATTCGGCAAGGACACTAATTGGTAAACGAGTTTGAGAGACTTTAGAATTTTTTAAAGCCATCAAAACCAAAATTTATCCAATCACATCTTTTAGGCTTTAGAGCATTTAAAAGCCATGAAAACCAATTTTTCAATTTTTTTTTGTTCATGTTTTGCTAAAGCCACATTTTCACATTTTTGAAGTTTATCTCTCCTCCCTTTTCTATCCAAATTTTCTTGAGCCATATTTCTTTTTTAGTTTCTATTTTTTTTCATCAAAATAAATGAAAAAGAAATAAATATCTAAAATTAGGAGATTTGTATAATAATAAATTGAACTCTCAAATTTATAGTAGAAGAATTTATAAATTACATTTTCAAAATATAATAAGAAAAAACATAATTTTTTTTTTAAATTTATTAGTAAGAAAAAGTCATAAATAAATTGTAGTTTTAAGTTAGATTTTAATAACAAATAAATTATTGTTTACAATTTCAATTACTTTTTAGATAATAAATCAATTTAGTAAAAAAAGAGTTATAAGAAATTATTAACATTCACAGTCTCTACAATTTTTGATACTAACCAAAATTTAAAGTCAAAATCTCTACAGACAAAATTTAATAAATTTTTACAAAAAAAAATAATTATACTAAATTTTTTTATTATCTAAAAAAATAACTGAAATTGCAAACAATAATTTATTTGTTATTAAAATTTAACTTAAAATTACAATTTATTAAATAAAACAAGAAAAAACCATTAAGACCAAAATTATTGAATAATTCTTTAATAATTTCAATTATCTAATTCACTTTTTATTGAAAATTATTAAAACCAAATATAGAAATTTATGACTTTTTTTTACTACTAAATTTTGAAAACGTAATTTAGATTTGTAAAAATAGTATTAGATTATTTATGTTTTTTATTATATTTCAAAAATGTAATTTATAAATTCTTCTACTATAAATTTGAGAGTTCAATTTTTTATTATACAAATCTACTAATTTTAGATATTTATTTATTTTTCATTTATTTGATAAAAAAATTAAAAGTTCAAAAGATGACTCAGGTAGTTGAAAATGGAAGAGAGAGAAACTTTAAAAGCCTGAAAACTTAAAAACATGAAAAAAAAAAAATTTGAAAAAATGGTTTCATGGCTGTTAAATACTCTAAAGTAAAAAATGTGTAGCTTTAGATCTTTACAAAATTTTAAAGCCTCTAAACCCTATTTACCAATCAGTACCACAGTCAAAATTTCCAAATTTCCTCTTAACCGAAAAAAAATAAAACACCAAAATTCGTTACTAAACCGAACAAATTGAAACACCAAAATTCGTTACTAACGTTAACAAACTACGCGTAGATTAGTCTATCCTACGCCCCTTTGTTTCCTAAGCTTCCGAGATGACAGTGACCCAGCAAGAAATTTCACAACTTTGTAGTGCTCTTCGTCAACTCCAACAAACCATAAACCCTAATTCCGACTTACGATTGCTCAAATTTTGATCCTTTTGAGATCTAATCAGATTGTTGCCGCAGAAAATCCACCAGGTAATTATTGCTTTAATCGACCTCTTTCTTCGAGTACTTTGCTTTGCCTTTCTTGAAATGACTTTAGTTCCATCATCTCTGTTTTTGTTTGGAACAAGAAAAAAAATCAATCCTTTATGATCAGGATCAAATTTAAGAACTTGAAATCAAGCTCAAACTTGAAACTCTGAATTACGAACTTTTTTGGGTATACTGTGCATGTTGATTTTTCAGTATATTTACCAATTCAACTAGGTTTGAAACGAATCAAAAGTCATCAACTTTTGCATGTTCACTTGTTTGAGTTGTTTGATTCTTGTCGGTTATTGTGTTTTTCTCTACAGGCTTGCTTTGAGTTACACTGTCCGATCTCTGTCTCTAGTCTCTACCCTGTTGGGAATTTTTGAACTTGAAGTGTGAATTGAAGGAAAAATCCGTTCTTGAAGTTTCTTTATTATCGAAACTTTAGTCAAATCATTTAACCTCTTAATCTATTGCTTTCCGGGAACTTTCTGTAGAGATTCTTATACTTTAATGGTTTTTTCTTTCGTTACAAGTGAAGAATAGCTCTTCATCATAAGTGCTTAGTGTAATATCTTGGAACAATTGTTAAGTATACTTGATATGCAATCTTATGCAATGTTTTTTTCAGAAGAGTCTTTTGATGATGTATTGCTCAAATAAGTCCATTGTTCTCTACTCTTCTTCTTTACATTTTTTTTTTCCTTTGCCCTCGGAACTGAGTCACTTCTCTTAAGTGGAACTTGTTGGAGATTATAGTATGGATCTAGATGATGTTGTTTCTAGAGATCTAAGATTAATCTAAAAACTGTGCAAAGTGATAACGTTCTGTTAAGGACCTATTAAGACTGTAGAATATCTAACATGATTTTGAAATTTTGGTCATCCTTGTTTTGTAAAGACAATATTACTTACCCAGAATTGGTGGAAATGGAACAAGTGGAACCCTTGAGTGCATTGTGAAGAACTAGAAAATATCTTAATCACAAATTGATTGTTCAGGGTTCTGATTTAGCTGTACTTCTAGCTAAGTCCTTCTCGGCTCTTGTGGATATTCTGATATCATAATCTGATGTGGATGAATTAGGAACTTCCAAAATGTGGAGCTTCAGTTTTTGAGTAAAGCGAAAACCATTATGGAAAGTCTTGGAGGTATAGTGTTCAGTAATACGAGCAGTGCAACAACAAGGAAGAAGAGAAGCACCACATTGCGCCGGCCTTGGAACGAACGACAGTTACAGGATGCTTCGTCATTGCCATCCACACCAATCCCTGACAATGTAAGAAACCACTAACATCTTATAAATTTTTGTCAATGCAGAACTTCGGTTCTGTTTTTACAATATATCTCTTTTACTTAAGCTAAGACTAGTTCTCCCGCTCAGTATCATCTTCCTACTTCTTTAGTATATATGTTGAATAATCACTTTTACTCTGCGGCCTTAAACTGGATCATTGGGATCTTCATTATGTATACTACTACTATACGAATGAGTTGTGTTAATTGATATGCGTAAAAACTGGTTTTATGTTTCTAGAATGAGAATAAGATAGAAGAGAGGGAAGCAGTGGAGTCAGATGAAGGCTCAACGAATGGTTCGTTTCAGGGAAGTAACCAAGTGAGGCAAGGTGGAGGCCATAGCACTGCATCCACTGAAGGGTTTCTTGTCCCTACTAATAAGAAAGACTTGAGTGACACAACAGAACAACGAATTGGTTTTGTTGAGAATACAGTCAAGAAGGTTAAACTCAAAGTCGGTGGTTTGACAAAAACAATAAATGCAATATCTGCATCTGATGGTGCTTCTGATATTGGCTTGTGTTCGACAAAGTCTTCCCATGCATCAGATGATGCCTCCAGGTTTAGGCAGATTAATCAGGTAGAAATTTTTTATTTCTCAAATGCTTATAATAGCTCTCATATTCTCACTAGAGTTCTTTCTGATGAACTTCGAGTATGACAGTTATAATTTGTTGTTGTTCGCTGTGACCACTTACTCGCAGGAAATTTCAAATGAGAGATCCACTAAACTAAGAGGGACACCGAGGGACACTGCAAGCAAAGCAGATTCATGTACTGACACCAGAGATAGCAAAACAAACATGTATCCGATTCGTAAAAGCAATCGGATTTCTAAACGACGTGTTGTGGATGAGGAACTTGTTAGTCTTGAGGATGATGATGACGAAGAGATTCAGTTTCTCAGAAGGGTGAAAATGGGTAAAGTTGTTGCTGTGGAAGAAGATGTTGATGAAGATGAAGAAAGGAACAGAAAACATAAAAAGCTTTCCAAGGTAATGAAACAAAATGTAGAAAGCCCGCGTGGTGTTGGAACATCAGATAAGTCAGGCAAGAAGGATAAGACAGGAAAAGCATTCGACGATGCTGATTATGTCAAGGACGACGAAGATGATGAAGAAGGTGTGAGTGAGGCAGAGGTGGAGCCAGAAAATAAGAGCGGAAGAACTAGAAGAAGAGCAGCTGATGAAGGTTTGAGTGAACTTAAGACAGAAATGACTGTGACTACTCGTCGACGTTCTGGCCATAGCGGAAATGTCATTGAGTTTCCTCGTGGCCTACCTCCAGCTCCACCTAGAAGTGAGCTTTTTGAACATATAACCTTCTCCTTTTACTGTTAGATATGGAAGCAACCACTAAAGCATTGCGTACTTACATTGTTGCGCATGCATTAGATAGTTGCTCAATCTACAATCCAGTCGAGGTGCTTATCATATTGTTCTCCGACTTAAAACTGTTTTCTTGCTTTTGTTTGTTTACAGAGCGAAAAGAAAATGGGTTAGAGGTTGATCAACAACTAAAGAAAGCTGAGGCTGCCCAGAGACGTAAATTGCAAGTCGAAAAAGCAGCTAGAGAGTCAGAGGTTTGGTCCTGTTTCTTTAGTTGTCAGTTGAAATGAAATATGTAACAGACATGTAAGCTTACATAATCTTTCTCACCTTGGTAGGCTGAGGCAATCAGGAAGATTCTTGGCCAAGACTCCAGCAGGAAAAAGAAGGAAGATAAGCTAAAGAAACGCCAAGAAGAGAAGGCTAAGGTATAAACTGTGGAAATACTATTCTTATGCTGTTGAATAAAACTTTTGAGCATCTTATGTTAGATCCTTTCTATCAATCTTATGATTGTTTCTAATTCTGTTTTATGCAGGAGAAGGCTGCAGACTCGATTGCTCGTAGATCAGACACAGTGAAGTGGGTGATGGGTCCTTCAGGAACCATTGTCACATTCCCAGAAGAACTTGGATTACCAACTATATTCAACTGTACACCTCAAAGGTATGATTTATTAACAAGACTGTCATGTTTCAGTCTGAAAAGTACTCATTGTTATTGAAGAATGCCATCAAAACTAACCGGGCTTAACCGCCGGAATTGACATGGTTCGTCTTGCTATATGAACCAGCTATCCTCCACCACGAGAGAGATGTGTGGGTCCAGAATGTACCAACCCATACAAATACAGAGATTCAGAATCAAATCTTCCACTGTGCAGCCTCAGGTGCTACAAGGCGATCAAAGGCTAAAATGGATATTCTAAGTGTATATTCAAGCCGTTACCTACTTACTATAGTGACAGAAAATAAGATCCTTCTTGTAAATAGTAATACTGGAGCATCATGGGTAATGATATTACGAACCGAGATATAGATTTGTATTAAAATAAGAATCGAATGTATATAAAACATAGATGAATGTAATTGTTTTGTTTCTTATCTCATAATGTTTGATTGCATGTAATACATAAAGTGTTAGATGAGAAGATCAATACTAAAATGTATACTGGAAAAAAAGTGTTTGGTATCATAAATGAGTACATATTCGTACGTGCATTTTTTTTTTCATATCAGTTTTAAAGATATTGTTTTCCCTTTAGATAAACCTTAAATTTTGGCAGTGACACTTATTTTTCAAAGATTACGTGATGACAAAAAAAAATGGTTATAATGAATGTTATAAGAATGAGGATAATAGACAATACTACAAACAAGAATAGATGTCCCATTCTTTTTCTTTCATAAAAATTAAAGAATATTCTCCCCACAATGTTATAAAATGAAATCAAGTTCTGAAGCTTAGGAGATGGAAGATGGTGAACATAAAGAGACAAGAGAAGAAGGAACACAGGCCATCCAACCATCTTTATCGATAAAAGTTTTAGGTTCTGTAAGGAAGTTAACATCTTCAGCTGAGAGATTCTTCTCCCACCCAACTCTTCCATTCTTATATGCTCCTTCTCCTGTGCAGTTTATCTCCGCATATGTAAATTTATCCCTGGTTATATGGTTTGTATAATTCAACATTATTATTAGAATATGTTTTCCAAATATGTAACACATGTACATTGGAAGTAAAAAGAGAAGAAGAGTTACGTACTCTTGGCCTTTATAATGCCAAGCATTCCAACCTTGAGGAACAATAACATTGGACATGTTTGTTCTATAAAAGACAACTCTAGAATAGCTTCGATAAGCTCTTCCCAAGTATGTTTTACCATTTCCTTTAATCACACAATTATTGAACACAAATCCACTTGTGTCTTGTTCACTTTCCCTCCCTTGCGCGGTTATGAATCCTGTTAACATTCCGTTGCTATTCACCATTTTCTTTGATGTTACTCCTTTAACATATATCTCGCAGTTCTACATCCAAACACAAACTCATTTAGATATATTTTGGTTCAGCATCTATGCAGTGGTAGCTTTGGACAGAGCAAAATGAAATATGCATGGGCCTAGGACCCCCATTTTATAAAGATCCCATTTACAAATTTTTTTATTTTTTAAAAGATATAAATAATAAATAAAAGTTCTATAACATTAAAACAAAAGAATATAAAAATATAATTTTAATGGAATCTAAATAATTTTTTTTTAAAAACTAGATTCTTAAAAATTTTCTTTTAATGGTTGGTAAGTTTTTTTTAACTCTTCTGTTTTTTTTTCTCTCTTTTCTGTTAAGATTTTCATTTTTTTCTAAATTTTTTTTTATCAAAATTTTCTTAAACATAATATATATTTTAGAAAGACCCCAAATTTTTTTTTTTTTATAGCTTCAGTTATTTCAGGGCCGCCCTTCATCTATGACATAGCTTAGGGTTCAAACCGACTCCATTCGGCCCGTCCTCGATCTTGTAAATCTACTTTTTTTGTCTTTCTAGAGAGTATTGTTGTATCACAACATCACTATAATTAAACCCACATGCAATTATGAGAGAAATATGAGATTACTTGGTATATAGATTGGCCTCTTCCCCATATGAAATCGATGGCTCCTTCGATGTAACAGTTTTGGAAGTAGTGACGGCCAAGAAAATCAGCCAATGTGTCTTGGACACTGATGAATCTGCAGCCAATGAACCATGCCTTGTCCGCCATTAGTATAATCGATGGAGCTACCTTTATCTCTTTATACGATACTGTTTGCGTTACGTTGGTATTGTAAGTATTCTGCACAAACAGGATGCATGCAAGTCTCACGTGCATTAATCATTGTTTTGTAAAAGTGTTATATAAGTTTGGTTTGAGAATGGTAAATTACTTTCAAAAATGTTATTTTGAAATATATACCATGACTGATCGATGTAATTTACATCATGTAAACACACGAATAGATTATCTACATATATAACCCTAACCTTGAATGTAATATTGATGGCCACGAAGTATTCAGCGTATACTATTAAAGGACCACTCGAATTAGATAGTCCTGCGTCATTGTATTGAACTATCACTTTTGATGCATCGTTTCCTTGCATTGCTATCTTTTTTTTCTGGATCACTAACTTTTCGCTGCATCAATACACACATATGTATATTGGTAAAATCCATGTAAAATATTGCTTATTCGCTGAGATAGCATATTGTTGAGAAAAGTTTGTAAGAATATGCGGTTACATTTTTGTAAATAAGTGGTGTATTTTATCGTGCATGTTTTTTTTAAAAATGATAGATGTTTTAAAATGTTATTGATGAGACAATATTTTATCATGCATGTTTTTAAAAAAAATTGCCGAAACTATGATATTTTAGCAAATAAACCGCGTCGAATTCATATTTTTAATTAGCATTAAACGAACATCAATATGCATCTGCGTCCAAATAACGCGTCTAATTCACTAAACAAACATCACATTGGTTGAAGAAAGTAGAGATCATGAGAGAGCTTACTTGTAGGTTCCATCATTAAGAAAAATCTTAATCCAATTGTTGTTATCATAGGGAATTGAGTTGATGGCTGCTTGGATGGTTCTGAAATTACCTACACCATTATTACTTACCACCACTGTTTTTACTATATCTTGGTTGAAATCTTTCAGTTTTAAACCATCAGAAGAGAATAGTGATGAAGTAGCGGTGGATAAATACAAAAATGAGAGAGCCAAAACATTCTTGAGATATTTCATGGGTTAAAAGCAAAAGTTTCAACTAGATTTTGTTTTGCTTTTCTCTGGAGACAGATTGATTTGAGCGTCTTTATATTTGAAAAATTGTGTTCTCTTCTTTGGAATTATAGTGGCATTTTAATTAATAAAAAATTATGTCCAGTTTAAATGGATGTATATTTCCTTACCTAATTCCAACTATAGTTAAAGATCCACTGATTTGTCAATTTTTTTTTTCATAAGAACATTATAAAATATACATAATTTTTAAAACAAGAATTGTAATACCTTGGCTAAAAATTATATTTCTTAAGATCAAATCTAAACGATTTTTTTCCTAAAAATATAGAATTTAGCCAAGGTGCAACTTGAAAAAAAAAAAAGAATTTTGCTCAAAAAAGTGTAGTTCTGACTACCCCTGGCATTAGTCGAAATGCACTCCAAACTCGGGACAGGCAGTGTGATGACCCACTTTGGATCTCATGGCTCCGCCCGTGGTGTGGTGTCCGTTGAACCGTTGAACCACGGCAGAAGTCCACTCTATAGCACCTCGGTGCGTTCCTACCGGAGCTAACCGGATCAACCGATAGGATTTATCAAAAAAAAAAAAAAAAAAATGTAGTTTTCTTAATGAAAAGAGGTTGGTAATCTGGCACCTATAAGAATTAGCTGTGGAAAATTAAATTTCTTTCTAAAAGATAAATTCTATTTACCAGATCCATGTAAACAAAATATTCCAAAATAGATTTTTAACCATTTAATAGTAGTTTGTCATGGATCATGGATCATTTTTTGGCTTGATGTATTTTGTTTTCACCAATAGTTATTGCGGAACTTACCTTCGGTTGACCATTACACTTAGAAGACTTCCATTAGTTGGTGTTTAACAAATTTAAAAAAAAAAGATTAGGTAAAGCATTTGTAGAGCAACATTTAATTCAATTTTGAAGAATTATCTAGGGTTAGATGTCGTTTAAATTAAGTGCTGCAACGTAAAGAGTCAAATCTTAATTTGTTGTTTTAATTTTTTGGACTAGCTCTATTATTTTTTTTTATACATGATAATATAAAGATCCCACAATTTGATAAGTAAAAGAAACTTTTTCTTTGACCTTTCAAATATCTGATATTATAATAATTAGAGAATTCTAACACTAAAAATGAAATATTTTTGTTTTTATTAAAAAGTTGAACATTGATTCTTTTATTGAAAATAGTGGTTTAAATTTTCCAATACCGGCATAATATTTTTAAATGCTTTATGCAATTTTCTTTTAAAATATGGCTTTTATGTATGTTTTATAATTTTTATCTGATATTATATAATAATAATAATATGATAAAACCACAACAAAATTTCATAAAACAATACTATAAACAATTTAAAAGATTAAAGATAGTTTAAGAAGTTAACTTTGTTAAAAATATTATTTTGTTTTATTATAAACACTTTGTTATAATCAATATTATATAATTATTCATCATAAACTCGTATATTTGGTTTATTTTTTAGTCAAAATAATTCACATTACCATTCAAAATGCGAGAAATGTATGAACTAGAAATAAATAAATAAAAAACTAGTCTGAGACCATCTTCACTAGTTTTGAATGATCAATTCGTGATGCAACACTATTTTATTCTTGTACATTTTTGTCCTTCGTCAGGTTTGAAATATAGGGAATGACCATTATCTGCTTTAAGTAAAATGCGAGGGTAATTTCGTCCTTATTTTGGATAAATTAACACCCGCCACTAAAATACCAGACCATCAGTTTTAAACGATTTCGAAAAAGAAAAAAAAACGCAAAACACAAAACAAAACAAAAAATGGATTTGAAACTCTACTCCCTCTCTTCTCCACCTTCGATTTTCTCGCAATCAAGGAGATTCTCTGCTTCGCTTAACCCAATCGGATCAAAACCCACACGAAGAGCATCTTCATTTCCTGGATTCCCCTCGAAAATCGGAGTTTCTCTGAGCAGACGCACCCTTTTAGCGTCTTCGAAAGTGGGTGTTGCGGCGGAGAGTCCTCCGGCGACGATTGCGGCGGAGGATTGGGGGAAGGTATCGGCGGTGCTGTTCGATATGGACGGTGTGCTTTGCAACAGTGAGGATCTTTCCAGACGCGCCGCCGTGGATGTTTTCACAGAGATGGGAGTTGAAGTCACAGTCGATGATTTCGTTCCTTTCATGGGAACAGGTAAAGAGAATTTTTTTAATTTTTTTTTTAACGATTTGTTAGATGAAATGTTGGTTTCGTGTTCAATTATGAATTTTTGTTTCTTCGGTTACGAAAATGATTCCACATCATTCAAAATGTGGATGCTTACAAATTTCACCAAATGGTAAATACATATCTAAAAATCTGTTCATATGTGGGGGAAAAAATCTTAGATTTTGATTGGTAAGGACTGTTACTTTTAGACTGTAGTTTTAGATTTTGGCTACAGAGGTTTTGGGTTTACGAATCATGGCTTTTAGTTAAAGTTTGAAAAAATAACTGAATAAAATAGAATTTTAAGTTGTCCAAAGCCTATAAAAAACTGATTGGTAAAATTTGACTTTTGATGATTCAGTGATGATCGAAATTTAGGTAGACTTTTACCTTTATTTTGGTAAATTTTGGAATGCTTTCTTGGTTTTTCTTGATTTATGTTTCTTTTTAGTTAAATATACGTTTAGAGTGATGGTCTTGTGACATGAGGTGATTAATTTCATTAAATTGATTTTGGTTTGGTAATTTTATAGGAGAAGCAAAGTTCTTAGGAGGTGTTGCTTCTGTTAAAGAGGTGAAAGGCTTTGATCCGGACGCAGCTAAAAAGAGGTTCTTTGAGATATATCTCGATAAGGTATTGAGTGATAAGAGAACGTAACCAAAACTCAAGCTTTGTTTGTGTTTGACTTTTGCGTAATTTGTTTTTGTTTTCTTCGATGGATTATATAGTACGCCAAGCCAGAATCTGGGATTGGGTTTCCAGGAGCACTAGAGCTTGTTACTGAGGTGAGGAAAAACTGAAGTTGTAGAACAGTTATAACCAAAACTCTTGTGTTTATGATTTGCTTTAAAAACACTCGTCAAACAGTGTAAAAACAGAGGCCTCAAAGTTGCTGTTGCCTCTAGCGCCGACCGTATCAAAGTTGATGCGAACCTTGCAGCCGCTGGTTTGTCTTTAACCATGTAAGGTTACAACAACGTTTTATCTCTTGAGTTATCATTTCCTAATTATGTTCCTTCTTTCAGATATTTTTTTTTGAGTTTCCATGTCTAAATAAATGTCTGTGATGTTGATTTTCAGGTTTGATGCAATTGTTTCAGCAGACGCCTTTGACAATTTGAAACCATCTCCAGATATTTTCTTGGCTGCTTCAAAGATCTTGGGTGTGCCGACAAGCGAGGTAATAGTCAAAAACTTCTTATGTAATATCATATCAAGACGAGGCTCTATTGAAACTGCTTTTTACGCTCAAAAATTCATTTGTAGCTCCTACAAAATCTCGTAGGAAAGATGAACAAAGTCTGGCTTAGAGAACACAAATTTTATTGCTAAGATAGCTTAGTATTGCAAACAACATAAGTAAAGTAAAAGTTTACTTCTTCTAATAGCCCTATACAAGTGATTTTTTCTTTTTTTTTTTTTGTACATTTTTTTAGTGTATTGTTATTGAAGATGCACTTGCTGGAGTCCAGGCTGCTCAAGCTGCAAACATGAGGTAATTTACTTTTGTGTGCCAGAATGAGTCAACACTTTTCTACAAGTCAAACTTTTGTTATTTCTCATTTCATATTGAATACAAACAATTTGAATTGATACACAACAATAGTAGCTTCAAGATGTCAATAAGAGTCTGTAGAATCTGTAGATTTAGCATTTCATATTCATATTGTTTCTCAACTCTAGATTTGGATCACTTTATTCATTTTATAAATTTGCAGATGCATAGCTGTAAAAACTACTTTATCTGAAGCAATTCTGAAAGAGGCTGGCCCGTCAATGATCCGAGACGATATCGGAAGCATATCAATCAATGATATTCTTACTGGTGGCTCTGATTCTACCAGTATGTAGTCTCAAAAGAAATACGCTGCAAAACAATCCGTTTCTGGTGTATTTATTTCTTTTCATTATTCCTTTTGAAAAATTTCTTGATTAAAGGGTCTTTCCTTGTAATGAGATTACATTTGACATATTGAACTAAACGTTTAGCACATTCTTTTCTACTGTAGATATCTCTAGGCTATCGATTTTCCAGATTTTTCTTCTTATACTGTTTCAACCTTTTCTTTTTACATGTTTGAGTACTTACGCAGGAAATTCAGGAAAATTACTTCAAGAGAACACTGTCAGCGACAAAAGCAATAACAGCGGGTAAGAACGGTCGCTTAATCCATAGTTGAACACCAAGTAAAAGTCCTCTGGTTATCAGTCATATTTATATGCTTTATGTAAGTAGTTTGGAGTTGAGCATTAGGTTTAGGGTTTATGTTTATAATATGCAAACAATTTCTTAGATCCACCACCCATACAGAGAAAAATCTATGATTTACAAAGTTTAATGTCGAGGCACATTTTGAATGTACCTCATGGACTTGTCATCATTAGAGAATGAAACAAATGATATGGCTTGTGGAAAACTTTCATATACTTGAGATTGCAGATGCAATGTTCCAACAGGTTTCAGGGTTCTCGTCGAGATATATTGAGGTATGGGAGTCTTGGAATTGCTCTTTCTTGTGTCTACTTCGCCGCCAACAACTGGAAGGTAAACATACATTGAAGACCATTTTTGTTATCAAAGCGTTTTTTAATCTTATATAGTTGCTGTTTTAAGTATAGGCTATGCAATATGCTTCTCCAAAAGCTTTGTGGAACGCATTGGTTGGAGCCAAAAGCCCTTCTTTCACACAGAACCAAGGTTTGGCCTTTTTGAAAAAAAATTCAACGACACTTTTCTTTCTAATGTTAGCGTATAAGACAAGCTTTGTATACAGCCGTCGTATAACCAGTCTCATTTAGGTTTATAGTAATCACATTAAAATGAACTAATCGACATGTTGAATACATTTTTAAAGTGTGAACTTATATTGATTTTCTTACAAGAGAAGTTGTCTGAAGCTACCGGAATTTTTTTTTTTGTCTTACCTTGCAGGTGAAGGGGGATTAAGCAGGGTCCAACAGTTCGTGGATTACATTGCTGATCTAGAGAGCAAGTAAGAATAACTATTTGATTATTATCCAGTCTAATGTAAATGGTAAGGCAAGAGTTCGTTAATTGTGGATGATCTTCTGTGTTTTTTCTTATTTTTATTTCTAGGCAAACAGCTACAACTGTGCCCGAATTTCCATCTAAACTTGATTGGCTAAACACTGCCCCTCTGCAGTTTCGCCGGGTAAATTCTCATCTAAAGTTATGTGCATCACATTGCTTCTTACTAATTTCATAAATTTTGTGAGCAGGATTTGAAAGGGAAAGTGGTGGTACTTGATTTTTGGACTTACTGCTGCATAAACTGTATGCATGTTTTACCAGATCTAGCGTTACTTGAGAAGAAGTACGAGGACAAACCAGTGAGTCTTTTACTGTCGCTGATCTCCAAGAAATTCAAATTTCACCAGCGAGTCTTTTACTATTGATGACAAAAGCTTCAACCTATGAATTGGCATCTGTTTTTTATTTGTTTTTTTTTCGTTTCTTTTTTAGTTTACTGTTGTGGGTGTACACTCGGCTAAGTTCGACAATGAGAAGGACTTGGAAGCTATACGAAATGCAGTTCTACGCTATGAAATCAGTCACCCGGTATTATTCATGGTCGAAAGTTTGAAATTTGTTTTAAATTTTGTCGTCATTATTTGAGAAACTTCTTCTTATGCTTATTTCTGTACTTTTTTTTGTTTGTTTGTTAACTGTCTGTTCTGTGATGAGATCACTGAGTATGCAACCAGTAAAGATAGTCCTTTCTTTATGAACTACATGGTTTAGCCTTTATTATTTCCCATCTTTGTTGACTTTATTATTTGCATTTCTCCTTCGATGTTCTCTGTTTGGGAAAAGCTGATGCTTAAATAGTTGTTCTCTCACTTAAAAGGTTGTGAACGATGGAGACATGTACTTGTGGAGAGAGCTCGGCATAAACTCGTGGCCGACATTTGCTGTTGTCTCACCAAACGGTAAAGTCATCGCACAAATTGCCGGAGAAGGTCACCGCAAAGTAACATCTTTATCTCTTTCATTGTCGTTTTCTTCTCTCATTCCTACGTCTAAAAGAAAAGTAACATATATATATATAACCAAGAATCTTAGGTTGGTTCGTTTTTGTTTTCAATTTGGAGTTTTAACAGAGTGAAATAGATAAAATCAAATTCATTTTCCACCAAAGTACTCATTGTCTGTTCAATGATGCTTTACTCTTAAGGATCTTGATGACTTGGTGGCAGCAGCTCTAATATACTATGGTGGGAAGAATGTTTTAGACAGTACTCCACTTCCTACACGTTTGGAGAAAGATAATGATCCGCGCTTGGCCGCGTCTCCATTGAAATTCCCAGGGAAGCTGGCCATTGATACTCTTAACAACCGGCTATTCATCTCAGACAGTAACCATAACCGCATTGTATGTCCTTGAATCTTTATCTAACCCTTGTTATATCTCATCATCTTGTCTGACATCAACATTCTATGATCACTTTTCAGATCGTAACTGATCTTGACGGAAATTTCATCGTCCAAATCGGCAGTACCGGAGAAGAAGGCTTCCGTGATGGTTCCTTTGAAGATGCTGCATTCAATCGTCCTCAGGTACCTATGATAGTTTCACTTTGTATCTGTTGTTCCTCGATAGGTTCCAAACCATATCTTTGTTGTTATTGTATTTCTTTTCCAGGGACTCGCTTATAATGCAAAGAAGAATCTTCTTTATGTTGCTGACACCGAGAATCATGCTTTGAGGTATGTAAGTCCTTATGTTGATTATAATGCAAACAAGAATCTCAAGTTTTGAGTGTAGACATCCTATTTTTGGAGTTTCATTGATTGTTTATCTTAGGGAGATTGATTTTGTCAACGAGAGAGTACAGACTCTGGCTGGTAATGGAACAAAAGGCTCAGATTACCAAGGTGGAAGAAAAGGAACCTCACAGGTTCATTCTAACATCTTTTCTTTTCCCACTTGTTTAGAGCTGTAAATGAAGAGTATGAACAGTGTTTTGGACTTTGAATCTTCCAGCTTTTGAATTCTCCTTGGGATGTATGCTATGAGCCGGTGAATGAGAAGGTCTACGTTGCAATGGCGGGTCAGCACCAGATTTGGGAATACAATGTGCTTGATGGTGTTACTAAGGTTTTCAGTGGAAATGGCTATGAAAGAAACCTCAACGGTTCTACGTATGTGTACATTAACCGTTAAATTACTTAACTTTTTGCTTTTCTGTATGGTTAATTTTCTGTTGATGCAGCCCTCAGACAACATCATTTGCTCAGCCTTCAGGGATCTCATTAGGCCCTGGTAATTAATTTCGACAGACTTCAAACTTGTCATGTTTAACAAAGCTAGCAAGGAATGAAATGTATTGCGTAATGTGACTGTTAGATTTGAAGGAAGCTTATATTGCTGATAGCGAGAGCAGTTCTATTCGTGCCCTTGATCTTCAAACTGGTGGATCAAGATTGCTCGCTGGTGGTGATCCTTATTTCTCTGAGAATCTTTTCAAGGTAAAAACTTGATTCATTTAGTCTAATCTCTTTGGGTTTTCACGCATTGTAAAAAAGTTTCAGCATCCTTCTTTAACTCTTCCTTTGCATTATTACTGAATTCACAAGTTTAAATGTTACATCAGTCTCTAACACGCGCTAAGACTTGAACAGTTTGGAGATAATGACGGCGTGGGAGCAGAAGTGCTCCTGCAACATCCGTTAGGTGTATTATGCGCAAAGAACGGTCAAATATACCTAACTGATAGCTACAACCACAAGGTAACAGTAACATAGCTTTCGAAAATGGAAAGTTTCTTGACTATAACAAGATCTTAACTCAATTTTATGTCTTAACTATAAACATTGATGTGTAGATTAAGAAGCTGGACCCTGTGACCAAACGTGTTGTTACTGTCGCTGGAACAGGAAAAGCCGGTTTCAAAGATGGGAAGGTTATGGTTGCTCAGGTATGATCTAGTCACTACAATCTTGTATGTTTGATCAAACAGGACTGTTTTGTTAGTTTAACACATTCTTTTTCCTTTGTCTGTTGCAGCTTTCAGAGCCTGCAGGACTTGCTTTAACTGAAAACGGTAAGTTTCTAATCCCTTTCAACAGTTTTAAATGAAGTAACGGTCGAGTGCTAAGGTTGTTGCCTTGCCTATACTTTTTTCAGGACGGCTTTTCGTGGCGGATACAAACAATAGTCTTATACGATACATTGATTTGAACAAGGAAGAAGACGCAGAGATTCGTACACTGGAGTTAAAAGGCGTTCAACCACCAATGCCAAAGGCAAAATCCTTGAAACGTTTGAGAAAACGTGCCTCGGCTGATACAAAGATTGTCACAGTGGATGCTGTTACATCTCGCCAAGGAGATTTGAATCTCAAAATCTCATTACCAGATGGTTACCATTTCTCCAAGGTCCAATCTCTTTCTTCTGATCCTATTTTGTAGATACATTTTTCGTCTCTATACACAATGCTCCTTGTCCACAGGAAGCAAAGAGTAAGTTTGTGGTTGATGTGGAGCCTGAAAACGCACTAATGGTTGATCCATTAGAAGGAAATCTCGGCCCTGATGGTTCAACGACGCTTCATTTTCAACAATCTTCAACTTCGGCTTCTACTGGGAAAATCAGTTGCAAGGTTTGTTTCAATATCTTTGTTTCAGCTGATACTAGTTTTTTAAAGGTTTTAATATTTTTCTTTTGCATTTACATGTTAATGTTATAGTGGTATGTTTCTTTTTCCAAATAAAACAAAATTCTTTTGTAGCCATTTAAGTGTTAGTGTTCGCTTTTACGTTTTGTAAAGATATTTTATGAAAATTTGTAATTGCAGGTTTACTATTGCAAAGAAGACGAGGTTTGCTTGTACCAGTCGGTTCAGTTTGAGGTACCTTTCAAGGTGGAATCAGAATCATCTGCTTCACCGGTTATCGCATTCACTGTTAAACCGAGAGCATCTGATGTTGGCGGGTTACAGCTTCAAGCTATTAGCTGAACCACATGGTCATAAATCATGATCATGATATGATAAAATTAAGTGATTTTTGGCGTTTATTTTTGACCAATGCTGAAATATAGAAGAAGCTGATCAAAGAATAATATTTCCAAATATTGTGTTAAATTTGTGACACTCGTCTCACACCCAACATAGTTGAAACTACTGCTTATCAGAACAGCCCTCTCTACCACATGGGATAAGACAATGTTTCTTTTATCCTTAGTAAGAATTCCAAGATACACTTGACAAATAATTACCAAAATCTACCAGCATGATCCAAACTCACAAGCAAAAAGAGAAAAAGGAGGAGTGAGTATATTTGTGGGAAATTTTAGGAATTTTGGAATCTTCTCAAACAATCGCAGCACAATAACGATAGATAATTTATAATAAAAATATTTTATGATAAATTAGAAAAACATTTACAACTAATGTTAATGAAATCGAAGATAATCCTCGTAAGGGCGAAAGCATATTGCGTCAATTAACCATCATGTTTATGATGAAGCATATATTCGTCATGTATGTAAAACAAAATTAAAAATTACGACGAAAATATATAACTCCACTTTACGATGAATTAGCCAGGAAAAAAAAAAAGAAAAACATGTGAACACATATATATTGGTAAAATCGTCGTAAAATAAACATTAAAACTTTGGAAAATCATGCAGTTGTAAAATGGTTGTTAGTTTCACACTTACCATCCATAAAACTTTCATAAAAAATGAGAATCATCAATTCAAAAAATTACATACTAAAACCATAATCTTGTAAAAAAAAAATTCTTAAGAGCTTCGAAAAATATGTCTTTTTCACTGGTGATATATACGATCAATAAAGGTGTATGTATATGCATAAAAATTCTACAGAAAGTGTAACAAAAAAAAAATTTTAACGGGCTAAAAATGTTCATGTACTAGGTCGGTAATACACTGATCATTCTTGAAACTAATAAGATGTTATGTCATTGTCAAAAGTGCAAAAATACAAAATTTTCTGGTAGTGATATTGTGTGGAATCATTTACTCAATAGAGGGTTTATGCCACATTACTATATTTGGTTTTAACATGGAGAGGGTTAGAGTGGAAATGAAGCAAGTAGTAATAATAAAAAATTTGAAGTTGTGGGTAGTAAAGAACCGAGTAATTTACGTTATAATGATCATTATCACAAAAATCATAGCTTATAAATCATTATAGGGTTCATGATATAATTATGTATGCATTTTCACGAAACCACTTTGTCATTTGCTGATCAGAATACAATTGAGGAATATAACTTAGATCCAACAAGGTTTTATGAAATTTAAAATGATGCAAATCAGCCAATACTCTATGCTAGATGTAGAGAATGTGTTTCTAAATTTATTGGAAGTTTGGATGATCATTAAAATATGGTCGCTTGCAAAAATGACCCATAAATTGAAGTCAATTGCAAATGTAACCCTCTATTTTTCTCTCTCCAACAAATGTCACATTGTCTCCTTTATAACCTTGGTAGATCTGATAATTCACGAAAATACTATTAGTTTGCCATTACTTATGAATATATTTGATTTATTTCGAAAATGACAAAGACAAACATAACCTCATCTTCTTCACTTATTCACGACAATGCCATCGACATCAATTCTTCCAACCACCATTAACAACCAGATCTGAAGCTCTTAATGCTCAACCACCGCAATTTAACCTCTTTAAACTCACCATTTGAGTTAGCTAACTCATTTGTCACAATTTTCTCTTGATTTTCATCTCTAAAACTCGTAAATTCTATTTTTTACAAATTTCAGACCCTTTTATATGTGCATAGAAGGGGATTCTTGCATACATAGAGTCTGAGTTTCTTTGGTGGTGGTCAGCCTCACAGTTTTTGACAGTCGACGAAGCTAAAAGCCAGATTCAGGTAATTCAAACATGATTTTCTGGGGTTTTCCATCTGTTTCGCGGGAGTAGACTTCATTTGACGTCTACTAGTCAAAGCATATGTTAGTTTTGCATTTGACCATTTGGCGAGTAGACTTCATTTGCAGTCTACTATTTTTCTTTGGTAAGAAAAAATATAGGAGACGTCATACTCGTAGTGGCCAGGTTAGTTTTGCATTTGACCAAGAGGAGGGCTTTTCGGAGAAGTCTACTTTTAATGGAGGTTAATATTGCATTTGACCAGATTTTGACTTTTATAGTAGACTGCGGGTGACGTCTACTGAGGTTACTTTTGGGGTTGTCGAAAACATTAAAAAATTGATCATTAATATCATTGAAATAGTAGACTTCACTAGCCGTCTACTTCCTGAGTAGACGGCTATCGCAGTCTACTATTAATTTAATCGTTAATTTGGTCAACACCAGTACTAAACGAGTATACTTCACTAGCCGTCTACCCAAGAAGTCTACTCAGATATTTGAATTGCAAAACTAACCCGAGAGAAGTCTACTTCTGGTATGAAGTCTAACTCAGAAAGTCAAAGTTTGGTCAATTGCAAAACTGACCCATTTTGTCAGAGTAGACTGCAAGGGAAGTTTACTTTTGCAAATTGCCAATTAACGAAAGCATACTTCTCTAGACGTCTACTCGCCCGAGTAGACGTCTGGTGAAGTCTGCATTCGTTAATTGGCAATTGCAAAATTAACCCGGGAGAGTAGACGTCATTTGGTGTCTACTCGTTAGACTTCATAAAGAAGTCTACTCTGTAATGATTTTATTAAAGTTGTAATTATAGCATATTTATAACAAATTTTTAAGAATTTCTTGTTCATGCGTTGGTTTTAGCCTACCTACTTGCTTGTGTGTGAGTTTTACATGTTTATTTGATATATGCATTGCTGAATCAGATTTCTTGTTTCATATTGCAACTAGGTCACTAATAGTAGACGTCATTTGGAGTCTACTCGTTAGACTTCATAGAGAAGTCTACTCTGTAATGATTTTATTAAAGTTGTAATTAAAGCATATTTATAACGAATTTTTAAGATTTTCTTGTTCATGCGTTGGTTTTAGCCTACCTACTTGGTTGTGTGTGAGTTTTACATGTTTATTTGATATATGCATTGCTGAATCAGTTTGCTTGTTTCATATTGCAACTAGGTCACTAATAGTAGACTTCAATATGAAGTCTATTTAATTTTGTTTTCCGCCTATTTAGTTTCATTTTCCGTTTATTTAATTTTGTTTCCCACCTATTTAATTTTGCTTCCCGCCTTTAATAATTTGAATTTCAGACTTCATTGTGAAGTCTACTCTGCTGACTTCATATAGAAGTCTACTACTGTAGGATTTTTTCAAAGTTGTAATTGTAGCATATTTAGAATTAATTTTTAAGATTTTCTTGTTCATGCGTCATTTCCTTCTGTCAAATTCTGTTTATCTTTGTTTGCATCCACATCTTTGTATTTTTATTCGACTTTTAACACTAGTTACAGCTCTATTTGTATTGCAGTGATCTTATGATTTATTTTTACTTATGTATACAAGATCGTCATTGGTGCCAACAAAATCATATACAAAGTTGAATGATGGTTATGCAACTCTATGCTTTTCTCCTAGATGAAGATGATACTTCTCCTCTATTAAATTTGTTTAATTAGAAATATCTTGTGTTTTTATCTGAGATCAGTTTGTAATACTCGAACAATGAATATGGTCATGTGTGTTTATGAGATTAGTTTCTTGTCATCGTGTTTTTTTTTTTGTTAACCACCAACTCACACACAAGCAAGTAAGTTGGCTAAAGCTAACGCATGAACAAGAATTTTTTAAAAAATCATTCAAAATATGCTACAATTACAAGTTTGATAAAATCATACGGTAGTAGACTTCTATATGAAGTCCGCAGAGTAGACTTCACAATGAAATTAGCAGAGTAGACTTCACAGTGAAGTCTGAAATTCAAATTATTAAAGGCGGGAAGCAATATTAAATAGGCGGGAAACGAAATTATATAAGCGGAAAACGAAATTAAATAGACTTCAAAATGAAGTCTACTACTAGTGAGTTAACTGCAAAATGAAACAAGAAAATTGATTCAGTCATGCATATTGCAAATAAACATGTCAAACTCTCACACAAGCAAGTAGGTTGGCTGAAACTAACACATGAACAAGAAAATCTTAAAAATTCATTCTAAATATGCTACAATTACAACTTTGAAAAAAAATCCTACAGTAGTAGACTTCTATATGAAGTCAGCAGAGTAGACTTCACAATGAAGTCTCTTTCTTATAATCCATGGTTTCAGCTTCTTTGTCTCTTCTTGAGATCTGTAGAAAAAAAAAGCTCAGATCTTTCTTTCTATAAATTTAAATAAAAAGAGAAAGAGAGAGGTTAAACTTTATTAACCTTGAAACTGATGGATGTAAAAAATCAATCTTCTTCTTCGCACAACCTTCTTCTTGAGATCTGTAGAAGAAAAAAAATACTCAGATCTTTCTTTCTAAAAATTTAAATAAAAAGAGAAGGAGAGAGGTTAAATTTTATTAACCTTGAAACTGATGGATGTAAAGAATCAATCTTCTTCTTCGCACAGTCTTCTTGTTGTCGCATGTTGAAAAACAAACTCCCAAAATTGGTTCTTGTTCTTGCACTACTATATCCTCCATCTCAACTTCTTCATCCTATCCAAATCAAACATTTTGAAAAAAAAAATAGAAGCAATCAAAACCCAGAAATATGAACATACTATATCTTTCTAAGAAAAAAAAATGGATTAGAAGAGATTGACAAATTAAAAAAATAAAAAATAAAAATGGATAAAGAAGAAATCTAGAGATGCAGGCTATGGTAATGTGGAAGAGGAAGGGAGAAAAAAAAGTAGAGTCTCGTTTTAAACTTATGTTGTGGTAAAATTATTAAATTAATTTTGTTTACCGCCTATTTAATTTCGTTTCCCACCTATTTAATTTTTCCCCCCGCTTTAATACTTTGAATGACTTCACATGAAGTCTACTAATTTGAAGTGATACAGACTTCATGACGAAGTCTTCCTCACCCTAAACCTCGAATGAACAGTACACCCCTAACCCCTAAATTGATAATTTACATAAAATCTAACATTAAACAATTTACTCATCATTATATTCTTAATTTTGTTTTCCAAATAAGCTTAAATATAATATTAAACTCTCATTTATATAGATTTCTTTTTATCAAAACCATAACCATGATATCTATCCATATCAAACCCTATACTCAAACCTTACATGTATTTGGTTTCTACCCTCATTTATCTTCGTTCATTTAAATTGAGTGATTTTTATGAAATTTTATTTTATATATGTGATAATTACACATGTGATATTTATGTATACAAATTGTTTACCAAAATAATTTTTATAATTAAAATTTAAGATTTAATTACGGAGTAGACTTCATAGAGAAGTTATGAAGTCTACTATTATTCTTTTACATGATATGAACACTTTATTTGTTTAAAATGACCGATTTTTATGAAATTTTATTTTATATAGGTGATAATTACGTATGTGATATTTATGTATACAAACTGTTTACCAAATTAATTTTTATAATTTTTATAATTAAAATTTAAGATTTAATCACGGAGTAGACTTCATATAGAAGCTATGAAGTCTACTATTATACTTTCACATTATATGGAAACTTTATTTGTTTAAAATGACCGATTTTTTATGAAATTTTATTTTATATAGGTGATAATTACGTATGTGATATTTATGTATACAAATGTTTTATCAAATTAATTTTTATAATTTTTATAATTAAAATTTAAGATAAAATCACGGAATAGACTGCACAAAGAAGTCTACTCCGGAAGTCTACTGTTTAAATTTAGACTTATCAAAGGTTATAAGGGTCATTTTTCCTTTCGCTTTTTTGTTTGGTCATTAGGGAGAAACTGATATTTTCACTATCCCTATGGGTTATTTTTGTCGAATGTCCAATAAGGGGTCTAGATTTGCATTCAAAACTAAATAATGGGTTAAAATCAGCAATTCTCCCTTAAAATATATCATAATATACCTGAGATTTAATTTTATTGATGAATATGCTGAATTGTTCAAAGAATATATTCCCAAAAACAATTTGTCTGCTGAATCATACTATGAGATTCCGTCTTGATTGCCTTTTCGAAATGATAGATGTGTGCATCGATAATTGTATGATATATTAAAAAAATGATAAGTTATAAAAACGTCGATTCTACAAGAAACCAAGATATAAGCCGTAAGGTAGTTTTCAATCACTCATTTCATAAACCCGAATGCCTGAAAACTCGAATCACCGAACCAAACCCGAACAGATATCTAAATGTCAGATCACATTTGATGATTTACATTTTCGTCTATCTTCTCAACATGTTGTTAGCCATTTCTTACACTTTTAGGATTCTAACAATATTAAAAGATGAGAAATTTCTGGGAATAATTCTTTTATATCCTTAGCATATATCAAATTGCCTCCGTATCTTACTCATTTGCACCACTAATCTATGTTATTATTCTTAGAATTATGTTATTCATGATTTCTTTCCTACCACCTGAGCCAACAAATACAGCCTTGTGTTACGCCAATGTCTCATTTTCAAATTTGCTACCTTCAAAATGATTCAATGTACAAACTCTACAAACCTACAGTCCACTCTCTTTGTTATCCGTTTTTTTCCGACAACAACGATAGTTAATTTTCACTTTGGAAAATCTGTGATTCATTAATCAGGGCATAATATAGAGTCCTTTATATTAGAGGGATCAGAAGAATGTAATCGTAAAAACTATAGTTAGTTTATACAATAAAATAAAGGTCCAAACAAAATAATGTAACATAAAAACAAAACAAAGAGTTATAAAAAGAAAAATAACTATCTAGTAAAGTTATATTACATCATTAAAGGATATGTAACATCCCCATTTCTGGTATATGTGGAGAGGTTAAAAAAATTGATTTGGCTTCATATGTCACCAAAGTGCGCTTACTTTTTCGGTCACACATCCGGAAAGAACTGCAGGGCTAAGCGTGCTTGAGCTGGAGTAGTCAAATGATGAGTGATCTACCGGGAAGTCATTCGCGGTACGGTGTGAGTGATGCCAAAACATGGGAAACAGTCATGTGGTGATTGCAGGGTCAGTATATCATGACTTTCAAACCTACCGGTTAACGTTCCGACCGTCGGACATTGGTGGGCCGGCCCATTGGCCTAGTAAAAAGTCATGGAGACCCACTAATAATGATGGTTGAGGCGTTATATGATATATATGGACGACCAAAAGAAAAAAAAATAACATATAAAATAAATAAAAGAATCACTATTATATTAACATATAAAATATTGAAAACTTTAAAAAATAATTAAAAAGGAAATTATAGAAATAAAAATAAAAGAAATGATCAATATTATTATATTGATGAAAATGAACTCATCATAAATAAAATAAAAATATAAAAAGTATCACATAAATATCAGAATCCCTAGTATATTATAATACTATATATTGTAATCATTTTTCTTCTATAAATTAAGAAATAATAATTAATCGAGTAATTATATCTTTAAATATTAATAAATTTTAAAAATTTTGACATTGTTTATTTATTGATGTTAACTGTATGTAATTTTTTATAACCATTACATTAGAAACAACAACAAATTTTCTTTTACTAGTAAATAAAAACATCTCATTTTAAAATAAATAAAAAGACAACATGAAACATTACATAAGCTCACACAAAAGAAAAAAGAAAAAAAAAAATTATATTTGGTAACAGCATAACATGACTGAGAGCTGCTCCACGGGAACATGGTAGAAAGAGAACTCGGCCACTGTTTTCTCCAAAGAGCTCGATTCCCTCAACAACCTCAGCTTTTGTTGTGTATAAGGGACATAACTGATATCAATAGCTCCGAAAGCAAACTTGTACTTTTTGTTAGATTTTTCGATGGTAAACATGCTGTCATTGCCTGATTCCGTTCCCGCCAAGAGTACAAGATCTTCATACTCTCCAAAACGCGTACGTACTATATATTCTCTCCTCTGTGAAATCTTCTGTTGAAAAACGCAACGTTGACATTTTGTTTTATGAAGTATATTCAATATACCTGGAAAAGTATATTCAAAATTTTTGTGTTGCATATATATATTATTTATGTGTGAAAACAAAATAAATAACAAATATCTAATATTCAAACATTTTAAGATTGTGTATATATCTTCATTCGTCATGATACTTCTGATATATTAAATGTTAATTGTATAGTTAGAAATTAATAACATGCAGAAAATATGATATCAAATGATTTTTGAATATTATGTGATAAAAGAATGAAAAAAAAAGTAGAAGCTAAATAGACAACACTTGCCCTGATTAATTAAAATTTGGAATCCTTTAAAAAAGCATGACATAAAACAGATTAATCCAAAGAAGTGTGTAAAATTAGTACCTAAAATCAGAAATAAAAATATATAATATGTTTAGAATTAAACTTAGTAAGGGTTATTGGTTCTAGTGTTTTAGTGAACTTGTTGGATTTGGAAATTTTTGATAAATCCATTGATTTTAAAATCAAATAAATAGATTTCAAAATAAATAAAATGGATTTGAAAATCAAATAAATGGATTATTGTAAATCCACCAAATAGATATACAATAATTTTAAGTTGCATAATAATAAATTACTTATTCTACATATAAAGATCAGTTACATCCTCAAAAACTATATACTGATCAAAAAGTAACACATTTGACTCCACTTCACTGATCATACGTTTTCTTTTTCTCTTGAAGCTATTCTTGAAGTTTTGCGTTTTCTTTTTTCATATGAGCAACTTCTTCGTTGTTTGGAATCTCGAACTGGTCGTGCCTAGCGATGTATATCTTCTGCTTACCGTACTCCTTGAACGTGATTCTCCCAGAATCAGCAATGCTATCAAGTGCTTTCTGTTTAGTCTCTGTGCCTAAACAGCCTGCAACAATAAACTGTAGTAAAACAACTTTCCTCGCCAAAATGATGGATAAGAGAGAGCCCACAAATTATCTTTTTTTGCCAAAATGAAAAGAACAAAAAGAGAGTTACTGAGATCACGATTCATTTATGTCACTTGCGTCGACAAGTTTAAAACTTGTAATCTGGGCTGTCACGAAGGCCGAGTTTTGACAGTGAAAGGCAGCAAGAGTCCCAGTCCGTTCGTCTCATATACTTCAACACAGGTTCTTCCGTCTCTGCACTATATTTTTGAATATATGGGTTATTAACTTATTATGAATTTGAACTCAATATTTACTCATTTGTATTTTGATCTTTAAAACATTTATAAATCCACCAAAATCTAATTCTAAATCAAATCTTTAAACAAATCTTTACTATTGAATAACACTTGATTTTTTTAAAATCTATTTTAAAATCATAGAACTAATAAGACTGAAGTTGAAAAAATAGGATTTGATTTGGATTTCCAAATCCATTAAAATACTTAAACCAATAACATTCTCTTAGTATAAATCTGAAATTGGGACCTCAAAAATTAATATGTGAAGTGTCTTATTTGTATAGTAGACACGACTTAGTCTTTTCCTTGTCTTCTCACTCAACATCTTAATCGTTTTTTTAAGCTTCTAAACACTTATTTTTTCTTTACACCCTGGATCTGGATTAAGACTGGATCTTTGTTTATTAAGCACGCTTCAGGCGATCTTACATAAAATTCATTTACAGGCTGGAGATTACTAGCGGATCTTCGTCAATCCCACGTGTTTATTAAGAAGGAACCACGTTTCACGTTTCTCCAAAAAAAAAAAAAAAAAAAGTAGTGAAACACGATTCAGCCAAGCTTGTAGATTATTAATGCACATGGTATATAATAGTCAAATAATAATAGGATGATCATACAAAGCCTGTAGATTATTAAATGAAAGTTCTTCCATGTGAAACTAATTGTAACACCGGCCGTCCCCACGAAAGGTGGTGCATCTACAAGTTCAACTTATGCATCTGCATTAATAACGAATTACTAACTAAGTGCGATCACATAGATTGGTTATTATTCATTTTTAAATCATTAAAGCAGGCTTGTTTTTTGTTTTTAAACCAATTGTGGATCTGTGATAGATGAGTAAAAAGATTAAAAAGACATTAATCAATATGATAAATTAACAATACCCTAAAATCTCTATAGATTAATACTTGATGAATTAATAAACAAGATAAGTTAGTAAATTTTATCAATCCCAAATTGGACCAAAAGTTAAAATTAACAAAATTCAATGAAATAATAAGATAATATTTCTTTTTTTTTTGTTAGAAATATATAGTTTCAATAATATCGTAAACTAATAATTATCTAAATTTATGCATCTATACTATTAAAACATAAAATATTATAGAAAAACCTTTAATCATGTGTTACATTACTGAAAATACCACTCTCTTTTAGTGATTTTTCAAATGTTCATTAAAGCTATTTTAGTCAAATGATATATTCCAATTATGATTAAAATTTAAATGAAAATTAAATCGAAACCAAATTAAATTATTTTTAATTAAATTTTGATATCATTATAATTATTTGTTTCTGACAGCTTAATTGACGGGTTGGCCGACTTTATTTTTATAAATGTGAAATTACATTCTTCAAACTAAAATAATTGTTTTATAAAAAAATGTACAAAATAAAATAGTATAATATATAATATTTAAACAAAGGAAATGTGAATCTTTTTTTTCCCGACGTGCTTATTAAGAAGGAAACACGTTTTTCAACAAAAGAAAAAAAAAAAAACAAAGGGAACTCGTTTCACCCAAGCTTATAGATTATCAATGCACAAAGTTGGAAGCTTTGATCTGTAGGGCGCTGCACCAAGACTGGCAATCTCTTTCAGACATATTGTTGTTTCTTTACATGGTGCTTAAATTTAGTTTAAATGTTTTTTTTTATACGTAAATTTAGTTTAAAATGGTTGTAAAAAAAAAGAGTTTAAAATGTTATTTAATCATCTTTCGCCGGTTTTAGCTTTTTAATGTCTTTAGAGTCCTTGTGACCTCTCCAAAGAGAAACTTCAAATGTCAAAATCAACAAATCAGTCGACTGGTCAAGAGAGCTCGTTGAAGGAGCTCATGAATCCTGCACTTTGATTAAGATTAATTAGAAATCTTTAACATAAAGTCTTTAACATGGTGCATTCACTATCTACTACAATACAAAAGCTAAGTATTTAGCATCAATCAAATTAAATTTCTTAAACTGTTTTTCAAGAAATATTATAGAACTTGGTATGACTCGCAAGTGTTATTCGTTTTTCAAATAATAGTGTGCATTGTTGGATGCGGGCTGCGCACTTTCTGAATGGCCCAACAAGAGCCCACCTCGGCTCCTTTTAAGTAACAAGCTTGCCAATTATTGTTGTTCGAGGCCAGAGACGTTATTATTTATCCACTCCGGGTAAATGATAAAGTTTAAAACAGATTTGAGGAATATCCATTTATTATGAAGGAGAATATTCGTTTTAACTTGAAATAATGGCATCGGCATGACAAATCAGGAAAAGATGGACATCAGATCTCTGCCCTGATTCGAAGGGATTAAGGTCGGCGATTAACCACTATAGAATACCAAGAACCCTAAACTAGTTTTCTTGAAAAGCTTTGTTATTTACTCTGTAATTCATAAAAATCATCCTATACACATCAATAAATCTCCTTCAATCTTTCTCAAAACCCACAAACTTTATTTGGATTATACTAATACGAAGTAATAGTTCAATAATTGGCGCCATCTGTGGGGACCCTTGAGAAAAGAGGAGTCAAAAACTTAAAAGATGGTTAACACACCGCCTCCGGAAAATAGAAATACCAACAAGGTCAATCCAGTGGGAACACCAGTCACGCCTCCTCCTCCCGATCCGATCACGATCATACAAAACATGACGAACGATCTCAGCTAGAGACTCGATCAACGTCTTGACGGATTCGAAGTGAATCAGGCTGCTCAACGCGCCGAGCTGGAGAAACTTGGGGCATCTCAGGCAGACACCGAAGGACCTTATACCCCAGGACGACGAAGAACTGTCGTCAATAACCTGTTTGGAATCACCCCACAGGTTGATCGCGTGGAAACCACAGCCGCGGCGAATACAACTACGGAACAAAACAATCAGGCCGCAGCACCAACGGCGCGACGAATCATCCAATCCGAAATTTGGATTCCAGAAACCGTTCCAAGTAGGAACGCCGAGCTCGAACTGGTGTACAAACGACTCGATGATATCGGATCCCAAATTCATCGCGCTACTAGCTCGGCACCCGAGCTGGACCGCGTCCTGGAGCAGACAAGGAAAACACTGTTCTCATCAACACATCAAAAGTCACGAACGTACCTTTACGCGACCACGGGAAAATAAAAGTCACATCTACTTTCTGCGGCAACGCTGATCCTCAACGTCATCTCCTGGCATTCGAGATCGCTATGGCCAGAGCACGTTTTTCTGAGAATGAACGCGATGCAGCCTTTTGCCAATATTTCGTCGAATCCCTCGGAGGAGCAGCTCTTAACTGGTTTTCTCGCCTCGCTCCTAGCTCAATAGACAGTTTCGACGAACTCTCAGCGGCTTTCCTGAAACATTATTCGATGTTCATCATCCAAGGAGCTACCAGCACCGACCTCTGGGCATGTGCTCAAGACGAAAACGAAACCCTCCACTCTTACATAGATCGTTTCAGAACCGTCATCTCTCGCATCGACGTTCCAGATATAATCTCTTTAGTCGCCTTCCGACGCGGGATGAAACCTGACGTCGAACTCTGGAAGGATCTAAAACTCAATGAACCTCGCAATTTGGAAGACGCCCTCCACTGTTCAGTCTTGTACGCCGAACTTGAGGAAGAACGAGCAGCGTATGCTAAAAAGAAAACCCCGGCTCCAAAAGATAAAAAAAGATCTTAACTCAATTTTATATCTTAACTATAAACATTGATGTGTAGATTAAGAAGCTGCACCCTGTGACCAAACGTGTTGTTACTGTCGCTGGAACAGGAAAAGCCGGTTTCAAAGATGGGAAGGTTATGGTTGCTCAGGTATGATCTAGTCACTACAATCTTGTATGTTTGATCAAACAGGACGTTTTGTTAGTTTAACACATTCTTTTTCCTTTGTCTGTTGCAGCTTTCAGAGCCTGCAGGACTTGCTTTAACTGAAAACGGTAAGTTTCTA